>JANFOE010000860.1:0-558205 GCA_025667525.1 Glebionis coronaria
GTTTTAGGAAAGTTGTGGAAGATTTCAGACTAAGGGAAAAACAAAGAAGATTTGGTAGTACCTCTAGACTTGTTGAAGCAAAGATAACAGATCAACCCCAAGGTAATTCTCAACAAAAGCTAACTACATATGTCAGAAAGCATAAAGAAACAAAGGACATACCCAAGGAGACTAAGAAACAAGGACTGAATGAGGAAACCAATCCTCAAAGTGTTGAAGAGACTGTCAATGTACAGGCGGTACATGAGCAGTGGACAGTACATACAGGTGAACAAACGGTACATAGACCCCAAAGAGAGACTGTTGAAAAAGAACAAGTCCTTGATGAAGGTACACCTCAAAAAGGGGAAGAGAAATTCCATGAGGAGGAGGAAGGTACTTCCATAGGTAGAGGATTGTTGAGAAAGTCATCAACTCACAAAGAGTCTCTAGCAACAAAAAGGGTAAGAATGGCTGATGATGAAGATTATGACAACGATGAAGACTATAGGAAACATCTAAAAATCATGGATTTTGATGATCAGTTGATCGACACTTAGGTAATAAGAAAGAAGTCCTCTATAGCTCGTTAGAAAAGCTCGATGATCAATGAAAGAAAAACACATGGTGTTTTAGAGCTGGTGAATCTTACAGGTTTTTTTGGGTAAAGGGGACTATACCTCTGTAAAATATATCACTCCAAAAAACCGTTTGAGTATAAAAGATATAGGTGATATCTTATATCAAAGCCCGTTACATAGGTAACAACCAAGCTAAACATAGCTAAATCCAAACCCCTACATAAGAGAACAAACTCTCCTATGACATCTAAAAATATTACTACTTCCTACCACTACACCGGAGTTGAAAATCACGGAACTCCTGAATTTGTCCCGACAAATCCCGGATCTGGTCCGTATAGTCATCGTCATAAAAATCAAACTCCTCTTCAAGTGGATGACCTCCTCCCAGCGAAGACATGTAAGTCGTATAATCTTCATTCAAGATAAAAACTTCCTCCTCATCCGAGTCACTATTGTTAGCAATATCTAAATGTTCAAAAGATCGTTTTGTCTTACTTGAAGAAGCAGAAGCCTTCGCAGCAGCCTCCTTACCTTTTGTCGCAGCTTGTGTTCTTGAAACATCCATGCTTACTTCTTTCGTCCTCCTGATTTCCATTTCCCTCGTCTACCTTTTCAATCACATCCAAAAATGACTCCTCATCTCTAAGTTATCAAACGAGTTCTTCAATTCCAACAAATTCAAGTCATCATTTAGGTACTTTTTAGCTCCATTGTTGGAAGAATTTTTAGCTTTGGATAACGACGGTTTAGAAGGCTTAATAACTTAAGTATACTTAGGTTTATTGAAACGTATACCTTCTATAGGATGTTATTTAGGCAGATTATGATGATTATTCCTCCTCTTAACTTCCATAAAGTCATTACCTTAAGTCCTGGAAACAACTTTCTTGGCATCAACTGGTTTACGCGGGCATTCCAATTCTATATGATCAAAAGTCTTATAATGATCACACTAGGAGGTTTCCATTCATTTTACACCATGATTGTTTCCATGGAGAACCGCTCATCACCTCGAATTGGAATAGCCACAACAATAGACTCACAAGAGCCTTATCCGTATTAGCCTCAACAAGGGCACGTGCATAAGAACATCGTCTCCATGAATTTACACACATATCCACTGTATGAGCATCCAACATAATAGGTTTACCAACCTTGGTGGTTATCAAACTCAATCCAACTTCAAAATAAGCAACAATAGGCACATCATGTAATTTGACCCACACCAGGACCGTTTTAATATCATCTTTGAACAATTTCTTAGTTGGATTCCAAATATTAAGCATAATAGGTGTAGACCTAATACGCCAAGTACCGTTTTCAAGCACCTGCTCCATACCATGTTTTCACGAGAATTGAAAAAGAAGAAACCATGATGAAACATGGTCCTTTCAAGTCCAAACCGTGCCCATGCATTTTTAACATAATTCTTAAAAATCGGAAATGCATGTCTGCTTCCAACAAAGTAACAAAACAACGTATTAGCAAACTTTTTCTCCTTATCATTAACCACATCCTTAGGAATTTGACTATCTGCACCCGGGACAGTAGATGGATCAAGAAGCTCAGAGATGTTTACCCTAGCAACACGTGTTCCTTCAACCACGGTAGTAAATGATGACTGGCTCTCAGTATTAAGCACCGAACAAACATCAAATTCAGTAGCATTCGCATCTAGTTTACTAGGCTGTGAACACCCCTCACTCCCATCACTCCCATTTGCAGTAACCACTTCAGGTCCTCCTTTACCTACAATCTCATGCTACTTTGAAATAGACTTTAATGGCTGATCTTTAGCATTATGGATGACAATCTTAGAAGGACCTATAGACACGTTATTCTTCCCTAATGTAACATTAGGTTCATTAATCGCTACACCGAGTCTAACTTGAAGCCGATTACCCTCTTTCCTAATGGTTTTCCCATCAATGTTCCAAATTTGTGTTGCCAAATCACTCACAACAGTCCCTGCTTTTCTGTGTTTATCAGCAGTTGCACGGGGACTATTAACAAACCCTTGTTGGGAATTAGATTTGATGAGACAAAACAAGAATAATGAAACAAGAAGGACTTATATGCAAAAAAATCAAGATTTACAAGAATATAGAGCCCTTTCATACAACAAAGAGGACTTATTAGAAAAAGATGGAAGGAATTCTAATGTTATTAAAGTTTTCTAGTAACAAGGGGTATGTGTAGTATATAAACACATACACCCTACGAGTTTTAATCATCCCATTATTCACAATGTAGTAATAAAGCGTGTGTCGTGTTCTACGCATGTGTGTTCTTTGTAAACACGCCTAGGAGTTTGAGTGTTAACGTTTAATGAGAAATAAACGTTGGAAGAGAAACCCCTTGTTAGTAATTATTATTCTATTATGCTATGATTAACATCATATGTATGATGATTGCGCCTAACAGCTAAAAGATCCGTGAATCTTAGGATTCCACAATTGGTATCAGTGCCTAGTGGCTCTCAATGCTAGGATCAACGAGGTGTTGAGTCGAAGAACAAAGAAAAAGCATAAAATCCGTATATGATTTTATGTTCGGATCTCACTGTGCAGCCATATTCAAATAATCATAACTCTTTCGTTAACCGTTGGATCGTCGTAAAATTCGTAATGTAGGTTCTTGGCATATATGTCTTGAATCTCACCTGAGGGATCTTCGATCTGAGATATTATGAAGGATATATACATCGTTGAAGTTGGCTGCAAAGAAAGGTTAAAATTTTCTGTTTTTCTTTTTTATTGAATGATATTTAGGGTTTCTTCTCCTAAACCCTAGATCGACTTTAAAGCAGAAAAATATGAGATTTGTGGCTTTTATAATGCACAATGATACAAGATTCGAGCTAAGGTTGATTTACAAATCCTATGTTAAGGTTTCGGTACATAAATTTTAAAACAATAGATCGATCTTAAAAACCGCAAAGAGTGTTTTGTGTTCGTTATATAAGAAAAGAAGAAGCTGTAATTCGGTTTGAAGCTGTTGAAGTGTTTAGGTTTGATCCAAAACCCTTAATCGAGGTTTGAAACTGTGATGTTGTGAAGAATATTAGGGTTTTGGTGATGATGTGAAGAACTCTCGATCTAAATTCGATGATGTTGATTATTGTTGTCTAGATAAAGAAACTACTATGATTCTGACGTATTATTACTTTATTGGTAACAATGTAATGGCAGATAATGTTGCTCGATTAGGACAAACTATGGTCCACCAAAAAAAGTTTTGGTCCATTGCATTCTCTACAAAGTAAAAGGTAGCTACTATGAAAATCATACAGTGGTCCCCTAGGGTATTATTGGATCAAAATTGATTTTGTACGAATATCAGCAAAGCCAAGAAAAGAAGTTATAAAAGCGGCTGGTCCCAAGGGTATCTCGAGTGTACTTGCTGGCAAAGTTATGTTTATTTTTCTTTTCACGTGATGATTTATTGGTGCAAGAAAGAAGCGTAGCAGTTTGTTGTGTGGTCCCATGATACACAGTTGATGGTACAAAAGGACTTGGGACTCATATTCAAGTGAAGGATTATGTATACGCATGTGAGAGTGATCAAGCTATTATGATCTAAAATTGATATTTTTTTATCAGTTGGTTACAAGGATTGCACTAAACACGGTCCACATCAAGGAAAAAGACGAATGATGTTTTTCAAGGAAAAACATATACGAGTTAATAATAGGCTACTCTTCATACTATGGGTAATGTTTTTAGCCACTGACATAGTTATAGGTAGCCACTGACGGAGGTTATAGCCATTGAAGATGTCAGTGGCTCGCTCTAGCCAATGAAAAACATATTTTAGCCTCTGACAGCTGTGTTGTCCGATATATGAAGTCTACCCGTTGAAAAGTATTGTACGATATTGGACAACACTAATAAAGGATATCGGATGATACTCGATCTCGGACATAACTGACTGTTAAGTTTTTTATGACTTGTTTTTGAAGATTGTGTTTGATACAATAAAGTTTTATTTGATTATGTGACAAGGGTAACCTTGCGGTTACGTACTGACTTAGACTAGAAGCAGACGCCGATAGAGGCAGCAGTTGCATAGAAGAAGAGGATGATGTTGTACTTAGATGATCTTCAGTACAAATTGATGCTTTCGATGAAGAGGGTTGATTATTACTTATTTGGTGTTGAAGTTGTTTTTCACAGGTTTGTCTCTTATTATATCTCAAATGGACACTTACGTTTGTAGATAACTTGTTCGTGCTTAAACGGTTGGTGACGAAGACTTGTCAAATCAAGCAAAGTATTTCTTGCTATCACTTGAAGTAGTTACATTATCGTGCTCAGTATCTCATATTAAGATGGGGATTTTGACAAAGAGATTGAGGTCTGCTTATATTTTCCTCAAATCGGTATAAGTTCGATGTTACATGGATAGTGCAAGATATAAGGTACAAGCTTGGGAGATCCCACTTCTTCAACAAATAGGTTATATTCGTTTTTCTTCATTCGTAATCTTCAATTAGAGTCTACATGGTTCGTGATTCATTTACATGCACCACTCAAAAGGAAGCGTTTATTAGTTCTTTATCTTTAGAAGACTCATATTGGATGAGACAAAAAGGGAATGAAGATTTAAAGATCAAGGCATACAACTTATTTTTATGTGGTGTTATTCGTTTACAAGAAAACTTACTTTAAGAGGAAGCTTGTTTCATTCGTGGAAGATCAAGATTTGAAGATTGATTTTGTCATCACCAAATAGGGGAAGATTGTTGGGAATTAGATTTGACGAGACAAAAAAAGAATCATGAAACAAGAAGGACTTATATGCAAAAATCAAGATTTACAAAAATATGGAGCCCTTTCCAACAAGGAGGACTTATTAGTAAAAGATGGAGGGACTTCTAATGTAATTAATGTTATCTTGTAACAAGGGGTATGTGTAGTATAAAAACGCATACACCCTACGAGTTTTAATCATCCTATTATTCACAATGTAGTCATAAAGCGTGTGTCGTGTTCTAGGCGTGTGTGTTCTTTGTAAACACGCCTGGGAGTTTGAGTGTTAACGTTTAATGAGAAGTAAACGTTGGAAGAGAAACACCTTGTTCGTAATTATTATTCTTTTCCGCTATGATTAACATCATATGAATGATGATTGCGCCTAGCAGCTAAAAGATCCAAGAATCTTAGGATTCCATAACCCCTTCTCTATCTCTCTTCAATCCACAGCCAGAAACCCCAAAATTAATTTTAAACATCACAACATAACCCTAGACACCAAACCTGGTTCACCAACCAGACCTAATCGCAGCAGCTTCAAGGTTCGAAACCCTAAAAACGAATTAGGGTTTTATATAGCAGCGAAAAGAATGGCGCATCACCAACAGACAATAATTGATAGCAAACCCTAAGAATCAGTCAAGAAGCGACTAATAAGAATGAATACAATAGTTGTTATACAAAGGTGATCTCGTATAATAATGCAATTCGACGACAGACCCTCCACAAACACATTTCCCAACAGTTCGAAAACACCAATCCAGATATAAATCCAATCAGTTTTCAGATCCCTAAGAATTATACGCGAGATCAATAAAGATAAATCTTTAAGAGAATACCGTATATAACCCTAAAAGAGAAATAGACCGAAACCTTAAAAATTTAAATCTGAATCGATGAAGATTATAAATATCAAGAGATACGAAAAACAGTATTGCATCCAATATAGGAATAGTGATTAGAAAAGAAGGAATGAGGACGCCCGAAAAAATAAAAGGCTGTCGGAAATCACCTTTTAGAGAGAGAGAATTTTAAGGTTTTTAGGTTGTTTTCTTGGTTGGAGGAAGTATTACACCTCTTTGACAGAGAAGATATACAAGAGTTATATGAAGCTCTCAGAATTGGATGTGAGGGAAGAATAGAAAAAGTTTTGTTACTTGAGGAGTTAAAAGTCATGTATGATGTAACATTTTTGATTTTTTATCTTTGCCATCATTACTTTTATTTTATTATATATTTATTTTATCAATCACCGTACATAAAATAATTGATGACTAGCATTTACGTGCATAATTTATAAATCAGTCAGATAAACCTTAAAGTTTATCATTTTTACTCATTTTAATGTCTTTGGACATATTTTCATTAGGTTGATCATATAAATTATATAATACATAAATTTACGTGACAATATTAATTATTACGTGCCAGAGTGAACTAAAACTTACATATATTTTTATATGTCATGATTTTTGGATACGTTTTACCTAGACTTGACTTAAAATAACCAAAATTTACACAACTTATGTAAATTGACACACTATACCTTCCTTGGAACATTTCTAGTCGAATTTCAAGCTCATAATCTTATTGGTTCATTTATTTCACGCGTGTATAATCACAAATCATGATCAAACAAAACTTAACACAACCTAATCACCTAGACATTTTCCTTGCTCGTTCTTTTAGCACACGTTTCATATAATCACAAACCATGGACAATTTAAACTCATCACTTCCTTTGGCTCGTTCTTTGTACACGACACCTTGATAAACCAAAGTTAACTATACTTAGTGTAATCTTGAAACCTTTAGAGCTCCATGGCTCGTTTTTAGGACACGAACCATGTACAAATCCCCAAGATAACCAAATCTAGTCCTATGATATAACCTTTTACCCTCCCTTCCACCAAAGTCGAACACATCACCCCTTGTTCATACACTACAACATTCGAGGCCTTCTCCGTCGAATTTTTTGACGTTTCCCCGGCGACATTTCGATGGGGAAGAGTTTCCCCATCGACATGTCGATGGGGATTCTTCGATGGGCAAGATTCGATGGGATAGCTTCCCCATCGACAATCCCCATCGACACGCGGGACCCACACCATTTTCAGCAATCAAAAAAAGTGCCACGCTGGACGACTTTTCCCCGACGACGTTTCGACGGGGAAATTCAAGTGCACTTAACAAAAAAATTAATTAGCAAATGCTAATCTTCTTAAATTGTAAGTTTTCCCCGACGACGCCTAGCCGGGGATACCACTGGATAATAATTGAATCGTCAAATGTTTTAACGACTTTTTAAAAAAGTCAAATTATATCCAACATATCCCCGGCGACATGTCGCCGGGGATTCTTTAATACACAATAAATGATTAATTTAGCACTAATCCTCTTTCAAATTGTATTCAAAACTTTTCCCCGGCGACATGTCGCCGGGGATACTCTGGCGGGATAATTCCCCTCCATTTTTTTGGCGAAAATAATTTGGGAAATTTTGGTCAATGTTTCCCCATCGACCTGTCGCCGGGGAAACATCAGTCAATATTTGACTAAATTTTTTGCCCGAAATCTTTGCCACGTCAAATTTGGGTTGTCGTCTAGCGGCTTTCCCCATCAATATTTGTCGCCGGGGAATGTCTCGATGGGGAAGGCTTCGAATGTTGTAGTGTATAGATATTCGGATCAAGGAGATGCAAAGCTAGTATATACCACTTATTAGGACTTGTACAAATGCTAACTAATTAAGAAAGGTACTTTGTGTTCCCTTAACAAACCTCCTAGTCATCTAATACTAGCTACAAAACATCTAAGTGTCTCGGTTTATACATGGATTCATGCACCATTTCATATTTCACCACAAAGAACCAAAGTGTACAAACAAAGACTCATTAAGGCTTTTTACTAAACACTAACCAAAACTGTGGGAGTTAATTTCTAGCCGAGTACCATTCTAGGATTGTAAAACTAATATAAGTCCTTGATCAAACACATACTCACTCTCAAACCACAAATATCCATCACATTCCTTTTTTTTCCTTTTAATACTATGAGAAAACAAACTACACAAAGCCAAATCACTTCCTCATTTATGTGTAACCAAGAACCACATTCAGATTTGACTCCAGACGTGATTTACTCATGATTACAAAGAGGAACAAGGAGATAGGAGCGTGACATTGAAGTGTTAAGACGACTAGTAGCTAAGTTGCATTCAAGGAAAGATTTACTCATACACACTCGCTAAGGTCAAGGAATCGTTCTAAGGGACTAAAGTAAGTCTACATGTCTTTTTATTTTTAGTCTATCATTTAACTAGTAGCATGAAATGAGCTAGTTTGAACTAGAGGAACACGTACAATAAATCAAACTAAACCTTGTCTTAGGTTTTCACCTAAATGTGTATGTAACGACATATGTACACGTACAAATAAACATGTAACTCGATGGCTAGGTGTAAGAATGGTTATGAAAACGAAGTGCTAAGATGCATGTTGAACGTGACGTGAAAATAAGCCTAAATCGACCATTAAACTTTGAACATGCACGAAAATGTTTTTTTAGTTCTTGAAACTTTGTGGGCTTTACGGCCCATTACAGAGAACGGGCAAGAGCCATGAGCCCATATGGAACTCGCGGCTTATTTACTTGATGAACCAAAATATACAAGCTCCAACGAGCTTATGAGACCCGTCATGTATGTTTCAGAAAAACTTTTTCGATGTGTAAATGGAACCGGGCTTTAAAACACTCCTTGGCCCAATAATAAAATGTTATCGAGAACCCAAGGCCCAAGACATTCAACCCATAAGCCCATAAGAAAGCCAACGGCTTAACTTTGAGTTTTAATAAAACCAATAAGATCATGAAAGCTTATTAAGAGCTTAACGTGTTATAAAAACACATTTGGATCGTTAAAACCACTAACGGGCCTTAATTATATGTAACGAGGCCCAATAACCCCATTAAGGCTAAACGGAGACCTGGATTAAGCTTTTCATGGCTTATTTGACTTATTAAAACCTAAACATAATCGAATGACCTTTTTCCGGATTTTTTTCGGACTTAAAATAAATATTTGGAAGTTGGGGACCCATGTTGCCAACTTTGAAACCTAAGCCGAGCCCTAAATGTGAATCCTGGGATGTTTATTGATGACGTATAGTCCCCAGCCGGGTCATGAACCCGGCCCACGGGTACTACCTGTATCCGGCCCATCACGAATGGGTGGGAATAATGTTATTTGAGCTTATGGGCTTGGATGAACAGTAACCGCACAAACGTGTGCGGCCCACGGCCCGGCATGCCCGGTGCAGGGTTAGACAGAATCATACTCTTACTATGATTAGGATTTATCCCAAAGGAGAGGAGATTCACTCATCATAATTAGAAGATAACAATCAATCTAAATCTGGTATTTATTCTTTCCTTGGGGCTGAAGCATTAGTGACAGCCCATTAGGGTTTCACTGCCTATATAAGGAACCCCCAAGGGTTCCACAAAGGTATTACATTCTACACATTCACATCCAATCCGATTCCTATAACCCTAACCGATTACTTACTCTCACGCCGGAGTCTAGACGTGAGAAACATTCCCACAGTAAGCCTAACGCGTGTTGTTTTAGTGTGCAGGATCCCAACCAGATAATTCACTTGGTGAAGGAGCCGGAGTCCAGCCAACCCGAATTAAGCCTAATTCGGGTCTAGCAAGGATCACGCAACTTTTGTATCAACAAGTTGGCGCCATCCGTGGGACCATTACATTAAGCTAGAGCAAAATCTCATCTCGATTTCTCAATGACGAAGGGGCATCCGCAAGGAAACCACAGGAACACAAATCCTGGGAATCGGAAGTCCCCAGGGGAAGGGATACTCATTCCCAATCGATCCCCTAGCAACCAAGCCGGTGGACCAAACAACCGAAGTGGTCTTCAGTCCATGGGTATGACAAGCACGTTCTCTGTCACCCCACCACCTACTTCAACCTTGGATAACCCTGATCCAGGGAGTGCGCCCAACCCCCCTAACAAGGAGCCGCGTAGACCATCGACTGAGGAAGAAGTAGAGGCCGAACCGCTCAGTGAGGAAGATCTCACTCGAGTTCTTACGCAAAACTTCGAGAGGATCGTCCCAGGAATTGAATCAAGGCTGAACCTAGGGAGGGACCTCCAATCTAGGCTCAACTTTGGCCACGCCGGACCAGGCACCTCTTCTCAAACTCAAAGGTCTCAGGAGCGGAACCTCTTTGAGGAAACTCCCCAACCCAGGAATGTGTTTGAACGCATAGGGGATCGTCTCATACAAGAACTAATACAATCCCGTGAGGAGGGAGAGAGGGCCGACGGTTCGCCCGAACGACCAGATCTGGAGCTAACCAGAACTAATCGCCGCACAAGCGTGTGGGATAGGATGAATACCGGGAAGAAGGCTCCTAGCTCTTCTCATAAGAGTGTTCCTCACCCAAAGGATGGGGCACCGCTCCCTTTTCCCGGTCCATCAGGAGAGGACTCGGATGACCATCCACCCAAGCGTCACCGACCTAGGCGTACTCCTCCACCGCCACCAGACAATGAAGAGTACTATGGCGACCCCTATTATCGAGAGGCGGAAGCAGAAGATCTTTCCCGCCCGTGGTGTGACCCTAGTCTCACCCGTCTATGGGCTGATCCCAGGGAAGATCCTTTCACTCTCCGCATACGGAATTACTCCGAGGATACAAAGCGTCGCATGCCAGCGTGTGCCAAGACTTATGATGGGACTGGTGATCTGGATAATCACCTAAAGATATTTGACACGCTGACGAAAATTGAACGATGGCCCATGCCTATATGGTGCCAAATGTTCAACTCAACCTTGATCGGCAATGCTCGTGATTGGTTTGAGGGACTTCCTCTGCGAAGCATTGATAGCTTCACTGAACTACGTACTGCGTTCAAGAATAATTATACTCAGCGAAAGAAGTATAATAGGGACCCGGTCTCATTGGCAACCGTCAAGCAACGACCGGGGGAATCTACGGAAGCCTTCACTGAACGCTTCAATGACGAGTGCACACGCACAAAGACAATGTCGGAACTTCTGAAAATTTCCAATTATATGCATGCCATAACAGACAGGGAATTAATCAGACGTCTCAATGACAAACATCCGCAGAGGTATGACGACCTTATGGAAAGGGATAGAAACTTCATAGAGGGAGAAACCGCGGTAGCCGCGGCTTACCCTTCGAAAGGAAACAGCTACCGATCGAACGACCAGTCCAGGAGACAGTCGTGCAGTCAAAACAACCAGAGCAGTGGGAGGGGCTCAGATTACAAGAGCCAAAACAAAGGAGGACGGCCGGAGGACAAATTTACCCGTCTAAAGATGTCCTACCGGGAGATCTTGCTGACGGAAGGGGCCAATTTCCCGAGACCTCCCGCAATGACGACTCCGCTGGACCGTCGTCAAGGAAATCGCTTTTGCGAATTCCACAATGACAAGGGCCATGGCACGGAGGAATGTATCCAGCTCATGAAGCACATTGAGTCACAGATCGAGTCAGGCAAACTCAAGCATTTGGTCAAGGATTGGAAGGATGAAAAAGACTACAAGAAGTATGACAAGAAGGATCCCCAAAAGGACAAACCTTCAACTATATACATGATCCAATCCAGGCAGCGCCGCACAAGGCAGAAAATTAGTCAAAAAATTTCACGCAGCAGAGAAATCTCATTCCCTCCCATCCCGGCAAGTGATGTGATTGATGCGCCTCTCACTATTGAGATAAGCATTGGAACACACAATATCCGCCGTATGTATGTGGATGGAGGGTCATCAGCATAAGTACTATACGATCACTGTTTCGTACAGTTACGACCATAAATAAGAAGCCAATTAGTACCGGCCACGGCGCCGCTCATCGGTTTTAGTGGAGACACCATCTGGCCAATAGGACATCTGTGTCTGCTTGTAACCATTGGGAATGAAGAGCACTCCACCACGGCGTGGATGAACTTTATGGTGATACGCTCACACTCTCCATACAATGGGATCATAGGCAGACCAGGTATCCTGGCCATACGGATAGTACCCTCCACGGCACACGGGATGATTAAATTCCCTATGGAAGGAGGAATTGTCACTATCTATAACATAATCATACCAGCATCCGAGTGTCATGTCGTGACAACACCGGTTCCACCTGTTTCCCCTAAGGACGGATCACCACCTCCCAGTTGGAAGGTGGCAATCCATCCCGATTATCCGGAACAAGAGGTATCCATAGGGGGAACACTCTTGGATACCGGCAAGAGGGCCATGTGCTCTCTCCTGAAAGCAAACTTAGATGTATTCGCATGGGAGCCCAAGCATATGCCAGGCGTACCGCGTGCGATAGCAGAACATAAGCTCCAAATCCGCGAGGGATATCCTCCCGTTAAGCAAAAGAAGCGCGGTCAGGCACCCGAACGCAGCCAAGTAATATTGGATGAAGTACGGAAATTGGTGGATGCAGGTATCATGCGCGAGTTATACTACCACGAGTGGTTATCCAACCCAGTCATGGTCAAAAATCTTGATGGGAGCTGGCGCATGTGCGTGGATTTCACGGATCTGAACAAAGCCTGTCCACAGGACTGCTACCCGTTACCGAAGATTGATTGGAAGGTGGAACCCCTATGTGGATATCCCTTTAAGTGCTTCTTGGATGCATATAAAGGATACCACCAGATCCAGATGGCGGAAGAGGACGCAGAGAAGACGACGTTCCATACTAATCAAGGCGTATATTGTTATACAAAAATGCCATTCGGACTAAAGCATGCCGGGGCAACATATTAACGGCTTGTTGGCAAAGCCTTCGACTCACAGATAGGCCGCAACCTGGAGGTCTATGTTGATGATTTAGTCATCAAAATTCATACGGAGGATGCACTTCTCCGAGACGTCCAAGAGACGTTTGACACATTGAGGAGGATTAATATGAAACTAAATCCAAAGAAATGCACGTTTGGGGCAACGGAAGGAATGTTCCTTGGATATATGATTGATCCAAATGGCATCAAGCCTTGCCCGGAAAAGACGGACGCAGTAATACAGTTACCACCCCCAGACACGGAAAGAGGTGCAATCCTTAAATGGGAAGTTGGCCGAGCTAAACAGGTTCTTATCAAAGTCCGCAGAAAAGTCACTCCCCCTATTCGAAACACTCAAGAAGTGCATTAAGAAGGGAGACTTTCGGTGGACAAAGGAAGCTGAGGAAGCCTTTGGTCAATCAAGCAACACCTTGCATCTATCCCCATGCTAGTACCTCCCCGGCCCAAGGAGGAGCTCATCATGTACCTATCAGCCACACAGGGAGCAATAAGTGCGGTACTCATGACGGATAGGGACACAGTCCAAACTCCGGTCTACTTTATAAGTAGAACACTACAAGGGCCGGAGTTGAATTATTCTTCCATGGAAAAATTGGTTTTTCCATTAGTGTTTGCTACGAAACGGTTGCGCCGGTACTTTCCGGCGCACCCAATTGTAGTTATTACTGATCAACCAATAAAACAATTCATCTATAGACCAGATGTGGCCGGTAGGCTAAAGAAGTGGAGCATTCTATTGGGAGAACATAACATATCTTATAGACCAAGGACGGCTGTTAAAGGCCAAATCTTGGCAGATTTCTTGATAGAGAAGCCGGATGAGGAGGGACCAATCGTACAACGAGAGGAAACTCCATCAGAACCATGGGTATTATTTACGGACGGATCTTCGTGCATGGATGGATCAGGAGCGGGTCTCATTCTTACGAATCCGGAAGGAATGGAGTTTACGTACGCCCTACGCTTTGAGTTTACAGCCACCAACAATGAGGCAGAATATGAAGCGTTGATTGCGGTTTAAAAATCGCCGCTAGAATGGGAATCCGCAACCTTGAGGCCTACGTGGACTCACGGCTTGTCGCGAACCACATTCTGGGGGGATACGTAGCTAAGGAGGATAACATGGTTCGATACTTGGAGAAAGTCAAGTCACTCATCGCGAATTTCAGCAAGTTTTCCATCAAGCAGGTACCAAGAGGTGAAAACAAGAAGGTGGACGCTCTTAGCAAGATCGCGTCTACAAGTTTCGCCCACTTATCCAAGCAAGTCTTTGTGGAAATACTAAATCAAAAGTCTTTAACGGAAGGGGAAGTCGCAACTATAGTTGAGGAAGATGGGCTTACATGGATAACCCCGATCATCAACTATTTGACTAATGAAACCCTTCCAGACGAGGAAAAGGCGGTACAACGCATCAGAAGGAAGTCGCATCACTTCAAGCTTCGAGAAGGTATTCTTTACAAGCGCTCTTTCTTACAGCCGTGGTTGCGGTGTGTTGGGCCACCCCAGGCTACTTATGTGATCAGTGAGATACATGAAGGGTTATGCGGCATGCACGCGGGTCCCCGATCCGTAGTAGCCCGAGCTCTACGCACAGGATATTATTGGCCTACCATGCATAGGGATGCACGCGACATGATTCGCAAGTGCAGTGATTGCCAAGTGCACAGACCAGTACCACGACATCCGTAGCAGGAACTTACACCCATTACATCCCCATGGCCATTCTATAAGTGGGGGATCGATATCGCAGGACCTTTTCCCGTAGCTGCGGGGGGAGTTAAGTTCTTGATTGTCGCAATGGACTACTTTACACGCTGGATAGAGGCTGATGTAGTGGTTTTACTACTCTTTAGGAAAAGAGAGCAAAAATGGCAAGTATTAAGCACGACGATTTAGGAAAACCGTGTACAAATGACCCAAAATTAGGATCGTTCTCAAGGAGGCTTAGTCTGTGTGTAATGAAATGATTATCTTTGTGATTATATTTGTGAGAAAGAAAAATAGAAATGGGATAAGAAGAGAATGACGGTTACGATGTCGAATTAAACTAAGACGAAAAAGGTGTACACGTAAAACCGTAAAAAGCACTAAAATTAAAATTTTACCCTAAAAATTCCTAAAAATCACTAAAAATCACTAAAAATCCACAAAAATATTCTAAGAGTTTACAAAAAATCCAAACTTGCCAAAACCTTTTAATTAATTAAATAATGACTTTTAGACCCAAAAAATCAATATTAACTATTAAAAAGTCTAAAACAAGATCTTAAAGTTTGTAAACCTTTAAAATAACCTAATTAAGCTAGAAAGTATTTTTTTCAAAATTTTAAAACCACTAATATATATTTTAAACAATTAAAAACAATTAAAATTAATTAAAACTTAAATTAATTCAAGAAAATAATAAAAAAACTCTAAAAATATTTAGAAAGTTGCAAAATTCCTAATTAAGTGTCTACAATCTAGGAAAAATATAAAAACTTAGAAAATCAGACTTTTAATTTTTAACAATAAAATAATATTAAAATATTATTAAAAATCTAAAAATCATAAAAAATTCTAAAAAGTTACGAACTAGCTTAATTTAACCTAAGTAACTCATAAATGAAAGTGAAATTACCTAAATACCCTTAATGGCCTAGAAAATGGGCTAAACCCAAAACAGATAACTATTGGGCCAAATTTGAGCCCAATATAAAAAAGTGGTCCAAATAAGCCCAAAAAGCACTACTTGACTCAAAATTTGATTTTAAACAACTTTTTCCAAAGGCCCAAAAGCTGAAAGTGTGAAATAAGCTAGCTTATACCAAACAGCTTATTCTTAATGGGCTTTTTGCCCCATTAAGCTATAAGCCAATGCCATAAGCTCAAATTAGACACACAAGCTTCTTTTGTCCTAAATAAGACTTCTGTAAAAAGAAATTTGAAATAAGCCCAAGGAATAAGCCTGAAAATGCAATAAGCAATCTACAAAAAACGACAAAATAGTCGTTTTTGAGTTCTAGGCCACCCCAAAAGCTGATTCAAGTTTCTAAAGCTTTCAAATGACTTAATTAAGCAAAATCAACAAAGAGTTTTCAAATAAGCTGACTCAATAAGCTGGAAAAAGCAAATAAGCACTTATGTAAAAGTCAAATAAGTTGGTTTTCTAGCAAAAAGTCAAAGTCAAAGTCCAATAAGCTACAGTCTAATCAAATGGGTCAAATAATGAAGATCTATCACAAAAATAAGTTGTTGCAAGTCTGGATAAGCTAAAATAGCTTATTGATAAGCTGATGACAAAATAACACTAGCAGGGGCTAGTTTTGGGTGTTGAGCAGTGGAAACTGTTTCCACTGCTTGACTTGTTTGACTTTTTGTCTTTAGTGAACTTTTTTGGGATTCAGATTACACAAAGGCACCCAAATGATTTTGAACATAAGGAGTCAATAACAATCAATAAATCACAAACACAATCACCTAATTGATACAGTTTAATCAATAAAGTACCAGATCTAGCACAGACTTAGCAAAATAAGCAGTTGAGCACTTATAAGCAGTTTTAACAATAATCAGCCAACCAAATTCAACCAAATGCATACACAAGCTATTATAATCTCAAGTAAACAAGTCTAAACAGTTTTTATGCAATGGCTTTAAGACTAAATCAAGATTCAAGCTTATGTATGTTACTGATGAACACTAAACACTAGCAGATTTCACTTTGCTGATGTATTTGACACACAAGCCAGATTCAACACCTCAAATCTCATAAACAGGTTACAATAATGACGTTTTAACAACTTTTAAACCTAAGCATGCATAAACTCTAGGTTTTCCCAAATTCTTAGGTCAAAAACAGTTATAATCAGTAAGTTATAGTAGATTGTTTGATTTGGTGGTTAAAGTCCAATAATTTGCAGCAAAATACTCTCAAACAAGTGTATGATAGATAACAAACACAAACAACACCTTCTAACAACACAATAACAAGATTCAAGCTTAAACAGGTAGTCCCAAACACCCCATTATCTTTTCAAATCAAATTTTAAACAAGAAAAAGTATGATTCAGTTAACCCAATGATCAATCTAGCATATAAACAACATTATCATGCAAGACTAAGCAGATTTAAGCCAAGAAATCAACAAGAACAACAGTATAGCACAAGTCCACAAAAAATCCAATTTTTATCAGATTTTCAAGGTTTCAAGACAAACCTCATGGATGTACATCCGCACCCACGAATTTATGAGCTTATGTGCTAGCTAGAACAAGCACAAGCTTCCACAAAACAACCCTGCTAAGATTCAACAAGGTAAGTAGCACAATATCAAAATCAGAAACTTAAAAAGCCTTGATTAATGCAACCTTGTTACCCCACACTTGATTATCCCCAAGTTATAAGCCTCACCACACCTTAATATCACAATTAAGATGCTATGATCAGCCCTATAACCCAAGAATTCCAAGGCTGAAACAAGAACTTAGCAAAATATCAAGCTTGAAGGAAAAATGCAAACTTTTGCACTCTCCTTAAAAACAGGTTTTGAGATTCATATTCAGTGAACAAATAACATAAACAAGCATAAAAATAAGTGGTACTTGGTCTTTCTTCAACACACTTAACACAATTTCATTAAACTGAAAAGAGGATTTACAAGTTGTTGAACAAGGAAAAACCAAAAGCAGAAATAAATGTAATGAGCTAGACCCTTTATATAGAGGGTGTACATGGTCCTAGAAAGCTGAAAATGTGAAAACCCTAAGCATTGGACTTCCAGAAATACCCTTGCCTTGTTTGAATTTCTTGAAGAATCATGTGACGAATTTTGTTGTGTTGTGATAGCTGGCAAGTAAAAAGGTGATCCAAAGGCTTGTATGAAGCTTAGGATGTAAGCACAATTGTGGGACGTTGGATTGCTGCCACCCTTTTGGCAGTATGCATGAACTTGTAGCAGGGGAGTCACAAGGAGACAAATGGGGTGATGAGGTGTCATGTTTAAGTTTTGGGATGTTTTAACAAGACCTTTAATCATAAATCTGCACAATATGAGGGTTTAATTGTTGGTAATTAGCAAATGCCTAATTTGGTTTATGAACATGAAGAACTTGGTTTTAATCCGTCTTGGTTTTAAATTATGGTGTTTAGCGCCTTAATTAAAATATTAATTAAGGTTTGTTATGTCTGGTGTGAGTGGGAGATGAGGTGGAAGCAGGGAGGGCTCCCATTGGTGGAAAGGAGAAAGTGGGGCACGTGGCAGGATGATAGTGGTTAAGGTAAGTATGCGTGTTGGCCAGATTAAACCCGTCTTTTCACTTCTAAACTCTATCAGCGTCCATTTCCTTCTTTGACAAGTTTTCATTTTTCACACTTTTGCCCCAAAACATTTTACAAAGTGAATTCAGGGGTAATTCTTGCCATTTTGTGATTTTTGAAGGGCTGATTTGGTAATTTCTTCAATGGTAATGGTCTTGACTTGTATGATTGGCATTTTGGAGGACTGAAATTGCCAAGTCTTGTTTGATGAGGGACCGTTCTTGCCAAATCTTCAAAGTTAAGGGTCCTTTTGATAATTTTGGGATTTTTAAGGGACCAAACTTGTAATTTCATGTACTTTGAAGGACTTTATGATATATTTGACTTCGTGAAGGATAATGGTTGACAATTTAGCTTTGTTGAGGGGCTAAACTTGTCAATTCTTCAAAGTGGAGGGTCCTTTTTGTAATTTTGACAAACTTTAGGGACCAAACTTGTAATTATGAAGATACAAGGGTATAAAGTGTCAATTCTTCCATATTGGAGGACCCTTCTTCATAATTCTTCAAATCTTCAAGGGTTTTCTTGGGAAAGTCTTCATTAGGGCTTGGTTCATTGTGCGGCTTTGTTTCCTGTGTTCGTTTTTGCATGATTCTTGTGATCTTTTGTCATTTTCTCAATATCCGTACCTAAAATACACAAGCAACAAACACAAGCATATATATATATGGGTATTTTGATGAAATTTAATGCATTTTAAGCCCATTTTGGATGACGAGACTATGTATAAAAGCAGTCTCATCACTCCCCCATACTAAACCATTGTCGTGCCCTCACGCAATGCTAGAATAAAGTATCGTAGCACCTCCAGAATTCATTTTTTCTCACTTTATTGAACGATAAACTAGCTATACTACTACTATTGCTAATACTACTTACGTGTTAGACATAATGTATGCTTTTCATCTCAAAAGGGGACGTTTAGGTTCATAGAATAAGAACACGTGAATGCTTCGTTAGAAATAATTTCATCGTCCTTGATTTTCACCCCAATTCCATGCCAAGCGTGCAACGAGATCATTGTCATTATAAGTTAGTAATGCTAACACTACTCATATGCCCTAATCACGTACTTATCCTCCCATTATTCCTAAGTTGTATCTCTTATATTTTATATTGTCTTGAATGTTTCACGAGGATACATTGTTTGACTTATGCGATAATAGAGATTTAGGTCTAAAAATAGAGTCCTAACGGTGTAACCAAGACCATCAAATCAATAACCCTTCCTAATAGACAACGATATCAAAAAATTAAGTCAACAAGAAGGATCGATAAACACGGTTTTATAACAGTTTTGAACATGAGACTTATTACCAAGACTTTTATATGCCCCCTAACAGAAGGGCCTTATTATCTTTGGTTTACATCCATCTTTTATTCAACTTCGCCATGAAGCTTTTATTATGACTTCGGTCTTGCCTTGCCTTTTATTATCCACCTCATCGGTAGTTTTATTAGCCAAAGACGTATATCCTCACGCTAAGGCGAATTTTGGATCTTTAAAGCTTCGAAGATTAAGGCTTGATTCACTTTCAATTTTGCATAGATTTTTCGGCCTTTTGAGGCTTCAAATTGTTTGCTTGATTTAGGTGAGCACTTGAAATCTTATTATTGGGTGAAGCTTTTGATTATTTGGGTGCCAATACTTCAAAACCGTGACGCTGGCGATACCTTAATGTCTTCCCAATTTAATTACACGGAAGCTACTAGAAAAGACTAGAAACCCAACAATCCCAACTAAACCGCTAAGTCAATATTTATTAAGCAAAAATATTTACATGCGAAGGGAGAATAAGCAAACAATGAGAACACATGAGTTTTTGAAAGAATACGAGTACTCTATGTTTAGCATAGTAACTTATAATTAACCCTATCATTTCTCGTCCTCATTTAAGATACTTAGCCTAATGTGTAGTTAAGGAATCAAAGCTAAGTGCTCAACACGCACGGTCGAGTCAAAAATTACTCTTATTCTCGCCATCGGAAAACCTACATTCGTGTCTTCAAACACTTATAGAACATGAGAAAAAATTTAAAATTTGGTCATTTTTAGCCTTATTTTGCAACAAAACGATAAACAAAAAGATAAACTCTGGAAAGCGTGAAGGTTTGGCAAGGCAAGTATCTATTCACCCCCCATACTAAAGTTAAACATTGTCCTCAATGTTTCGAGTCTAGGGGTGAAAACACCCCTTTACTAGAGATAGTCGAATGCCTAATTTAGCATGGAAAGGGTGTAACCATTAAATTTAAAGCAAACGATTGAGTGCTCCCATAAAACGAACACGAGAGGCTCCAATCGTGAAGATCATGATCATCTAAAGTCCACAATTCACAAACATCCACGGAACAAAGGTTGGAAGGGCACAAATCCCCACACGTTACTACATTAGAAAGCGATAATATGTACATAGGATAAGCATGGGACTCCCCCACGAGGCACCTCGTGTTTGATTACCGAGTCATGAGCTCGACTCGATCCCCTTAATACTAATTATCATTGGGGAAGGTGACTTGGTAGAGGTGGTTCAAGGATGGAACTTCCCCGCCAAAGTAGTGCTTCAACCTATGTCCATTCACCTTGAAATTGGGGCTATCATTTTGAGCTAGCTCGATGGTCCCATATGGAAAAACTTGGGTCACGGTGAATGGACCGGACCAACGGGATTTCAACTTACCGGAAAAGATTTTCAAGCGAGAATTAAAAAGCAAAACTTGATCCCCAATGTTAAAAACCCGGTTTTTAATTTTAGAATCATGCAACTTTTTAGTTTTTTCTTTATAAATCAATGAATTTTCATATGCAATGTCCCTCAATTCATCCAATTCAATTAATTGCATTTTCCGTTGTTTTCCCGCGGTCTCCATATCATCATTACAATGCTTTAGGGCCCAATAAGCCTTGTGTTCCAATTCGATTGGCAAATGACAATTTTTCCCATACACAAGCTTATAGGGAGTGCACCCAATGGGCGTCTTATGAGTGGTCCTAAAGGCCCATAAAGCATCATCCAACTTATCCGACCAAGATTGTCGGTTTTCCCCAACGGATCTCTCCAAGATCCTTTTCAACGCTCGGTTTGAAACCTCGACTTGCCCACTCGTTTGTGGGTAATAAGCCGTAGAAAGCCGATAATTGGTCGTTACAAAAATGGGTTCCACGATCGCTTATGATCGCACGAGGGGTTCCAAACCGAGAAAACAAGCTTTTCAAAAACTTGACTACCACACGAGCATCATTGGTGGGCAAAGCCTTAGCTTCCACCCACTTAGAGAGGTAGTCAACCACAACAAGGATGTACTTATTACCACGAGATGATGGGAACGGCCCCATAAAGTCTATGCCCCAAACGTCAATGATCTCACACACTTGGATGATGTTTTGTGGCATTTCATCTTTTTGTGAGGCTTTTCCTTGTCGTTGGCATGAGTCACAAGACTTCACAAGATCTTGTGCATCTCAGTAAATAGTAGGCCAAAAGAAGCCGACATCAAACACCTTCTTAGCCGTGAGATTAGCACCGTGGTGACCACCCGTGGGTCCCTCATGGCAAGCTCTAAGGATATTAGAAGCTTCGGTTCCAAATACACAACGTCGAATGATTTGATCCGCAAAAGTTCGAAACAAGTAAGGGTCGTTCCAAAAGTAGAACTTGACGTCACGAATGAATTTTCGTTTTTCTTGAGTCGTCATACCCTTGATTATGAAGTTACCCGCATGGTAATTTGCAAAGTCCGCAAACCATGGGGTAGAAGAATCAAGCATAGAATTCACTACACCAAGTGTCTCAAGCGGAAATGTTTCGGTGATTTCCTTGGGCTCGTAAACACTTTGTTGAGGATCTTCCAAACGAGAAAGATGATCGGCCGCTAGATTCTCGGCTCCTTTTTCGTCAACAATTTTGTGGTCAAATTCTTGAAGGAGGAGAATCCAACGAAGTAATCTCGGCTTCGCATCTCGTTTAGCCATGAGATACTTGATAGCCGAATGATCCGTATACACGATGCATTTTGTCAAGACGAGATAAGGTCGAAATTTCTCAAATGCATACACCACGGCAAGGAACTCCTTCTCCGTTGTAGTGTATTTAAGTTGAGCCTCGGTCATCGTCTTGCTAGCATAGTGAATAGGCAAGAAGTGCTTTTCATGACGTTGCCCTAATACGGCCCCAATAGCGTAGTCACTAGCATCACACATAAGCTCAAAGGGGAGGTTCCAATTGGGAGCAACAAGAATGGGAGCTTCGGTAAGTTTCCTCTTAAGGATTTCAAAGGCTCGTACACAATCTTCGTCAAAGAAAAAACGTGCCTCTTTTTCAAGAAGATGTGTAATAGGTCGAGAGATCTTTGAAAAATCCTTGATGAATCGGCGATAAAATCCCGCGTGGCCTAGGAAACTCCTAACTCCCTTAACGGTTTTGGGATGAGGTAATTTGGCGATGACGTCTACCTTAGCTTGATCTACCTCAATCCCCGCTTTCGAGACCTTGTGCCCTAAGACGATTCCATTCTTAACCATAAAATGACACTTTTCCCAATTGAGCACAAGGTTGGTTTCCTCACAACGTTTCAACATTCTCTCAAGATTCGACAAACACGAAGTGAACGAATTACCAAACACGGAAAAGTCATCCATGAAGACTTACATCGTCTTCTCGATCATGTCATGAAAAATAGCCATCATGCACCTTTGAAAGGTTCCCGGTGCATTGCAAAGTCCGAATGGCATTCTACGATAGGCAAACGTTCCATATGGACATGTAAACGTAGTTTTTTCTTGATCACGAGTATCGATGGGAATTTGGAAGTAACCGGAAAAACCATATAAAAAGCAATAGAAATCGTTTCCCACAAGACGCTCTAACATTTGGTCCATGAAGGGCAAGGGAAAATGGTCTTTTCGAGTGGCTTCATTCAACTTACGATAGTCAATGCACACTCTCCATCCGGTCACGATTCTAGTGGGAATTAACTCGTTGGCATCGTTTGGCACAACGGTCATTCCTCCATTCTTGGGGACACAATGAATAGGACTCACCCAAGGGCTATCGGAAATAGGGTAAATCATTCCCGCGTCAAGGAGTTTAAGGACTTCCTTTTTGATGACGTCGTGAATTTTGCGGTTCACCCTCCTTTGACATTAGACTGCGGGCTTGTAATCTTCCTCCATTAAGATTTTGTGAGTATAAAACTTGGGATTGATTCCCTTAATGTCGGATAACTTCCACGCGATTTCCCCTTTGTGATCCTTTAGAACATCGACAAGTGCGGTTTTTCATCATTCGAAAGTTCCTTCGCAATAATAACCGGCAACTTGTCGTCCTCCTCCAAATAGACATATTCAAGATGAGGAGGTAAATCTTTCAACTCGAGGATAGGTGGTTCCTCAAGTGAAGATTTGGGCTCGATACTCATAACCTCCTCGGGTGGAGGAAATGGGAAATCGTTGAAAAAATCCTTGATAATCGAGAAGTCCTCATCGTTGTCGAGGTCTTCGTTGCAAGTACGTGGAACATCGAATTCTTCCAACGTAAAACCACAACCTTCAAATGGAGTGAAGGTTGGTGTCGAGTTATCAAGAATTAGATCTAACATAGTGGGATTGCCACTAGTTTCTTCATCACAAAAACCTAGAACTTCTTGTGAAAATTCCTCGCAAACCACGTCGATCATATCAACGAGGTTTATGGTTGCAAAGGAATAAACATGAGAAATTTGAGAGTTTTGAGTTGCGTTTATAACAAGTTCCTCGTCGTTGAAACGTAAGGTGATCTTTCTAGCATGAACATCGATCAAAGCCATAGACGTATCTAAAAACGAACGACCTAAAATAAGAGGAACTTGAGGATCCGTGGGGATATCAAAAACGATAAAGTCTACGGGATAGTAGAACTTCCCCACTTTCACAAAAGCGTCTTCCGCCAATCCACATGCGGGAATTGTGGAATGGTCGGCCAACTCGATAGACATTAGTGAAGGAGTAAGATTAGGAAGGTTGAGCGACTTGAAGATTACAAGTGGCATCAAGTTAATGTTAGCACCAAGATCGGCCAAGGCGAAGCATTCCTCCATATCTTGGATTGCACAAGGGATCAAAAATTTACCGGGATCACCGACTTTTTGAGGTATGCGATTAAGATAAACCGACGAACAACTAGACAATTGGTGCAATTTCTCCTTGTTTTTCAACATACTCTTAAAGTTAGCGGCAAATCGAGGCATCATGACCAAAGCATCGGCGAAACTCACATTAAAGTGCAAATCACGAAACATTTTCATAAAAAGCTCAAATTGGTAATTGTCGCGCTCTTTACGTTTCTCCTTCCTAAGTCTCGATGGATAGGGAAAAGATGGTGTGGGTTGAGGCATAGGCATAGCCTTTGGAATCTCGGGTTCCAATGTTGGTAAAGGGTCAACCGTAGGTGTGGCATGAGTGGTACTTCGTGGGATTGGGACATGCTCCTTTTGGATCACCACCTCGGGTTCTTCCTCAATTGCTTCCTCTGTAGGAGCAATTGGTTGAGGAGTTGGTTCCTTAAGTGTCTTACCACTATGTGTGGTAATCACTTTCATCTCACCCTTAGGGTTTGATACGGTGTTGCTAGGAAGACTACTCGATGACGGTTTACACATAATTGCCTCAAACATTGATGAGATTTTATCTTCAAACTTGGATTGCCTCTTCTCGACTTTAACCATTCCTTGTTTTATCTCATGTTGTCCTTGTCCCATTTTTTGTTGATTTTGTTGTATCCTAGTTACGGTTCCTTCCATCTTGTTGGTATGGATCTTAAGTTCATTAGCTAACTCATTTTTCAACTCTTTCTTCAAGTCGTTCTTAAACTCGGATCTTAGGCTAATGATTTCTCTTTGAATATTGTCAAACCTAGCATCATTCCCATTAGCGTATTCAACAAATTCATTTGGAATATTTTTCAATGTTTGCAAACCTTTGTTGTTGTTTTGAAAATCATTTTGATTTTTGTTTGAAACTTGATTATTAGCCCCTTGATTACCATAGTTTCCTTTGTTGAAATTGTTTTTGAAACCAACTTGATTGTTGCGATAGTTGTTGTTAGCATTTTGATTTGAACCAAAACCCGGTGGATTCAATTGATTAGAGCGGGTAACTTGACCGTTTTGGTTGTAATTTCACGTGGCCGCGTAGGCACTCGAAGTGTTACCACCGTTGGTAATACACTCGGAGAAATCATGACCTCCACCACAATACATGCACGAAACCTCAACCGCTTTAGCCGTAGCGGGAGCACTTGGTTCACCAACTTTAAACTCAATCAAAAGTCCTTTAAGCTTATCAAAAATCTTGTTTTCCAAGTTCGCCTCAATTTGGCAAGCATCGATGGTAGTAGACAAAGAAGGTGAAGCCGAAGACGAAGCCTTACGAACACAATACGTGCTACGAGGACTATACACCTTAGATCTATTCTCAATTATCACCAAAGCTTCCTCAACCGTTTTACACAAAAAATTACCACCCGCGGCGGCATTTAAATAATCCCTTTCATGATCATTAAGACCATTGTAAAACGTGTCAATTTGATGCAAATCGGAAAAACCGTGATGAGGACATTCATGTAACATCTCCTTAAACCTATTCCAAGCCGTTGAAAAAGTTTCATTAAACTCTTGTGAAAATTTTGAAATCTCGTTTTTCAAGTGTGTAGTCTTAGAGGGCGGGAAAAATTGGTTCACAATCTTAGACACGAGGTCCTTCCACGTCAATATAGAATTGGGTGGCTCTTTCTCTAACCAAATTTTAGCGGGCCCCGCTAAGGAATACGGAAAAAGAATCATCTTAATTGAGTCATTCGAGACATCCTTAAACTTGCAAGTGGCGGTAAGACGATTGAATTGGCGGATATGGTTGTGTGCATTGTCCTTCTCATCATCACGGAATTTGTTGTTTTGGATCATCGACAACAAACCCGTTTTCACCTCATAAATTCTCCGCAAGGATAGAGGGAATCACAATAGCCTCTCCATAACCCTCGGTGGGTGCTTGAAGTAACTCCATCATAGTTCGATTCACTATGGTTGGTGCTTCTCTTACAATAGGTTCGTCAATAGGAGACTCCTCACTAGAAAGATTGGGAGTGGGAGTTTTGTTCTTTCGTTTACGTGCACGTCTTGCTTGATTACGAGTTAGCATAAACTTCACGTACAACGAGGGGACGAGTAAAGAAGATTCTTTTTGGTGTTTTATATTTTTAATATTTTTTTTTGTGGTTTTTGATTGTATTAACCTTTTTGGATTTTGGTGAATGTATTAAGTAGACACAAATCTAAAAATCTCCTCCTTAATCAAATCTCTCGATTAAAGAAGCCTCAAGTAATGGAAACGATCACGTGAAGTGAACGCCTTCGATGACTTTAGAACGTTGGTGGAACACCAAAACGTTCAAGAGGGTTTAATCAATGAAACCAAGAAAATATATATGATACTTAGTAATACTTTGGGCGGCAAAACCCTCGATTAGCTCTCAAAATCAAATACTCACAAGCAAGCGGGGAAACGAGGCGGCGCGAAGCACTTAAGAGCCTTTTTCTTTAGGATATATTTTATGATATCCGCCTTATACCCACCTTATAGTTTGTATTTTTCAAGATTGAGCTTCACGAAAGTATTTATCTATTTTTGCCTTTTTCTTTGGTTTGAGATTCGAATACAATGATTGGGTAATGACCTCCCAATTCAAGGTTGTGATTTCTCACATCTTTGGAGTACTTGTGAATTTATTGTTCTACGTATACAACATAGTAATAGTATTCACACAAAAATCAAAAACCGATAATACGTATTAGTAGAGCGCTACTTATACAAATACTATTTTGGTTAGTATATAAAAACAACAATTCCAAATCAAAACACAACACGCCTCCCCGGCAGCGGAGCCAAAATGATGTAGTGGTTTTACTACTCTAGGAAAAGAGAGCAAAAGTGGCAAGTATTAAGCACGACGATTTAGGAAAACCGTGTACAAATGACCCAAAATGGGGATCGTTCTCAAGGAGGCTTAGTGTGTGTGTAATGAAATGATTATCTTTGTGATTATATTTGTGAGAAAGAAAAATAGAAATGGGATAAGAAGAGAATGACGGTTACGATGTCGAATTAAACTAAGACGAAAAAGGTGTACACGTAAAACCGTAAAAAGCACTAAAATTAAAATTTTACCCTAAAAATTCCTAAAAATCACTAAAAATCCACAAAAATATTCTAAGAGTTTACAAAAAATCCAAACTTTCCAAAACCTTTTAATTAATTAAATAATGACTTTTTAATGCTAATTAAAGCTCTAAAAATCAATATTAACTATTAGAAAGTACAAAACAAGATCTTAAAGTTTGTAAACCTTTAAAATAACCTAATTAAGCTAAAAAGTATTTTTCAAAATTTTAAAGCCACTAAAAACTATTTTTAAACAATTAAAAACTATTAAAATCAATTAAAACTTAAATTAATTCTAGAAAAAAATAAAAAGACTCTAAAAATATTTGGAAAGTTGCAAAATTCCTAATTAAGTGTCTACAATCTAGGAAAAATACAAAAACTTAGAAAATCAGACTTTTAATTTAAAAAGTTGCAAACTACCTTAATTTAACCTAAATAACTCAGAAATAAAAGTGAAATTACCTAAATACCCTTAATGGGCCTAGAAAATGGGCTAAACCCAAAACAGATCACTATTGGGCCAAATTTGAGCCCAATATAAAAAAGTGGTCCAAATAAGCCCAAAAAGCACTACTTGACTTAAAACTTGATTTTAAACAACTTTTTCCAAAGGCCCAAAAGCTGAAAGTGTGAAATAAGCTAGCTTATACCAAACAACTTATTCTTAATGGGCTTTTTGGCCCATTAAGCTATAAGCCAATGCCATAAGCTCAAATTTGACACACAAGCTTCTTTTGTCCTAAATAAGACTTCTATAAAAAGAAATTTGAAATAAGCCCACGGAATAAGCCTGAAAATGCAATAAGCAATCTACAGAAAACGACAAAATAGTCGTTCTTGAGTTCTAGGCCACCCCAAAAGCTGATTCAAGTTTCTAAAGCTTTCAAATGACTTAATTAAGCAAAATCAACAAAGATTTTTCAAATAAGCTGACTCAATAAGCTAGAAAAAGCGAATAAGCACTTATGTAAAAGTCAAATAAGTTGGTTTTCTAGCAAAAAGTCAAAGTCAAAGTCCAATAAGCTCTAGTCTAATCAAATGGGTCAAATAATGAAGATCTATCACAAAAAAATAAGTTGTTGCAAGTCTGGATAAGCTAAAATAGCTTATTGATAAGCTGATGACAAAATAACACTAGCAGGGGCTAGTTTTGGGTGTTGAGCAGTGGAAACTTTTTCCACTGCTTGACTTGTTTGACTTTTTGTCATTAGTGAACTTTTTTGGGATTCAGATTACACAAAGGCACCCAAATGATCTTTGGATCATAAGGAGTCAATAACAATCAATAAATCACAAACACAATCACCCAATTGATACAGCTTAATCAATAAAGTACCAGATCTAGCACAGACTTAGAAAAATAAGCAGTTGAGCACTTATAAGCAGTTTTAGCAATAATCAGCCAACCAAATTCAACCAAATGCATACACAAGCTATTATAAACTCAAGTAAACAAGTCTAAACAGTTTTCATGCAATGGCTTTAAGCCTAAATCAAGATTCAAGCTTATGAATGTTACTGATGAACACTAAACACTAGCAGATTTCACTTCGCTGATGTATTTGACACACAAGCCAGAATCAACACCTTAAATCTCACAAACAGGTTACAATAATGATGTTTTAAATGCTTTTAACCCTAAGCATGCATAAACTCTAGGTTTTCCCAAATTCTTAGGTCAAAAACAGTTATAATCAGTAAGTTATAGCAGATTGTTTGATTTGGTGGTTAAAGTCCAATAATTTGCAGCAAAATACTCTCAAACAAGTGTATGACAGATAAGAAACACAAACAACACCTTCTAACAACACAATAACAAGATTCAAGCTTAAACAGGTAGTCCCAAACACCCCTTTATCTTTTCAAATCAAATTTTTAACAAGAAATAGTGTGATTCAATTAACCCAATGAGCAATCTAGCATATAAACAACATTATCATGCAAGACTAAGCAGATTTAAGCCAAGAAATCAACAAGAACAACAGTATAGCACAAGTCCACAAAAAATCCAATTTTTATCAGATTTTCAAGGTGTCAAGACAAACCTCATGGATGTACATCCACACCCACGAATTTATGATCTTATGTGCTAGCTAGAACAAGCACAAGCTTCCACAAACAACCCTGCTAAGATTCAACAAGGTAAGTAGCACAATATCAAAATCAGAAACTTAAAAAACATTGATTAATGCAACCTTGTTACCCCACACTTGATTATCCCCAAGTTATAAGCCTCACCACACCTTAATATCACAATTAGGATGCTATGATCAGCCCTATAACCCAATAATTCCAAGGTTGAAACAAGAACTTAGCAAAATATCAAGCTTGAAGGAAAAATGCAAACTTTTGCACTCTCCTTAAAAACAGGTTTTGAGATTCAAATTCAGTGAACAAATAACATAAACAAGCATAAAAATAAGTGGCACTTGGTCTTTCTTCAACACACTTAACACAATTTCATTAAACTGAAAAGAGGATTTACAAGTTGTTGAACAAGGAAAAACCAAAAGCAGAAATAAATGTAATGAGCTAGACCCTTTATATAGAGGGTGTACATGGTCCTAGAAAGCTGAAAATATGAAAACCCTAAGCATTGGACTTCCAGAAATACCCTTCCCTTTTTGGAATTTCTTGAAGAATCATGTGACGAATTTTGTTGTGTTGTGATAGCTGGCAAGTAAAAAGGTGATCCAAAGGCTTGTATGAAGCTTAGGATGTAAGCACAATTGTGGGACGTTAGATTGCTGCCACCCTTTTGGCAGTATGCATGAACTTGTAGCAGGGGAGTCACAAGGAGACAAATGGGGTGATGAGGTGTCATGTTTAAGGTTTGGGATGTGTTAACAAGACCTTTAATCATAAATCTGCACAATATGGGGTTTAATTATGGTAATTAGCAAATGCCTAATTTGGTTTATGAACATGAAGAACTTGGTTTTAATCCTTCTTGGGTTTAAATTGTGGTGTTTAGCGCCTTAATTAAAATATTAATTAAGGTTTGTTATGTCTGGTGTGAGTAGGAGATGAGGTGGAAGCAGGGAGGGCTCCCATTGGTGGAAAGGAGAAAGTGGGGCACGTAGCAGGATGATAGTGGTTAAGGTAAGTATGCGTGTTGGCCATATCAAACCCCTCACTTCTTTTCTTCTTGTCTTTTCACTTCTAAACTCTATCAACGTCCATTTCCTTCTTTGACAACTTTTCATTTTTCACACTTTTGCCCCCAAAACATTTTACAAAGTGAATTCAGGGGGAATTCTTGCCATTTTGTGATTTTTGAAGGGCTGATTTGGTAATTTCTTCAATGGTAATGGTCTTGACTTGTATGATTGGCATTTTGGAGGACTGAAATTGCCAAGTCTTGTTTGATGAGGGACCATTCTTGCCAAATCTTCAAAGTTAAGGGTCCTTTTGATAATTTTGGGATTTTCAAAGGACCAAACTTGTAATTTCTTGTACTTTGAAGGACTTTATGATATATTTGACTTTGTGAAGGATAATGGTTGACAATTTAGATTTGTTGAGGGGCTAAACTTGTCAATTCTTCAAAGTGGAGGGTCCTTTTGTAATTATGACAAACTTTAGGGACCAAACTTGTAATTATGAAGATACAAGGGTATAAAGTGTCAATTTTTCCATATTGGAGAACCCTTCTTCATAATTCTTCAAATCTTCAAGGGTTTTTCTTGGGAAAGTCTTCATTAGGGCTTGGTTCATTGTGCAGCTTTGTTTCCCGTGTTCGTTTTTGCATGATTCTTGTGATCTTTTGTCATTTTCTCAATATCCGTACCTAAAATACACAAGCAACAAACACAAGCATATATATGGGTATTTTGATGATATTTAATGCATTTTAAGCCCATTTTGGATGATGAGACTATGTATAAAAGCAGTCTCATCAGAGGCCAAGGCAGTCTAATCCATCACAGGCAAACAAGTTAAAAAGTTTGTTTGGGAGAACATCGTGTGCCGTTTTGGCTTACCAGGAGAAATCATCTCAGACAACGGGAAGCAGTTCACGGATAATCCATTCAAGGACTGGTGCGCATCATTGAATATCAAACAGCGCTTCGCATCTGTTAAACACCCGCAGACAAATGGTCTTCTGGAACGAGCAAACAGAAGCTTGGGTGAAAGCATCAAGGCACACCTAGAGGAATGAAGTGCCAAATGGGTGGACGAACTGCCACATGTTCTATGGACACATAGGACTATGATCAAAACAGCCAACGGGGACACCCCATTCGCATTGGCCTACGGCACTGAAGCTGTTATACCAGCAGAAATAGGAATGCCTACCATCCGCACAACGGAGGTTAATGTCGTCACAAACAACGAGCAGCTCTGGATCAATCTGATTTGTTGGAGGAAAAAAGGGAGATAGCGGCTATCAATGAGGCCAAGTCCAAGGAACGAATGAAGGCTTATTATGACGCCAATGTTAAAGGTGGTTCTTTTCGATCGGGAGATTACGTCTATCGTGCTAACGAGGCAAGTCGAGCGGAGAATACAGGAAAGTTGGGCCCTAAGTGGGAAGGACCGTATGAGGTCACGGAAGCCATAGGACGGGGCGCGTACAAGTTACGTGATATGGATGGCCGCGACCTGGAACGCACATGGAATATCTGCAATCTTAAAAGGTGCTATCTTTGAAAGCTACGACTTCCGCATGGACACTTCGCTATATCTGGCTTCAATGAAGATCCATGTGTTCTCTTTGTTTTGTTTTTATGCTTTTTAGGTTCCTTTTGTTTTTAGGATTTCCCATTCTTGTTAAAACAAAAAACGTAGAAGTTCTAATAAAATGCTGTGGTGCCTAGCTAGCTCCACGACTTGTTTTTGTGCAAATTGTTTTTATTCTTTAGATCCTATTATTGTCGTATGGATTTAGTTGTTATTACTATAATGTGACATTTCTTATTCATATGCATTCATTCAATAACCGTACATGTACTATACGCCTCCAACCGGGGTTAGAGGATTAAGTGAACCTAATAATTCAACTTGTCACATAATAGGGATGCAACCCCAGTGACGCGGATCATGTATCCTTACTAGACACCTTACTCACAAGACGTTGTGATAAGTTTCCATATGCCGCGCTCACGTAGTGCTTTGCATGGTAAAGACGCACGATGCACGTCTAGTAAAATATAGACTTGGTTTTATTCTAGGTAAGACGTGACACGTCATGCGACACAGATACATGATATCTAAAAAAGAATATAACCAAGTTTCCAAATTATCAAAATTGCCGTCACTACCACAGACTTATACGTATTATGCCAAATGTTTACAATCATGTTACGAAAAGGATGAAGTGTCGTGGACATCTACGAACGAATATTTAGGTTACAAACCAAATTATCCAAGAGTTATAACAAATTAAGGAGCACCCTACATAGGGGGGGGGGGGAGAAACCTACCTATCTCCCATTGCTCCTCAGCCAGACAGGGCAATATCTCACCACGTTCCTTCTGCTCCGAATCTTGAGCTGCATTCATCTCCAGCACCTCGCTTAATGGCTGTTCACCAACTACGATTCTGGTAACATCTTCATAAATAGGAAGAGTGAGGTGGCTGGGTGAGGGAGTGAAGGGGGTCCTGGAATGTCCCTCGTCCTGAGAAAATGCACCAAGACTTAGTTTCTCCATAATCTACTTGTTAGATGCAGGCCAAGAAGGGGTAGTGGAGATCTCGCATTGCGGCCATAGAATAAGTCATCTTTTCAACAGCTCCGGTGTTGAAGAAGGCATGCTTTGTGAAGTTTTGTTTCTTCCTTATTAGCTCTACGGCCATGACCATTCCTTCATGACGATCATGGTCGATGCCATCTGACATGAGGTCCGCAAACTGCTGAACAAATTGTGGGGCCTCCAACACCTTGGTAACGACCAAACGCGTCCCGTGACCCACCATCCACCTACGGTCGACAATGGCTGCTAGTAGTTGGGGGTATAGCACATCATCACGCTCGGAGATAAGGGCATTCACTAGCACATCTTTCTGGGTGGACGCCTCCTTCAATTGTTCGGTCAAGACCCTCTCATAAGCAAGCTCCTCTTTTAGTTTCTCCCCACCCTGGTTCAACGCATGGGCGTCCTCAAGCTTCTTTGTGAGTATGGATACTTGGTCGGAGGAGGACTTAGCTGAAGCTTCTGTCGTGGTCACCTATATGTGATAAATCAAGTATTAGAATGATTGCTATTGCGACATAGGCGTGATGCGGTACGGATACATACCTTGGCTATTGCAACCTCAAGTTCAGTCTCGAGCTCGGCTACATGTTGGTCATGAACATTGGCATGGGCTGATTGTTCTTTAACAGTCGCCTCAGCAGTAGCAAGCTGGGGCTGGAGGGCGGTAATCTGGGCCTCATTTTCTTCAATCATCTTCTCTCTTCGACCAACCTTCCTCTTCAGGGACTCAACATGCTCTAAAGCAGCCTCATATCTTACCCTCATAGAAGTGCCCATGGCCATCTGATGAAGCAAGGCGCCGTTGTATTCATCCACCAGATCCGCATGGTTTAGTGCATTTACATCTCGTACCAGCCCAGGGGGATGCAGTTATTAAGATAATCACGACACTCTTCGGCCTCTCTCATCCATAAAGCGGTGGTGATCTTCCAGTCGGGGTTGAACTGCTTATGAGGGCCGGACACCGGGACCTCTTGGGAAGCTGTGGGGGTACCTTCCTCAAAGGCGGGGCCGGATCTGGTTGCGGCTGTATGTAGCGCAGGTTCTTTCTCCATCTCCTTCTCTTTCCCCTTCTCTTTCCGTGCATCTGGGGGAGGTGCGATACCAGCTTGCTCATCCCCACAAACAACTATTGGAATAAGTATTAAATATTGTTCGAGGAAAACCGTAACTCTTACTTGGATCATAGATATTTTGAATAAACAGATGCAGTAGACTTACACATTAGTCCTTTCTAGTTCTGATGTAGTCGGGGGAACTTGAGTGACGGGCTCGGCATTGGTCAGCGGCGCGACCGGATCCACAGGTGCAGCTCGCACCGTTTCGGAGGCTTGGGTGGTGCTCTCAACAGACTGATAGCGGGGGTGATCCTCGCGCAGTTTTTTGGGAGGGGCATTGTGTTCACCAACCTTAGCCTGAGCAACTCTTCTTACCCGCTTGTTCTTCCTACGAGTGCGCTTAGGGGCGGGCTGGGCTTCTTCTTCTTCTTCATCTACTTGTTGCACTTCCTCCTCGTCATCGCCCAACATTTGGCGAAGACTGGAGGTGGTCCTCTCAATGTTATCACCTTGCTCTTCCTCGTGTGCGGGGGTAGCAGTCTTAGGCGGCGAGGAGGGCCCGACTTCATCTTCAAGCATCATGTTATAACCATCTTCGTTGTCGAAATCCACGGGGGTTCTCAAGAGTGTTGTTTCTTCTTCGTCTGAATGGGGATCCGGTACGACTGCAAGGGCAACTGTCACGTTCCGGGTATGCTCGAGGAGGGGTAGCTCGTTCTCACGTCTGGGACGGGATCCCTCTGGTATGAGTTTTGGATCACCTTGACGAAGGATTCCAAAGAAGTTCATTTCTGCCAAAATAAACAAAGTATGTTAGTTATAGCAAATAGGTGTATGTACGTCTTTGATGTGCGGATGCTATACCTACCTTCACCATGCCTCCTCCAAAACACATGATATTTGTTGGACGAGTCGAAGTAATTGTGGCTAATCCCTAGCAAACAGAGGAATGATTCGGGTAGGTTTCTATGGAACCCTGTTCTATTCCTATATATTTCTTGGGAATGTTGGGGATTATATGTATCGGCGCGCGGAGGAGGGTCAGGAGATAATCTATGTTTAAAGACATAATCGGCCAGCCACACTATTGAATAGATGAAAAAGTAATGGTCGTACCAGTTTTTCAGTGAGTCCATGGCCTTATTATGGGATGTGGGGCTGTTTGGGGATCGTTTCTTAAAGGATAGCTAACCATTTAGTAAACTAGGGGTGTAAAATAGCTGGAATAGCTCTACGGTTGGAGGGATTCTTCTTGCGCGACAAAGGATTTCAAACTGGCTGACCTTACATGCGCCTATACAGTGCAATTGGGTGATATGTACATCATAATATCCTAAGAGATCTACAAGGAAACGGTTGAAAGGAATGCGGTAGTTGGCCGCATCAAAAAGACGAGTGTATAGCCCAATCTTTCCCTGAGGAGCCTTAGTTATGAGCTCCCCTGCACTAGGGAGAGAGGGGTGTAGGTTGCTGGGAATGAAGTACTCAGTGCAAAAGTGATCTAATTGCTGTTGGGTCATTACATTGAGCACGGATCCAATAGAGGGGTTGTTTCTTTGAGCCATTACTAAATAAAAGAGTTAAGGACGTGGTATTCTAACCTGCGTAGGAAGGGATCTGTACGTAAGAAGGTGGTAATAAGAAGGAAAGCTTGAATGGCAGAAATGAAGGAAATAACTATGTGTTACACACAGCCGTAGGGGCAGCTTATTTATAGGGTTGCCTTGAGAGTCATGGTCTGTTGGATGTATGACATGTGTTTGCCACTATCCAACATCGTGTGGTTGGGGTGTAAGTGGCAAGTGAAAGGTCAGGTGGGGCCCACGGGTCACTTCTGACTCAGAGGTTTACATCGCTCGAGGTTTTGATTGTTTGCACTTTGTCAGTCAAGTGGCAGGTGAACAGTCATTTATGTCGGGATATGCGGTCATACGTAAGACCATATTCAATGCTGCATTTAGTTTGTCTCGGTCGTCACGTGCGGCTGGGGTATCATTGGAGTTGAATCCATGTAAGATTTCCACGTGCGGCCGAAACAAAATTTTGAAAATTTATCATTTCCTAAAGATCTTTCTTGGTACGTCCGGGGGGCATCTTGATAGAGGTTACGCCTACGGTTGTAACAACTAGACTGGGGGGACATGATGACGTATAGTCCCCAGCCGGGTCATGAACCCGGCCCACGGGTACTACCCGTATCCGGCCCATCATGAATGGGTGGGAATAATGTTATTTGAGCTTATAGGATTGGATGAACAGTAACCGCACACACGTGTGCGGCCCACGGCCCGGCATGCCCGGTGCAGGGTTAGACAGAATCATACTCTTACTATGATTAGGATTTATCCCAAAGGAGAGGATATTCACTCATCATAATTAGAAGATAACAATCAATCTAAATCTGGTATTTATCCTTTCCTTGGGGCCGAAGCATCAGTGACAGCCCATTAGGGTTTCACTGCCTATATAAGGAACCCCCAAAGGTTCCACAAAGGTATTACATTCTACACATTCACATCCAATCCGATTCCTATAACCTAACCGATTACTTACTCTCACGCTGGAGTCTAATCGTAGGAAACATTCCCACGGTAAGCCTAACGCGTGTTGTTTTAGTTTGCAGGATCCCAACCAGATAATTCACTTGGTGTAGGAGCTGGAGTCCAGCCAACCTGAATTAAGCCTAATTCGGGTCTAGCAAGGATCACCCAACTTTTGTATCAATATTTATTAAACCTTAGGAATGGAAGTGACATCTTGTAAAACATATATCAACCCCTAAATTGAAAACGAGTGTTTCACAAAGTCTAGGGACTAAATGTGACATATCACATAAGTGGGGGACTAAACCTGTCATTTTTGGAACTTATTTTGATCCCGAAGTATAAAAACTAGAGTTTTGTAAACCTTAGGGACCTTTAGGAACTTTTCGAGACCCTAGGGGCTAACAGTGTTCTTTTCGAAACTTAAAAGGAGTAATAGTAAAATACGGGGACTAAACTTGACCTGTTACCAAAGCTGGGGGACTAAATGATTAGTATTCAAAACTATGGGGTTAAACCTATAAATATTACATATTTAAACCACGAGGGTTGTTTGTGCATGAATTGGAACTTAAGGGTTATTATTGATATTTGATAAATAATAAACTTAGTTAAATACGTTTATTTAAGACGCGACTGTTAAAATGGGTATATATTATTTTTCCCCAATAGCCATCGAGGGTACAAGTTAATATTAAATGAATGAACAAGTGTGTATATAGTTTAAAGTCATAACAGTATATATAAAACAAGTGATGACAGTATGTTGGAAATACGTTTTTATTATTAGAAAGTCTCGGTCACTCCAGCAATATAGTTACGGACTCGTAGTATAGTAATTGTAATAGATTAAGTATGCCCGACCCATGAGCATGTTCATGGGCCGGAGGCCCAAGTCCATTTATGAACTTGGGTATATAAACCCTTTTCCTTCATGGAAAGGGGTGTTTGTTGTTTCACATTTTCACTTAATACGTTCCATATGTTGTCTTGATTTTCTCTTACTACTTTCTCTCTCTAGAAACATCAACCTCACTTTAGGATCAAGATTACCATTGTTCTACAATTGGTATCAGAGCCATGAGGTGAAATAAAGTGTTATTTGTTAGTGTTATGGTTCGTGTGATGTTTCGATCTACATATACTCAAGGTTCAAATTTTTTTTGTATTTTTCGCCTCTAAATCTTTCTTATAATCAACATAGTTGTGGTAAGGATTTGGGTTTCTTATTTTGGTGAAAAACGCAAAATGTTTTGGTATTTGGATCATTTTTTAGAGAAAATCTCGTATTTTCAGTGTTTTGTCCGAGTTTAAATCTCTACATTCCGAACCTATAAACCCTAGTAACTACGAAGTGGCTGTTTTTGCGAACTGGTGATTGCGCACTCAAGGTTATTTCGAAGTGGTAGGTTTTTTTTTTGCGAATTGGGTTTTGCGAACACAGTTGCGAAGTGAGCTTAAGTTTTATTGCGAAGTGGATTGCGAATTGGCTAATATTGCGAAGTTGTTTGTAATATTGTGAAGACAGAAAATCTTGTAATATTGTGAAGACAGAAAATCTTGTGATATTGCGAAGTGATTTGTAATATTACGAACTAACATCTATATTGAGAACTCAGGGCTATATTGCGAATTCACACCATATGGCGAACTCAGGCACATTTTTGCGAATTCAGACTTTATTGCAAAGTTAAAGACTTAGAAAATTTCTCAAGTTCAGAATGAATATTTTTTTGAAGATTTCTACATCAACTCACGAACTCAAGATAATTACGGTTTAATCGGTGCTTTGTAAAATCCCGAGATTTTATTTCTTGGTTTCTTCATGGTTTGTAAAACTACATATTTTCTTCTACAACAACAAAATCAACAACTTTATTTCACTGCTCGATCATACGGTAATCTTTTCAAGTGATCAAAAATGAATCCTAATTCATTAATTCCGACAATGACGTCGCTTACCGACCTATCCATCATATCGGGTACCGATACCCATCCACTGATGCTTATCAAGGAGCTATTTGAATCTTGGCAAGGCCGAATGAAGTCATACATTATCGGTAGACCTAATGGGAGAGTCATGATTAAATCAAACGAACAAGGACCACTTATATGGGGTACCGTCACTGAGGAAGGCGTGACTCGACCAAGAGAATTTTCTGACATAACTCCTGCAAATCAACTTATTGCTGATGCGGATGAAAAGGATCTTCAGACTATTCTTCAAGCTCTTCCACCCGATATTTATCGAATGGTAAGTCAACACAAGATAGCGAAGGAATTATAAGATCGTTTGGCTGTTTTGTTACACGGAACTTCACTCACTAAGCAAGAACCTGAGTGTCAACTTTATGATCTCTTTGATAGGTTCACATACACTCCAGGGGAAACTCTTCATGATTACTATTGGCAATTTACTACATTGATGAATGAATTGAACACTTATAATCTGACGATTGCTCAATTTCAAATTAATACTAAGTTCTTGAATACGTTACCTCTAGAGTGGAGTCGTTATATCACTGATGTTAAACTGGTAAGGGATTTGCACTTACAAAATCTGGATCAACTTTATGCTTCCTTGCAACAACACGAGAAGCATGTGATCATTTGTAACACCCCATTTTGGTAAATGGAATGTCACGCGTGATTACGGCGTGTCATCAAAGCATACAAGGAAAACGTCTTAAAACATTACATGACCATAAAAGGAAATACCGGAAACAAACATCGGTACCCCAAAGTATAAGCTCATCACACACAAACATAAGTAATGTAAAGGAAAAGGACTAAACAATGTCCATTGAAATAAGTAGCAAAATGTATGATGAAATGCATAAAGTAGAGAAGGCTAGAAAGCTTCCAATCCATATGCACGTACGCTTAAAGTCTACGAGCGCCCTTGAGTACCTGACGTTTGGGAACATGAAAGGAAATCGACTGAGCATAACGCTCAGTGCACGGATATAAAATTATGACATGGAATAACGTAAGCATATAAGATTAATAGCATCGGAATATCATAAGTTCTAAGTAATCTGGATTCATGTTCATAAAACTGGTTTCATAGTTTGAAAAGACTTATGTTTCTATGAAAATCTGTTTAATTAGCCAAATAGCCCATATAGGCCACGAGGTTCCATCGTGCATGAATACTTAGAGGGGAGACCTCATCATGTAATTAGAGGGGTTGCCTCTAATTTAATAGTCTGGATATGAGGGATCAACTCCTAGTGAAGGATGCAAGACACACATCGCATTCACTCTGATAATACTGCTAAACATGTAACTAGGATGCACCCATACGCCTCATAATCGGAAATTACGAAGTCCGAGGGAAAAGCAAACTTCCCAATTCTAACATAAACATCCTCGGCTATTCCAATTGTTTTTAAAGGCGTACAATTTGCTAGCTCGATTGTCATGTTCGTGGGGGTAAGTGTAGGCAATTTCATCAATTTCCAATGAGATGAGGCATGAGATTGATGCTAGCACCTAAATCGGCAAGGGACAAACATCCCTCAATCTCGGAAAAATCACAAGGTAATAGAAATTGGCCCGGAACCTCTTCCTTTCTCGGCATATGCCTTTTGGGTTTTTCAAGAAGGATCGAAGCACAAGTTTCTTCAAGGGTTACTTGGGTAAGGTCGATAAAGCTCTCTTTTTAAACCATGGTTGGAATTTGAGGTACACGAGGGTGTGCACTCTTTTCCTTGGTCACTACGTTCACCCCATCGACTTTAGAAAATGAAGGCATTTTAGAAGTCGAGGGTTGAGAAGAAGGAACAAATCTAAATCCATCAAGGTTTGGGGTAATCACACGACTTTTTCCGATAGACGAGGCGGCTTTAACATGTTCCTTCGGATTTGGTACGGTGTCACTAGGTAACGAACTCAATGACGCACCCAAAGACTTGTTCATAATGGCCGAAAACATCTTTTTAATGTCAATTTTTCCTTGCTCAATCTTTGTATTTTGATTTTTCAATGTATTGGAAAACTCGTTTTTCAAAGTACCAATTTGTCCCTCTAATCGTCTCACATTAGCCTCATTCGTTTTCATATATTCTTGAAACTCGTTTGACGAACTATTTTGATTATAATTAAAGTTCCCTTGGTTTTGATTATTTTTTGAAAATTTCCTTGATTACCACTCGAAAAATTGTTTCCTTGATTAGCGTTGTTTTGAAAACTCGAGTTTTGATTGTTGTTGTTAAAGTCTCGATTTTTCCAACTTAAATTCCGACCTTGATTATAATCACCTCGATTTCCTTGTTGATTTTGAAAATTCTTTCCACGATTATAATTATTGCCTTGGTAAATCCTTATGATGGACCCGCGTTATTTTGATTTTGAAATTTGTTGTTTAACGAGTTAACACTCGACGTCTGGCCATCCGTAGCCGCAAACTCGTAATAATTATGAGGTCCACCACACAACGTACACGATTCCTCAACCGCTTTTACCGTAGCGGGAGCGTCTTTCTTTTGCATCTTGATTAAGAACGACGTAAACACATTCTTCAACTTGTAGACTTTCGCTTCAACCCTCTCAATATCGCGATTAGAATTACTAACATTAGCGACATTGGCAACACTCGGTGTTTTAAGAAGTTGGTAAACCTTGGATCTATTCTCGATAATCATTAAAGCGTCTTTCGGAGTTTTACACAAAAAATTGCCACCGGTGGCGGAACTTAACGAATCTTGTTCTTGAAAACTAACACCGTTATAAAACGTGTCGATTTGGTGTAACTTAGAAAATCCATGGTGAGGACATTGCCTAAAAAATTCCTTAAAACGATCCCATGCGTCTCTAAACAGTTCATTCGGCTTTTGTTCGAACCTCGTGATCTCGTTTTTGAAAAACGTGGTCTCTGACGACGGAAAGAAATGATTAACGAACTTGGAAACGAGATCCTTCCACGTAATTATGGAATTAGGTGGCTCTCTCGCACCAATCCTTGACGGCACCATCGAGCGAGTACGGAAAAAGCATAAGCTTCACGACATCGGTGTCGACGTTTCTAAACTTGCTCCTGGCCAAAAGACGATCAAAATTCCGAATGTGATCGTGAGGATTATCCGCCTCATGACCTCAAAACATCGTTGGATAGCATTCTGCTCTTAATCTCAAAATTCTCCTCTTCGATAGCGGGAATTACGATCGCGTCTCCATAACCCTTGGTGGGTGCTTGGAGCAATTCCATCATCGAACGATTGTCGCCCATCTCGTTTACGGTTTAGACAACGATATTAGGAACATCGGTTTCTAAATCACGTCTTTGATTTCGATTGCGACGATTCAAAGCGTTGCTAGAATTCGTATAGTCCTTCGATCGAGTGCGCATGCACTAACGTAGAGAATGGGGGTAGCAAAGAAGATTCTTTTTGGGGTTTTTTGTTTTTTATTTTTTCAATTTTTTTGGTTTTTGATTGTTTTTAATTTTTTTGGATATTTGGTATATTACGTAGACTCAAATCTACAAATCTCTCCTTGAATTAATTTCTCGATTAAAGGAGCCTCAAGGAATGAAAACGATCACGTTGAGTGAACGCTTCGATGACTTTAGGACGTTGGTGGAACACCAAAACGTTCAAGAGGGTTTAATCTTTGAAAAACAAGCAAATATATATGATACGTAGATGATACTTTGGTTGGCAAACCATCGATTAGCCCTTTTTCTCAAAACACGCACAAGCAAGCAGAGGAAACGAGGCGGCGCTAAGCACTTAAGAGCCTTTTACCTTTAGGTCGTGAAATACAACCGCCTTATACCCACCTTATAGTTTGTGTTAATCAAAATTAAGCCTTTCGAAAGTAATTATCTATTTTGCCTTTTTCTTTTTGCTTTGGACTCGAATACAATAATTGAGTGATGAAATCCTAAATAAGGTTGCGTTTTCACGCTTTTGGAGATATTGTAAATTTATTGTCATACGTAACACAATATATTAATAATATTCACAGAGAAAAACGAAAAACGAATACTAGGATATCTACAATATAGTAAAAGATTGTTGTGTGTTAATTGAGGAACAATTAACACGACTTATTTGGCTATTTATACTATAGTAGAAAAAAATAAAAACGAGTATGTACGGTATTTACGCTTTCCAAAAATGAAAAGCAAAAACGCACTACTCACACAAACACGATATATATAAGGCACTAAACACCTCCCCAGCAGCGGCGCCAAAATGATTTAGGTAAAAATACGCTTTTAGGAAAAAGACGTATAATGGGCAAGTATTCAGCGTTACGTTTTAGGAAAAACGTAAAACCGAATAAATGCAGGTTCGTTCTCGAAGGAGGTGTGTGTATTATGTGCCAATAATATAAAATCAAGTTTGGATTAGTGACGTTTTTAAATGAGAAAGATTAGAAATCAAAGACGGAGTACGCTAAAAATTACTCTACGACGGTAAAAACGTAAAATCATAAAATTCGACGAGAAGTCAAACTCAACTAAAAATTACTAAAATTTTAATCTAAATTAAGAAAAATCTAATTAAACCAAAAATGAAAACTAAAATTTCCAAAACCTTTTAAATTAATTTATATTAATTTTTTAAGTTTAATAAAAAACTCAAAAATAAATAAAAATTATAAAAAGTGAAAAGGCAAATTTAAAGTTTTTTAAACTTAAATGATGCTAATTAAAATCTAAAAAGTATTTTTCTAAAATTTTTAAAACTATTTTTCTATTTTTAAAGGCTAAAAACTGATTTAAAATTAAAATAATGATAAAATATAATAAAATAATGAGAAAAATAATTTTTCTTTTTCAAAGATCCTAAATTACTTATCTAAAGCTGGGAAAAATGAAAAAGTTGGAAAAAGTTAAATTATGCCTAATAGGACAAAAACAGTAATAATAAAAACTAATATTTAATTGAAATAATGCTAAAAAATAATTAAATAATTAGAAAAATAAAAATTTATTTTTCTAAAAATCTTAAAATAAATAAACAAACCTAGGAAAATTGAAAAATCCTAAAAATACTAAAAATTTATCACTAAAGACAAAAACGGAAGATTCTGATAGTGACACTTGCTAGCTGTTTGTCTTTTAGCTAAGCAGTAGGTAAAACTACTCTAACAGTTGGAACTTGTTCCCACTGCTCCAGCACAGAAAAACGATTAAGTCCTTTTTTTTACTTTGTTTGCTGTTGGTTTTGGGCAACAAAGGCACCCCCACACTCAGTCGAGTGTAGGGAGTCAAGATTAAGCAAAAACAAATCAGATCCAACACAAATAAGCACACTAAACAAGGAATTCAATCACTGTATCACAGAAAGGTGGTCTGGTGGGTTCTTGCTAATCTAGTTAGTCACTAAAGTGAAATTTGGCCACTCTATACTTGCAACCTAGCCACTCCACCACCTAACAATCAACACCTAACCCTAGACTAACCTATGCTCTAACAGTTAACAACAGCTCAAAATGTAAAACTCAAAATTCAATCCCCTAGGGCACTTTTTTATCTAAGCAGCTTTTACCAACACCCTCAAAATTCTTTCTAAGTTTTAAATGGAAGCAAATAACTTCTAAACTAACTAAACTGAACACAATGAACTTAGTGGACTGTTTTTAAGCTCTAAGCGTTCTTCTCACAACTAATTAATCACAGAAACAAACACCCCTAAGCTAACTTAACAAGAAACCAGTTCATCAAATTGCATATAAATCAAAACAAACTAGATGTGACCTAATCAGAAACTCTTCATAACCTTAAACTAACCTAGCTAGACCTAGAAACAAGCAAGTAATAATTAATATCAACAACCCACAAGGACCAATAAACCAGTACTAGCAGGCAAGATTTTTCAAAATGCATGCAAATCTATACCAAGTCTTACTACCACAGTCTGAACAAGCATGAACACAAAAATAAAAAAAATGAACCAACAAAGCAAAGCATTCAATCTTACAAGAATACAAACTACTAAGTTTCACCAAAATCTTAAATTCACCACAAGACAGTCAAAAGCACAAATTTACACTAAAAGGGAGGGTTCAAGCCTTACCTTGTGGGACCCACATCCAGGCCCCACTATGGCTGAAAAGCCATCTCTATGTTAGCTAGCTTATGCAGTTGAGGGCTTATGAGAAGCTTGTATAAAAAAGTGAGAACTTGAGGCTACAACAGCCAAACAAGAAGGACTACATCAGTCCTTTTTGGTCCTTGGATAACTTCTTTTGGTACCTGCTTCAACAAGAAAACAAGATCCAAGCACTCAAAAGCTCAGAAAAGCTTGTTGTCAGCAAGCTTTTGTAAGAGCTTTTGGTACAGTAATCCTCAAACAATAAAAAATAAGATTTTGAAAAAGAGAACACACTTTTAGAAAAATATTTGCAAGTAACTCAAGGTTGTCCAACAGAAATCAAACAAGTCATATAAGCTTGTTTATGCTTGTGTGTCAATCCAAGCATAAACATCAGCTTATACAATTTGGGTCCCAAAAATTCTCAACAAGAGATCTTGATAAAAACTTTTGGTATCAATAATCATGTGAATTGCATAAACTAAATAACAAGAATTTAAATTGCATAAAAGGAAAGTGTAACTCAGAAAATTGCAAGGTTTTAAGAACACTTTAAATATTCATTCATAAAAGTTTACAAAAAATTTCTAGAACAACTAAAAGGGACACATGCGTCTCCTTTTTATACAATCCTATAGAAGGTCCTAGAAAGCAAGAAAAATGATAAACCCTAGCCATGGATCTTGCTAAAATGCCCCTAGACTTGATTTCAAATTTTGGTCAATTATGGAGTCATGTGATGGATGTTGATATGCAAGTTGTCTTGATTTGATCTTGTCCATTGAATATTTCTTAGAGAGGTCAGTAATTAAGTTAGGACCATTGATTAACTGTGATGATTCGTTTTCTGCCAAAAAAATGGGTGACAAGGAGGGACGTGTGGGGTCATGTGGTCACGGGGTGTGAGTTTTGTGTGTGGGGTTTGATGAGGTTGAGGGGCATCAGCATTCTGGAAAGTATAGACTAAAACCCCTTTGATTTAGGGTTTATGAGTGAGATTAGGAGTGGATTTGGGGAGGAAGGAGTACAGTATTTGTTAGGCGCCCAAAAATAAATAATTTAAAACAAGTATTAATAAACGGGATTAGGGGTGTTGATTGGGTTGGTTGACTTGGTGACGTGAGGTGATGATGTGGAGGAGTGGGGTGAGGTGGCATTGTATGAGTGGTGGGATAAGTTATGTTGTCTGGCTAAAACAATCCCTAGGTTTCCAAGTTTTGTTCAAATCAAGTTAAAACAGCTTTAAAGTCATTTTCCTTTGATAACTACTTTTGTCTAATTACAAAAGTGGTCCTTGTCTTCTTATAATCATTGAATAATGATTAGAAATGTACTTTGCTCAATCTACAAGGGTTGATCTTGTACAATGTTTAAACTTTAGGGACACCAATACAAATAATGATAGATGAGGGGTATAAAGTGACAATTCTTCAAACTTGGAGGACCAATCTTATAATTCTTCAAAACATCAAGGATATTTTTGTAAATCATTGCTCGGGTCCGGTTCCTTGTGCGGCTTCGTTCCTCGTGTTCGTTTTTGCTTGATTCTTGTAATCTTTTTGTGAATTCACGATATCCATACCTAAAATACACAATGAACAAACACAAGCATATTTTGGGGTATTTTATGACATTTTTAAGCATTTTAAGCCCGATTTGGACGATGGGACTATGTATAAATGTAGTCTCATCACTACTATATCCCCAACTATTTGCACCCTAAAGTACCGAACCCTCACCGAAACATTAGACAAGCGCCCGAGGGCAAAGTGGGCATGTACACCATGTTTTTTGAGTTATCCAATCACCGCATCCCTATGTCACGTTTTCTCATAAGCGTACTAACGCATTATGAAATTTATGTTTCCCAATTACATTGTATAGGGGCGGCTAAGATTTCTAATTTTGAAGTCAACTGCCACACACCTACTATAGATCCTACCATCGATCTATTTCGTGTCTTCTACCAGCGCCTCTTATCCAATGGGTGGTTATCATTTTCCGAACGAAAAGGAGGTTTCCAATGCTATGAAGAAAAAGTAGATTCCTTAAGAAACTGGAATGACTCTTTCTTTTGGATTGACAACGCTGCCTATCCTTTTCATTACCCATTTCGGACAACCAGAACGTTAAGGAAGGACCCCATGCCTGGCCCTACCACGTATAGCGCTATAGACGCAGATATACTGAACAACAATCGCATTCCTGTTCAGGCCTATCCCGAAGCGCTGTTGTGAATTTTGGGATTTAGCCGCACGATTATCTGTGGCGAGCGCGAAGTCCCTTACTTCCGCACTCCAAGTGGCCAGGGTTAGTGGTCCCCTCAACGTTATTCATACCATTTGGTAAGTATTTTTCCTCTCTTATCATCTAACAAAACTTTTTTGTTTTGCGTTGTTCCTTTTGTGCAGTAATGGGCATCCTTGACCTAGTTCGCAACACTTTCCCAAAAGATCTTATTGTGTACTCGCGTCCTCTGAAGGAAAATGAGGAGCCATAGCATGTCCTAGCGGAAACAAACACCATGGACCTAGAGGTTGGGGAAGCATCATCTGCCCAAGCGCATGGACATACTAATGTAGAACAACAACAACAACAGCCGCAACAATAATATCCGCAACAACAGCAACCTCCACGAGAGGGCAACCCACACTGTCGGTGTTATAACTTCTCTGAGAACGCTGAGATATGTGCCCAACAGTTTGAGAAGGAAAAGAAGTTGCTATAAGTTTGTCCCGAAAAAGACAAAGGAGCTCACCCACCACCCCTCGTAAAGTCGCTCGCGTGGAAACCGGGCCCTCCTCTTCCGCCGCCCATGAGCACCAAGAAGAAACCTCATCCGAGCACCCAACAAAGGAAGATACGAGGGAAAACTTTGTCAGAACTCCCCCAGCTACCATCGACCAATGGTGTGTGCCAACAAAGAGATTCCATCATAGAGCTCTTTTTTTTAATATGTACATGTCTGCTGACTAATCGTATGTCTATTTACAGCCAGGACCAGGAGATACCATCTCCTGCCGATGTGGGTGTGTCCTCCCCCCAAAGGATATAACTACAGCAGGGGGAAGCGCTTTTGCGGAGGATCCAATACTTGGTCCTGAATGGAAACTTCCCAGGTCGTCTAACTTGTCCAACACGTTTGACTGCGCCAGCTATCCGGACCACATCGTGCCTCCTGGGCGGGCGAGCGTGCTACATAGGTTTAGTGATGCTGCCCTTGCCGATGAAGTAAGCTACGTGTCTTCTCAGGACGTGACATTGATGTCGCGTGTTAGGAGAAGATTCATGGAGTTATCCACGTAGGTCCAAGCTACAGAAGAAAAACTTGATCAAGCCAGTGACGAGAAGGCCAAAGCTCTCCAGGACCTACAAGAGAAGATTACTGAGGAGGTGGAGAGAGGGAAGCAGGATGCTGTAACCATATATATGCTGACCGAGGAAAGGAGTGATATTGACGTCGCTCTATCAAACGAGTGCACCCAATTGAACCAACTAAAAGCTTATGCGATGAAGTTTTTTGAGCTTTACAGAGACCAAATGTTTGTTGATTTCGATTCCTTAGGTGCGGAGGTGAAAGAGAGTGTAGGTGACCTTGCAGACCAACTAAAGCGCTTAATTGTGGAATATGACGAAGATTTGTACACACGTCTTATGCGTGAGGTTGTTGATAAGCATTGGTTGGTGCGCCATGGCCTACGTTCGGCGGCTATGGGTGCGCTTAAAGATCCAATTTTGCGGGCATCTTTTGCCAAATTTGTGATAGCTGCCATTAACGAAGGTACATGTGTAGGTTTGGAGAAGGCACATAGAGCTGGTTTATTGAAAGAGGAGCTGAAGGACGTGTCATTCTATGATCGTTCCGCAAAGTCCAAGTTGACCCACAACCATGGAAGAGATGAAGGTATGTCTCGTGCCTTATTTTGGCCTTGGCAGCAATGATCAAGAGCTCCACTTGGAAGTTTTTATGGAGAGCTTAACCTTAGCGCGCCACAAGATGGAGGGCGCCGATACCCAAGCGGAATTCCTCCTAAAGCCCTCCATGGAGCAGCTAATGGTACCGGTGTTTGCCCACCCTCGCGATATGCTCAACGCCTTCCCAATTGTGAAGGAGATTCTATTATCAGAGGTACTTGCAGCGCACGCTAGCCGTGTTGCAGCCAAGAGAGCCGCACTGGGTTTAGAAGCCTCTTCCTCTACTGGTGTCGCTCACCTTGTTGCTATAGACCCTGTGCTTCCATCACCGCTGCTAGAGAGGGACGTGCGGTTGCTGGATGTGATGGAGAAAAACTTGAAGGAGCATCGAGCGTCCTCTTATCGTCCCCTGGTCATGAAGCTTAAGAAGTCTTCCTTTGAATCTGACTTATTGTCGAACATTTGATGTAACCTTTGAACAATTTATTATATTACTTTCTAAGTGCGTATGTTCGCACCTACTCTATAATAGTTTTCGGTACACTTTGTGTTATGACTATCTTTCCCACGTTTAAGTTGGCAACGCGGTGTGTGTTTGTATTATGAATTGGTGTAATTGCATAAATGGTCCCAATGGGTGAGGCATGCTCATTACGTGCAGTGTACTGCTACTACCATAGGGACGACCAGGGGAGGCTGACCTGTCGTTAGGTGTGCACAATTGTGTCTTTTTTCAGGCCCATCATGAATATACTGGCTATAAAAACTTGCTACGACGTCATAAATAGAAAGGGGCCTAACAAGGATACGTGATCCATGGCCGATGGGGTTGCATCCCTCTTACACGATGAGTCTAATTAGTAGGTTTGACCCATTCCTTTTATTTCTCCTAGAAACGTTGTGTACGCGTACGCCAATAGGCATGATATGATATATAAAGAATATATGCAAAAAATGTTTAAGAATGCGTCGTGGAACTAGCTAGGGACCACGACCTTTTATTAATATTTTCAAAATTTTGAGTACATGATAAAAAAAAGAAAATAATACATGTGTTTAATGTGGCTTGGCGTAGTTGGTAATTCTCCTTTCAAAGTCGTCGCTGCTAAAGGTAGCACTTTTTCAGATGGAAGATATTCCAAGTCCTTCACAAGTCGTGACCTTCCATGTCGCGGAGCCGATACGCACTATCTCCTAAAGCTTCTGTTACCATGTAGGGTCCTTCCCACTTGGGCCCCAGTTTCCCTGTATTTTCTGTGCAGCTAGCCGCGTTCGCGCGATATACAAAGTCTCTTGGTATGAATGAAGTTTTTCGCACCCTAGCGTCGTAGTAGCCCTTCATTTTGGATTTTCCTTTAATTTCATTGATCGCTTCCAACTCTCGTCTTTCATCGATTATGTCCAAGTTCAACCATAATTCATCGTCGTTCGTAATCATGTCGACCTCCGTTGTGCGGAGTGTAGGAAATCCTATTTCGGCTGGAATGACCGCCTCCGTCCCGTACGTCAGGGCGAAGGGGGTGTCTCCAGTTGCGGTTTTTGTCATGGTGCGATGTGCCCATAACACGTGTGATAATTCATCAACCAATTTCTTGTTCTCCTCTCTTAGTCGTGCTTTTATGCCGTCCCCCAGGCTCCTATTCCCTCGTTCAACGAGCCCATTGGATTGTGGGTGGGCTCCTGACGTGAATCGCTGCTTGATGTTGTTTTTCACGCACCATTCTTTAAATGGGTTCTCCGCGAATTGTTTTCCGTTATCGGAAACGATTTCTCCTGGTAGCCCGAAACGACATACTATGTTATCCCAAACGAACCGTTTTACTTGGTTGCCTATGATCGTTGCTACCACTTTGGCCTCAATCCATTTTGTGAAGTAATCCATTGCTACTATTTAGAACTTATCCCTCGGCTACCACAGGAAAGGGCCCTAGGATATCGATCCCCCACTTGTAAAACGGCCAAATAGAAGTAATAGGTGTTAGCTCTTGCTGGGGTTGGCGTGGCACCAGTCTATGCACTTGGCAATCGCCGCACTTTGAGATGAGTGTCTGCATATCCGAGTACATGGTTGGCCAGTAATATCCGTTGCGGAGCGCTTTTTCCACCACTGATCTGGGTCCTGCGTGCATGCCGCAAGATCCCTCATGTATCTCGCTGATGAAATATTGCGCCTGCTGCGGTCCTACACATTGTAACCCTGGTTGGAGGAATGATCGCTTATAAAGGATCCCATCTCTAACCTCGAACTGCCTCGAGCATCTTCGTATCCGTCGCACCTCAATGTCGTTTGGTGGGAGTAATTCTTTTGTTAAGTAATCAATGATCGGAGTCATCCACGTAGGACCTTCCTCTTCTATGACCGATGCAACTTCCTCTTCTTTTATGGATTTTTCTTTGAGGATTTCTACCAAAACTTGCTTAGATAAGTGTGCAAAACTGGTGGATGCTATCTTACTGAGGGCGTCAGCCTTTTTGTTCTCCCCCTTGGTACTCGACGTATCAGGAACCTATTGAAGCCTTTGATTAATGATTTAGTTTTTTGCAAGTATTGTATCATATTTTCCTCCTTTGCTTCATATTCGCCTAGTATGTGATTTTCCACTAAGCGAGAGTCCACATTTGCTTCAAGATTGCGTACGCCCATATGGGTTGCGATCCGTAGCCCTCCTATGAGTGCTTCATACTCTGCTTCATTGTTTGTAGCTGTGAATTCAAAGCGTAATGCGTACGTGAACTCCATATATACCTTCGGGGTTGGTGAGGATGAAACCTGCACCAAATCCATCTGTGTAGGAGGATCCATCAGTGAATAAGACCCATAGGTCTTGGTCACCCTCTTGCTATATAGATGTCTGTTCGCCTTCCTCTCGCTTTTCAATAATGAAGTCTGCTAGAATATTGATAGTGTTACGTGGTCTATACGTAATGTTGTGTTCTCCTAGTAGAACACTCCACTTTTGTAGTCTTCCTGCAACGTCTGGCTTTTATATTATCTGCTTTATTAGCTGGTCCGTGATGAGCGCTATTAGATGAGCTTGGAAATATCGTAGCCTTTTTGCTGCGAATACCAGTGCTAATACCAATTTCTCCATTCGTGTATAATTTAATTTTGAGCTTTGTAAGGCTCTGCTTATGAAGTATACTGGTGTTTGTACGTTTTCTCTACCCGTCATTAGCACTGCGCTGATTGCTCCAAACGTAGCCGAAAGGTATATAATCAATTCTTATTTCGGCCGAGGTGCGACCAACATGGGTAGCGAAGCTAAATGGTTTTTCATTTCCTCGAAGGATTTTTCTGCTTCTTTTGTCCAATTGAAGTCTCCTTTTTTATGCACTTCTTGATTATTTTAAAAAAGGGAGTGATTTCTCTGTTGATTTAGATAAGAATCTGTTTAATCCTACCACCTTTCCATTTAGCGATTGTACTTCCTTCTTTGTTTTTGGGCTTTGGAGTTGTATGACCGCGTCTGTCTTCTCTAGGCAAGGTTTAATGCAATTAGGCTCTATCATGTATCCTAGGAACATGCCTTCTGTGGCTCCGAAAGTGCACTTTTTCGGATTTAACTTCATGTTTATTTTCCTAAGCGCGGAGAAGGTTTCCTCTATATCACGGATGATTTCATCCTCCGTGTGGCTTTTTATGACTAGGTCATAAACATATACCTCTAAGTTACGCCCAATCTGACTGTCAAACGCCTTGTCCACCAGTCGTTGGTACGTAGGACCCGCGTTCTTGAGTTCGAATGGCATTTTAGTATAGCAGTATACACCCTGGGTAGTGTGGAATGCTTTCTTCTCCTCGTCTTGTTTTGCCATTTGTATCTGGTGGTATCCTTTGTATGCGTCCAGGAAGCATTTAAAGGGACACTCGCTCGATTTCCATTCTATCTCTGGGAGCGAATAGCAGTCCTGAGGACAAGCCTTATTGAGATCTGTAAATCAACACACATGCGCCAGCTGCCATCGTGCTTTTTGACCATCACTGGATTGGAAAGCCAATCATGGTAGTATACTTCTCGCATAATTCCTGCGTCTACTAGTTTTTTTTACTTCATCTAGTATTGCTTTATTGCGTTCTGGAGCTTGTCCCCTTTTGTTTTGTCTGACCGGTGTATATCCTTCGCGAATTTGTTAATTGTGCTTGGCTATTAATCGTAGTACACCAGTCATATCTTTCGGTTCCCATACGAAGATTTCCAAATTATCCTTTAAAAGTTGACACATGTTTGACTTTCCTTTGTCGGATAATGTTCCCCCAATTGTTATCTCCTGATCTGGGTATTCTGGGTGAATTGCTACCTTTAGATTTGGTGGTGAACTTACTTTGGGCTCTGCCGTTACTCGAGGTGGTTCTATAACTGTGTTACACTCTGCGAGTGATATGGCTGTATTGAAGATCGTTACAGTTCCTCCTTTCACTGGGAATTTCATCATGCCGCAGGCCGTAGAGGGTATTGCTCACATTGCTAAGATGGCGGGTCGCCCAATGATTCCATTGTATTGTGATGGTGATCGTATTATCAGAAAATTCATTGAGACTTTCGTCAAATGCTCGCCATTTCCTACCTTTACTACTAGCTTTAACTGGCCCAAAGGCCATACTGCTTCTCCACTAAAACCAATGACTGGTGAAGTCGCATGTACCATTTGGTTCCTTATCTCTGGGCTTAGTTTTAAGAAGCAATGCTCATACATGATTTCCACCGATGAGCCTCCATCGACATACATTCGATGAATGCTATGATCGCTGATATTTACTTCTATTACCAATGGGGCCTTTGCCACGGTGTTCACACTGAGGGGGGGGGGGGGGGAAGAGATGTCTCTCCCTCTGGAGAACCTCTGGCTCACCTTTTTCTTAGTCCTTCGTTGCCACGTTTGTACCATGTAAATGGTTGCAACTGTATCCTTTGGCTTTTGTTTTTCATCTTATGTGGCTTCTTTTATGGGTTGCTTCAGCTTTCCCGTCTGTACCAAGATTTCAATGTGCTTTTGTAGCTGAATACACTCGTTTGTGGTGTGTCTCTTTTCCCCATGGTACTCGCAGTATCTATTCCCAATGCGTCTTTCCACTGGAGTGACCATTGGTAGTGGTCTTGGGAAGTTCGCGTCTTCTGATGTGAGGATCTCTTTTGGGGTTAATTTGAGTGGCGTGAATCGAAAACTGCTGCTACGACCTTCCTTTCGGTTTCCTTGGTATTTAGGATTCCGGGATCCGCCCTGTATGTTAGTTTATTTATTAGGCACGTCGTGGGATCTATAGCTGGAAGTATTTTCCATGGCTTCCGTGGCAGCTGATTCTCCCTGTATAAAGGATCTCACCCTTCGCATTACCCCATCAAAGGTTTCCGATGTCCTCTCGTTCAACTTTCGTATTAGATCTTTGTTATTTGTTCCTGCCATAAAATAGGATACTTTCAAGATCTCTGGGCATTCTTTTATCTGGACTTCGTCTATGAAGCGCTCTAAGAAGTCTTCTAGGTATTCACCCTAGTTTTGTTTGACTCTTTCTAGTGATACGACGCTCCTGTCGTATCTCTTTTGTTGGACACAAATTCTTTTGAATGCTTTCCGTAATACTTTGAATCCGTTGATTGTTCGCGGTGGGAGTCCGTCAAACCAGTTACACGCGTCTCCTACAAGCGTAGAGTTGAACATGTTATACCACACAGGTTCGGGCCATTGCTCAATTCCTGCTTGCGATTCGAAGATTTTCAAATGATCTTCTGGATCTGTGGTGCCATCATATGTTTTGACGTTAACGACACTTTATTGTATCAGAATAATACTGTATATTCCTTGTGAAAGCGTTTTTTCTTGCCCTTTTCCATGGTTGTGAGAAGTCTAGATTTTTTCTTTTATGTGAATGGAAACAGCGCTCTTCCCCTCCTGAGCTTTCTGGGGAGGAATATATGCACCTACGTTCTGTATGATGAATGTTGTCTGATTTTGAATCTGATGTGTCATTATCTGACGATTGATAGCGTCCTGCGCGTCTTTTTCCTTTTATGACCTGCTGGTCCTTCATGTATTTAGTAGCGAGTGGGAGCAGAGCTTGTAAGTTGTTTGCTACATATTCTTCCATCGCGCGTGCATCTGTAGCAATCATTTCCTCGCTTTCCGCTGGTGTGAGGGGTAGTTTTCGTTTGTCTTTGTTGGGAGGAGGCTGAGCCGCTCTCTGAACTACGTCTCTTTCCTCTATGGTAGGTAGGGGGTCGTGAATAGTGAGCTTGCTCCTCGAAGAGGTGGATTCATCACATCATGACTGTTTGCGTCAATGGCAGATCCAAGGTGGCCCGCATGGATGTGATCTGACCGTCTATCGTCAATGATCTTTGGCCACCACCATCCGTTCCATTTCTTGTCATGCTTAGAGTTTAGTGTAAGGTCCCACGGATGGCGCCAACTTGTTGATACAAAAGTTGGATGGACCATGCTTGACCCGAATTAGGCTTTATTTGGGGTCTTGTGGACTCCGTTTAACACCCCACTTGGATAAGTGGACCGTTACTTAATAATTATGGCGTGTCATCAAAGCATGTAGGGTAAATGTCTAAAACATTAATGACCATAAAGGAAACCGGAAACAAACATCGGTTCCAAACATAAGCTCCACACACAATGCATAAGTAAAGAAATGTAGGATAAGGACTAAACAATGTCCAGTAGAGCAAAAGTATGTAAATGCATTAAAAGAAACGAAGGCAAGAGAGCCTCCATCCAAATGCACGTACTCTTAATTTCCTAGATTTGCCCTTTAATACCTGCCGTATGGGGATATGGAAAGAAACTGGTTTATATTCTGAAAAAGACTTATGTTTATTTCATAAAAACTGTATTTTAAATATGCTCAAGAGCCCATATAGATCATGAAGTATCAACGTGCATGAATACATAGAGGGGTGACCTCATCATGCAATTAGAGGGGTTGCCTCTAATTAAAATAGTCTGGGTGGAGGGATCAGCTCCATCTAACGGATGTAAGGCACACACCACAGTTACCATGTAATCTGCTAACATGTTCTAGGATGCACCCATTCACCCCACATGATAATAATATAATAGTCCAAATAACAAAAAAGGGACGCTGCGAGTAATCACTCTCACCGCGGAAGAGTCATAACACCGGTGCCTCAAGTGTTATGGTTATGGTACCTCCATAACTAGGTGGAACTGGCATGCATGTATATAGCTCAGGCAATCTAAAATATTAATCATATGTATTACCGTTAAGTTTAATGTAAACTACTGAATAAAACAGATGGCTGCAAATGGGGAATCTAAATATAGGAAAAGAATGTCCTTACTAAAGGACGGAATATCCGTACCTTGTGTCCAGTAATGAGGATGAAAACGAAAGCGGATCAATTACTCCGACTTCATGATAGCTACGTAATAAAAGGGAGACGAATGAGTTATATGTTTAACTTATATTACTGATTATTAGTTTACTTGACATGTTCTTAACTTGTTTTACTTATTCTTGTCTTGTTTTATTGTTTCATATTTTATCATGTGATTCTTAGTGTTTCATGTGTTATTGATTAGTGTATTTCATGTTTTATGTGTTATAGTACTTTTTATAACATAATAAGTAACTTTCTAAAAATAGCAGGTTTCTATATATAGTAACTTTCCAAAAATAGCAGGTTTCCATATATAGTAACTTTCCAAAAATAGCATGTTTCCATAAATAGTAAGTTTCCAAAAATAAAAGTTTCCATAATTAGTAAGTTTCCAAAATATAGAAAGTTTCCACATTTAGTATGTTTCCATAAATAGCATGTTTTCATATTTAGTATGTTTCTATAAATAGCATGTTTCCATATTTAGTATGTTTCCATATTTAGCATGTTTCCATAACTAGTAATAAGCTTATATTAAATAAGTCATGATTATTAGATACTAATAATATTGTAAAGTTTATTAATATTATATACTTAGTCTTAACATATGATTATTAATTAATAATAATACATTATATTATAAGTAATTATTAATTAATAATACTTCATGATTTTATTAATTAAACTTTACCTTAAATGATTATTGTATAATTAAATTAAAGCATGTTATTAATCTAATTAAACCTTGGTTAAAGATGTAATTAATTTATTAAGCTAAGTTCTTACATAAATTAATTAAATGTACATGTACTTATAACATGAATAATTATTTTTAATAATTATTTTAACATATAGTTTATTTAAATAAAGTGGCCATGTTTAATTATCATGATAATTATATTAATAATTATAACATATGTCTTGTTTATTAATTAATTAAATTAAACCATGATTAATTAATAAAATTAATTAATATTTTGACATAAGTAAATTTAGCAAAAGTGTAGCCAAACACACCCCTTTGGTGTGCTCGGTTCTACCCGATCCCCACAAGGACCAACCGTGACCATGGAGGTCTCGGTTTACCTCGAAAACCACAACAACAGCAAAGCCGTTGGTTGTGGCTTGCTTCCCCCGACCACCAGCAGCCACCGGCTATGTGCCGGTGCCACTACTGGCAAAAAATACCCCCGACTTGCGCCGGGGTTCCCTCTGACGTGTGCTGCGTTCCCACCGAGAGCATATAGCTCTCGGTTTGCCACTGATCTCAACCAACAACCCCGTTTGGGGGTGTTGGTGTTGCGGCTGCCAATGACCACCAGCCACCGACCCCTTTGAGGGTTCGATAGGCTGAGAACCAAACACCACCGAGAGTCGTGCGACTCTCGGTTTGCGTGTAAACCACAACAACCAAATGTACCTGATCCCATGTTTAATCTTTTTAATTACTTCTTTTTAATGATTAGTTTTTAATGATCATGAACATAAGAAAATAATTAAAAAGATTAAGGATTAAAGATACCGAATGCGTGGTGAATAAGGATTAAGAACCACGAACACAATATCGTATTAAAATCAAGATCCAAAGTAAAATCCCCTTGTGTGTGTGTATGCCGCGGCTAAGAGAGAGACCAAAGAGAGTTTTAGGGTTTTTATTCTGTAAAAGGTTTTTCATGATAATCCCCTGGATGTTTTATTTGTTTTGCTTTTCGACCAAACACACACCCCTTTACATAATTTCGTTTTGTTTTTCGTGCTTAAATATTTATCACGTGTGTTCGTATTTTAGTGTCGTGTTTTAATTCTTGTTACGTATTTAAGTATTATTCATGAATACTTATCGTGAGTTAATAATAATAACATACGTAATTCTTGTTGTAATTAATTAATATACGTAATAATTACTTTAAATGTTCATGATACGTGACATATATTAATTAATCGTAAAGTTTTAATCTGACCGTATTTTCATGCATTTAATGTTCTAAGGTATTTTAAAGCGTGTTTTACAACTCTTCCCCTCTAAAAGAATAATTCATCCTCGAATTAGAGATACGATAAGCTGAAAAGAACATACCCGAATCATAGCTGAAAATGAGCGTAAGAAGTCCGGATAGACTCCTCCGTTTCCCAAGTGGCTTCCCGCTCGAAATGGTCCCTCCAAAGGATTTTGACGAATGAGATCGTCTTCCTCCTTATGACCCGATCCTGGCGGTCGAGAACTGCTACGGGTTCCTCAATATAGGATAGATCCTCACGAATCTGATCGAATGGATACGAAACCGTATGCAACAGATGATAATTGTAACCTGTAGGTAAGGATACATGGAACATGCACCGTTCGCAGCGAGAAGCAAGGGATGTCGTGAACGGTGGGAGGTCACAGAGAATTTACCTGTGAACGTGAGATAGTTGAGGAGGTAACGCTAGTCAATACGAGACCTCACCGACACGTTTCTAGGATCTCAAACGGTCCGATGAAACGAGGACTGAGCTTTCCCTTAAGTCCAAAACGCTTGACTCTACGTGCTGGTGATACCTTAAGGAAAACGTGTTCACCAGCCTGTAATTCTAAAGCTCTATGATGTTTATCAGCATAACTCTTCTGACGAGCACGAGCTTCCTGCAACTTCGCCTTGGCGATGGAAACCTTCTCATTGGTCACATGTATCATCTCTCTACCCTCAATGATTCGTTCACTAACCTTATCCTAACAGATTGGAGCACGACACTTCCTGCCATAGAGCATTTCAAAAGGTGCACACTTGATACTCGCGTGCCAATTGTTGTAAGAAAACTCATCCAAGCAAGTGTAGTCATCCCAACTCCCTGTCCATTCCAATGCACAAGCTCGCAGCATGTCTTCTAAGGTCTGAATAGTAAGCTATGACTGACCATCGGTGTAAGGATGAAAGGCGGTGCTAAGCTTAAGTCTGGTGCCCCAAGCTTTCTGCAAACCCTTCCAGAATTTAGACGTGAATCGAGGATCTCAGTCAGATATGATGTCTGATGGAGTACCATACAGTCACATGATCTCCTGTAAGAATATATCTGCCAATTTGATAACTGGATAATCTTTGCGAATTAGAAGAAAATGCGCTGACTTGGTAAAATGATCGACAATGACCCATATAGCATGATGCTTCCTCTGAGTCAACGGAAGTCCGGTGAAAAAATACATGGAGATTTTGTCCCACTTCCATTCAGGAATCTCTAATGGTTTTAGTAAACCACTAGCCCGCTGATGTTATATCTTCACCTGCTCGCAGGTTAGACATTTGGAAACGAAAGTAGCAACATCCTGCTTCATGCCACTCCACCAAAAATGTTGTTTGAGATCATGTTACATTTTGGTGGATCTTGGATGAATAGAGAATGGAGAGCTGTGAGCCTCGGTTAGTAAAGCTTCCCTAACTGTAAGATCATCCGGAACACATAGCTTGGTACCCTACCATACAATGCCGTCTTCGTCTATACGAAACTCGGTCTGCTGATCAATATTCTGAATAATAGCCTAAATCTCACCATCATCCTGTTGAGCTGCCCTGATCCGAGAGAATAAGTCTGGCTCAACTCTCATATTAGCCCTATATCCATGCTGTCCACGTACAAGGAATTCAGTGTCCAAACGCTCTATGTCACGTATGATCTCTTCTTCTATCTTGAGGCCAACTATCATGCCAGATTTCCTGCTGAGAGCATCTGCCACAACACTCACCTTACCCGGATGGTACTGGAGGTTGATGTCATAGTCCTTGAGTAGTTCTTGAAAGTTTATGTACTTATTTAATAGTCGTGTGATAGGATCGAACTCAAGATTACGGGATTACACACAATACCTAAAGAGTTAATTTATTTAATAAATATATTTATTATATTTATTAATTTATTTAATAAATATATGTATTATATTTATTAAATTAAACCGATCTATGAATTTAACGACCGTTAAATAATTAAGAGTTAAGTATTAATGAGCGTTATGGAATAAATAGTAAGTAGAATAAATAGAACGAAGAACGGAAGGTTCCGGAACACCCCAAAGGGGTGTTTGGGCCATCGGTTATGGAGGCAATGGGGAAGGGGAAAAACTTTCCTTTTATTTGTTTTGGGCTACAAGATTTAGGTCTATATAAACAACCCTCAACCCTCATAATTCAACAAACCAATATCTCCCTCTCTCTTCTTTCTTGTGATCGCAACACACAAACCACAAAGGGTTTCGGTTGGTTTTTATGTTCTTTTGATTTTACTTACAATCTAGTCCTAGCCCCTATCTAGGGTTGTTGGGTAGATTTTTACACTAGCGTAAAAGCTCGGTTTCATGTTCTAGAATCAAGGATAGCTCGTTGTATTACGTGTGTACAAGAACGTAATATAGTCTTACTTTAGACTATATCTTGGTGAAATACGTTATAAACCCGAATTGGTGATTTGTTCTTTATCTTGTGGATTTGCTTTAACGTAAAGGTATGTAAACCTAATTCGATTAATTATAATTGTGTTAATATTATGATCTTGTTAAATCGCTTCCGCAATGTGTGCTTTGATCTCGTTTAGGGTTTTGTGTAATTGTTATGAACTATATAAACATTCAGCGGTATTAGAGTCATTTTAACATGTTATAATTATCGAAAATCTAAAGTTTTTTAACTAATAATTGTTTTGAGTTAAAACTACATGTTTTTAGGTTTTTATTTAAAGTTAGGGTTTTGTTTTTTAAAATTAGGGTTTTGTCCGAGTTTTATAAAAAAAGGAATTGTTTCTGAAACCCTAAATTACATGTTGGATAATTTTAAATTAAATTGCATGATTAATTGTTATGTCATGTAAATTAAAGGTTACGATCCGAAGAGAGTTAAATGTTAAGATTTGAGGGTGGGTCCATGATGAACGTGTATGTTTTCATGGATCGTAAAATCATATGTTTATATGATTTTATGTGCTAATTGCTTTATTTGATTCAATAAATCTTGAATTAGAGAAGACTTTTATAAGAATATAAAAACCTAGATTTAAAGGTTATTGAATAAATCGTATGCATGTGGCTAATTGATTGATTATCGCACATATAAATTGTTATTATGGGTTTATGATTTAGTTTTTTTTACTTGTTTATGTTAAAAATTGTACGAATTGTTGTAAACAAGGTTTTTTTTAAGAAAAACAAATATGAACTAAATCATATTAAAATTAAGATTTGTTTATGATCTAAATTACATAGAATTACATTGATTGGTGAATTTCAAAAGAAAATAAAACGGTCTACTCCTTTTAAAAAACTATAAAGTGGGTATAACGCACCGCTGGTATGTACCCGGTTAAGGAAGGAGGTGTTAAGCCATAAGTCGCTGACCAAATTCCCGGCTCGCCTATGCATCAAATTGAAATTACCTACGATTATTATTTGAATTTTACCTTAAGGTTGATTTACTACAAATTCACATCCAAATTCATAATGAAAAAGGTTATTGCTTTGTGATTTAGCCATAAGTACGTTGTGAATAGTTGTGGGTAAATTATTTGATTGGTTGAACCAATACCTCAACATAATTTATGCAAAAATTTAGTCTCGTGTAAAAGTTTACTAAATGTTTTATTAAACTTATGATATGGAGTTGTATGCATGCTTCTCCCTACATTGATTTTGACATCAATATACCTTTATAATTTAATTCGAATGCTCCTAATTGACGAACACTTGAAATTACTACGTCATCAAATGAGATTTTTGGATGATGTTGTGATGGAGAGAAAAATTTCATAGAATGAGAATTCGTATGATGGTTTTACGTTACTCAGATTAGATGACTTAATTAAGTTACTCAGTGAGATCTGGAAACTTAAGGCCTTCAGAAGGGATGAAACATGTTTACAATGCAAAACGTTTTTTGGTAATGTAAATCCCTTAAAAATCTAGAAATTAAAATTTTTTTGTCAATTGATTTGTTCAAAAAGTCGTTGTGTTGAGTTCATTCATTACTAGCAGATCAACTGATGTAATGGGTCTATGTCGATATAGTTCTAGGATTCAAGGAAAATACTATGGTTTATATACCGGTGTATTTTTATTTTCTTAAAAGTACTTTATTATCGAAAATACTAATATTTGAACTTATTTATGTAGAAATGGCTCAACCCGACAATAACACTATAAGTTCTTCGTTTAAAACGTTGTTTGATCGTCCTGAACTTACTGGCCCAAACTTCAACGATTGGTACCGCTCACTAAGAATTGTCTTGAGAGTAGCGGGTACTATTGATATCTTGACTACTCCCTACCGGAGGATCTTGCTGAAGGAGATTCTGAAGCGCAAAGGCTTGAACACACTGTTAATGTTAAGAAGCACTTAGAGGTGGCTTGCTTGATGTTAGGGAAAATATCCCCTCTGCTTCAATAGAAGTATGAGTTATTTTTGCCTAAGCGTATGCTTGATGAGATCAAGGCTATGTTCGAAAAGCCGCAAGCTGTGGAGATCTACGACTTAGTAGATGCTTTGCATAGCTGAAAGCAAACTCCTGGAAAGTCTGCTAGTGCCCATTACATGGAGATGAGGGGTTATATATAACATCTCATTGCACTAGGACAACCCTATGATCATAATATGGCTATCAGCTTAATTAATAGGTCCTTTAACAAGGACTTCAATGATTTTGTTCAAAACTATAATATGCATTGCACGGGTAAGACATTTAATGATTTGCATGCAATGCTCAATGACTATGAAAATGGGATTAAAGGACAAAGCATCTAACTCTACTCCTCTTGTACTATCAATACAAAAGGGTAGAGTGAGTAAGCCAAAACCGCAAGCGAACAAGAAGAAAGGCAACGACAAGGGTGATAAAGGCAAGCAAGGTGAGACTATTCGAAACCTAAGCAGAACTTTGTCAAAAAGAATCAATCTCAGAAGGATGAGACTTGTCACCATTACAAGGCAAGTGGTCACTCGAAGAGGAATTGTCCTCTTTACCTCAAAGAGTTGCGTGAAATAAAGAAGAAGTCTGAGCAAAGCACTGCAGATTCAAGTACTTTATTTATGATTGAATTATTCAATTTGACATACAAATTAAATTATTGGGTATATGATACAGGATGCGATATTTACATTTGTAATACGCTGCAGGGATTTAATCTGGAAAGGAAGCTATCCTATGGGGAACAATACCTGCAAGTGGGCAATGGCCCACAAGCAACGGTTGAAGCTATAGAAACATTTAATGTGGTACCTCAGCCATATTCCTTTGTACGCTTAACGTTTTTTTGGTTAATATAATTACCGGAGCAACCCTTTACCAAAAAAACATTTAATTTAGTTTTACCTTCAGGTTTAATACTGATTTTAAATGATTGTCATTATGCACCTACAATTGTTAGGGGTGTTACTTCCTTTTCTTGTTTGTTGAATACTAGATTCATTCACACTATTGATAATAATAGAATTTTTGTTTGGAAAGATGGTATTTTCCATTTTAATGCAATTTCTGTGAATGGTGTGTTTGAAATAGACATGCATGAAAATGAATCCAAGTATAATAATAATTTTGTTTTCAGCATGAATTAGAAGAGAAAGTTTGACAAGAACTCTTCTTATCTTTGGCATTGTAGACTTGCCATATTGGAAAGACTCGTATGCAAAGGCTTCAACGTGAAAGACTTTTGGAAAATATCAATGATGAATCATTTGATAAATGTGAGTCTTGTATCTCTGGAAATATGACCAAGAAACCTTTTAATAGCAATATTGAAAGAGCTACTGATCTACTTGGTTTAATATATACTGATGTGCGGGGACCACTTAGACATTTGTCAAGGAGAGGTGATAGCTATTTCTTAAACTTTACGGATGGTTATAGCCGTTATAGTTATGTTTATTTACTTAAACATAAACATGAGGTATTTGAAACATTCAAAGTGTTAAAAGCAGAAGTAGAATTGCAACTAGGAAAGAAGATTAAAGCTCTTCGTTCTGATACAGGTGGTGAATATTTAAGTCAGGAATTTATAGATTATCTAAGTGAGAATGGAATTGTTCAGCATCTTACTTCTCCCTATACTCCACAACAAAATGGTGTATCCGAAAGGATAAATCGTACATTATTAGATATGGTGCGATCTATGTTTAATCTTACAACTTTATCATTATCCTTTTGGGATTATGCTTTAGAATCTGTTGTTCGTATTTTAAATATGGTTCCCATAAAGAAGGAGAATAAGACACCATATGAACTATGGCATGGCAAGAAGCCATATTTGTCTTATTTAGACGTCTGGGGCTGCGAGGCGTATGTGAAACGTGACTCGGGCGATAAACTCCAACAACGATCTATGAAATGTATCTTTGTAGGATACCCTAAGGAAACTGTGGATTACTACTTTTATTATCCACCTGAGAACAAAGTGATTGTTGCTAGGTATGGAGACTTCCTTGAATGTGATCTTGTAAATCAAGAATTTAGTGGGAGACATTATGATCTTGAAGAGAGTCATATAGATACATTACCTTCTGAAAACACTAGCGAAATAGTTCCTGTAGAACCAGAAAGTCTGGCGGTTCCACCAGAATTAGTTCCTCTGCGTAGATCCGGAAGGATTAAAAACACAAATAGAAATATATGTCATAATATAGAGGATGATGAAGTAGGGGGTCTTGAAGAACCTGCTAATTATAAATCCGCAATGCTTGATCCTGAGAAGGATAAGTGGATGGTTGCTATGGATGAGGAAATGAAATCCATGAAAGTTAATGATGTAGATCCACCACCAAATGCTAAAGTAGTGACACATATGTGGATATACAAGAAGAAAACTGATATGGACGGTAGAATACAATCCTATAAAGCTCGTTTAGTAGCAAAAGGTTTTACTCAAACTTTGTAGACTACGAGGAGGCATTTTCTCCTATAGCAGACTTAAGAGCTATTAGGATTCTTATAGCTATAACAGCATACTATGACTATGAGATATGGAAAATGGATGTTAAAACTGCCTTCTTGAACGGTCGCTTAGATGAAGACATCTATATGCAACAACCAGAAGGGTATGTTGATCCTAAGAATTCAAAACACGTGTGCAAACTTCAAAGATCTATTTATGGCTTGAAGCAAGCATCACGTCAATGGAATAAACGATTTGATGAAGAAATAAAAATTTTTGGATTTATTCAAAATCGTGATGAGCCATGTGTATGTAACACTCTCATTTTTCGTATCGGTACAGCGGAAGGGTCTTTCAGAGTGTTACGGGATAGCACAATAACTCCAATCATAGACAACACATAAAAATGGTTGTACAAGGTTTAACAAACATTCATTCGATAAAAAGTTTCAAAAGCGTACAACAGGTCCCAAATTATACAGGTCATTAAGTTTACAAAACACAGATCGAATGAACATTTTTAATATTAAGTGTGGGCCATCAGAGTCGATCTCCATCCGGATTACCTTCAAGCACCTGAGATAGAAAACATGCAAAAATCATATCAGCGAATGCCGAGTGAATTCATAGAGTTTAATGAAAACCGTTATATAAAACAATCATTTACATTCATTTAAAATCAGAACACAAGTATAATATCGGAAGTAAGTCCACATATTGCTAGTCAGGCAATATATAAATCAAGCATACATCTGAAACCGTCCATGAGACCGTAGTCTCTATATTACCAGGATAGGTAATATATTCATCGTTAATAGGGTCGTATCATATCGTTTATTTAGATTATACATGTCGTATAGATTATAGTATCTGAATTAGGATTATTATTAGCCGCATGACATTGTTACCTTACTATGAAAAAAGCGGGCCGCGAACCCGACAAACAATTTGCCCATCTAGCGTGTCGTCACAAAAATCACGCTATGGAATCTTCTCATACATAAATTCGCTTACCAATCAATGTGGTACGACGGGGATCAACCGTCAAGGCGCGAACTGGGGTGATCATCCCCAAATAGTACTATCAAATGCATAAGCGTCTACCAAAACCCGGTAGTTCACAATTCATGCTAATGGGACTTTAAGTGACATAACCTAACTACTAATAATCCTTTTAGTCTCGAATATAGGGTCATAGCATCATTCGGGTCCATATCATTTAGCATACAATCGGGACTACTTGTGTTCTATTTTTATAAAAATCTAGCATGTTATCTCCCTCGCGGGTTTACAAATCATTTTATAAAACATTTAAAAGAGTGCGAGGCTATGAACTCACGTTGTTAATGAAAGGCGGATTATCGGCTACGGCCGTGCTTCGGTCACGGAAACCTATATAAATAATAATCGGTCTTAGACTCGGTCCAATGACTTTTATCAAAATAACAATATACATATGATGATTTTGTACATATGATGATGATCAAGTGGGTTTATAAATCCTCATTTACTCATTTTAGTGTTTATGTTTTTGTATCGTCTTACTAGTTCACTAGTTTTACCGATTTTACCTATTTTAAGTTCATTAAGTCTTTTATAAGTTCTTTTACTTGTTTTTACCCATTTTATACTTATATGATCAGTATATATATCTTTCATGTTGGGCCCAAATGGGTTAAGCCCAAATAATTCTTTTTACAAGTATTTATCTTATTAAGTCCAATTATTAGTCTAATAGGTTTAGTTAGCTCGTAAATGTCCGTAATTCTTATAGTTCGGGTTTTATCGGTTTTTACTTGTCTTAGTTACTTATACATCAGTATATAACTTTTATAAACTTTACATTAGACGGGTTTGGTCGTCTAAGTTTTATTTGACGAAAAACGTTAATTTCACGGCGATAGCCGAAAAAGTCGTAAAAATCAAGTTTATAGTTTTTATTATTTATAAATATTATTTTATCACCATTTATATAATTTACCCATTTAATTAACCTTTTATACATTTATATAAATAAGTTTTATAAGTTAGTGGGTTTACATTTTACATTTTATAAATTATAAAGTGAGTGCTTATATAATAATAATAAACATTATTTCCAAAATCTGATTTTTAACTTCACATTCACCATTTTTATCATATCTAGAGTTCTACAATGAATTAGAAACTCATTTTTGGATGACAACTTCTTCATAATATGTGATACATATAACTTAGTTATAGCTACTGCCCATTTTAAGTCTAAGTTGCCTTAACAGTCCCTACAAAACTGCTTATTCAGATTGTACCACCTAACTTGTTTTGATCATATCTCACTCATTATTTTGATTCCATTGCATGACCAACTCTCACATGTGTATAACATCATCTACTTTACTGTAAATAGATCAAACCATGCATTTTTATCAGTTCATCATTTAGTTATCTACTGTTTTTATACAGCCAACTAATTAGTCATGATTTTAACTTCATTTCTTATGGTTATCATCATTTTTAAGCATGTTTATCAACACTTGATCCCCACACAACATTTTTATCATCATATATACATCATATACATATACAAAATGAAAGAAAATACATTTGTTCTTTACAAAATAATAAGAGAAAAATGTAGAGGATGATCTTCTTTACCAATCCAAGTGGATTTCTTGTTTTAGGAAGGCAAGAACTTGATGAACACAACAAGTATCTCCAAGACCATCAAATATCAAGATCATATGTTGGAAAATCAGCCCTAGGACACAAGCAAATCACCTCCAAAGTTGTTTATATGGCCACCAAATGATCAAGGCTTCAAGGAAACACCTTAATAGGACTAGTAAACATGTGGTTTGTAGCTAGAAAAGATCAAAGGGGATGTTTGTTGCTTGATTTGGGACGGCACAAAGATGAAGGTTGAGAGAGTTTTAGAGTGGATTGCATGTAGGAAATGGTTAGAATGAAAACCATTAGCTAGTTTTGTTTAGTGGTAAGATGTGTTGGCTTAAAGTGTAAGCTAAAGCTTACACTTGTGTAACTTAGCCAAATTGATGCCACCTATGTGTGGTGGTGTCCTCCTTGCCGTCCCATATAAGCTAGTGGGATGGGGCAAAGTGTTTTGTCCCATCTCACTAGTTTACGGGTATTTCTCGATTCTAGTTTTCTCGATTTGCGTGCCCTCAGGTCGTTTTACGAAAAACGTTTTTATAAATTATGAATCACCGTCACAAAACGAATCCAATAAAAATTGTCTCATAAAAAACGGAGTTCAAAAACGTAAATACGTAATCCTAAGGTTTCCGGTTTGGTCGTAAAAGACGCCAAATTATGCACGTAAGCCCAAATTTAAATCCGTAAATTGTGAGTTCGTCAACCAACACAAAAATAAGTTTCAAAATATTATACGAGAAAATATTTTACTACCTGAAAATGTTAGATTTGTCACAGCTTTTCCTCCTAAAAGGGATCAACGTCCTCGTGATCCATTTCATTTGGATGTCCGTTTCTTATTGAAATCGAAGAGGTGCGGATATTTCTTCCACATTTCATCCTCTCGTTCCCAAGTATACTCCGGTCCATGCTTTGAATTCCATCGGATCTTGACAATAGGTATCCTACTTTGTTTCAGTTGCTTTACCTCACGGTCCATAACTTCTACGGGCTCTTCGATAAAATGCAACTTCCCATCTATTCGAACCTTACCTAACGGAATTTTCTCATCACTCACTGCTAGACATTTCTTCAGATTAGATACATGGAATGTGTTGTGAACACCATGAAGTTCTGGGGGTAACTCTAGTTTGTAAGCCACCGGACCTACTCTAGATAAAATCTTAAAGGGTCCAATATAACGGGGATTCAATTTTCCTCGCTTTCCAAATCTGATAACGCCTTTCCATGGCGATACCTTCAACATTACTCGGTCACCCACTTCAAACTCCATTGGCTTCCGCCGCACATCCGCGTAACTTTTCTGTCTACTTCGGGCAGTCAACAACCTCTTCTTAATCTAAACTATCATCTCCGTAGTCTCCCGGATCAATTCCGGTCCCGTGAGCTGGGTATCCCCAACTTCACTCCAACATACAGGAGATCTACACTTCCTACCATACAAAGCTTCAAACGGTGCAGCCTTAATACTAGAATGGTAACTATTGTTATACGAAAACTCTGCTAACGACAAATGTTTATCCCAATTCTTACCAAAGTCTAACACACAAGCTCTCAACATATCTTCAAGTGTTTGTATCGTCCTTTCACTCTGCCCATCAGTCTGGGGGTGATAAGCAGTGCTCATGTCGAGATTCGTTCCCAAAGATCTTTGGAGAGATTTCCAAAAATTCGATGCGAATCTAGGATCTCGATCTGAAATGATCGATACAGGCACTCCATGCTTGCATACAACATTATCAAGGTATATTCGAGTCAGCTTCTCCAGTGAGAACTGCTCCTTAACCGGAATGAAGTGTGCTGATTTGGTCAGTCTATCGACAATAACCCAAATCGAATTGTTTCCAGATGATGTTCTAGGAAGCTTGGTGATAAAGTCCATCGTAATTCGCTCCCAATTCCATTCAGGAATCTTTGGTTGTTGAAGTAATCTTGATGGCTTTTGATGTTCAGCTTTAACTCTAGCACAAGTCAAGCATTGAAGAACATACATAGCTATGTCAGCTTTCATATTCGGCCACCAATACAACTTCTTCAAATCATGGTACATCTTATCAGATCCCGGATGAATGGAATACTTAGATTTATGGGATTCTAACATAATCAAATCTCTTAAGCCTCCAAACTTAGGTATCCACATACGACCTCTTAAACATTTCACTCCATCAGCTCTAACCTCTAAAGGATCTCCCTCTCCTCGGAACCCTTCATTAACAAAATTCTCCTTCTTACAAGCTTCTATTTGCGCATTTCTAATTTGCTCGGGCAAATTATTGTGCACGGTCAAGACTAGAGAACGCACCCTGATAGGCTCTCTATCTTTCCTACTCAACGCATCAGCAACAACATTGGCTTTTCCTGGGTGATACTTTATATCACAATCATAATCACTTAACAACTCTATCCATCTTCGTTGCCTCATGTTCAATTCCTTCTGATCGAGAATATACTGTAGGCTTTTGTGATCGGTGAATACCGTACACTTGGTGCCATACAGATAATGTCTCCACAACCTAAGAGCAAAGACTACAGCTCCTAACTCAAGATCATGATTAGTATAATTCTCCTCATTCTTCCTTAATTGCCTAGAAGCATAAGCTATCACTTTCTCTCTCTGCATCAAAACAACTCCATAACCTCTAAGAGATGCATCACAATACACTACAAAATCTTCACTCTCTTCGGGTAATGATAAGATTGGCGCACTACATAATTTTTGCTTCAATGTCTGAAATGCTCCATCTTCATCACTTCCCCAAGCGAAAGGTTTATTCTTCTGAGTAAGCTTAGTCAAGGGTTTAGCTATCAAAGAAAATTCTTTAATGAATCGTCTATAATAGCCAGCCAATCCTAAGAACTGTCGCACTTCCGTTGGCGTTGTCGGTGCAGACCAATTCTTAATAGCTTCAACCTTTGCGGGATCAACGTGAATTCCATCTCTGTTAATCACATGACCAAGAAATTGCACATAATCTAACCAGAAATCACACTTCGAAAACTTAGCATACAACTTTTCATCCTTCAACAACTTCAAAACAATCCTCAAATGTTCTCTATGTTCATCTTCATTCTTAGAATAGATTAGAATATCGTCAATAAACACAATCACAAATTTATCCAAGTAGGGCTTGCACACTCGATTCATTAAATCCATGAAAACCGCAGGTGCGTTAGTTAACCCAAATGGCATTACTTGAAATTCATAGTGTCCATAACGAGTTCTAAATGCAGTTATAGGAATATCTTCTTCACGGACGCGAAGTTGGTGATATCCTGACCGCAAATCTATCTTAGAATACACACTAGATCCTTGCAGTTGATCAAACAAATCATCAATCCTAGGTAAAGGATATCGATTTTTAATTGTCAACTTATTCAGTTCCCTATAATCAATGCACATACGAAAAGATCCATCCTTCTTCTTAACGAACAAGACTGGAGCTCCCCAAGGCGACGAGCTCGGTCGAATAAAACCTTTATCAGACAACTCCTTAAGTTGCTCAGATAACTCCTTTAATTCAGAAGGGGCTAATCGGTAAGGCGCGCGTGCCACCGGTGCAGCACCAGGAATTAAATCGATTCGAAACTCTACTTGCCTTATCGGTGGAAGTCCTGGTAATTCTTTAGGAAATACCTCAGGAAATTCACAAATAATAGGTACATCTTCCAATCGTTTCTCCCTAGACTCATTCCCGGTCACTTGAGCTAAGAATAACTCACAACCGTTCCTGATGTACTTTTGGACTTTAATACATGAAACGATTTTCAAACGGGATTCACCTCGACTACCATCAATTACTAACGTCCTATTCCTAAGAGGAATCTTAACCTTCTTCTCTCCACATAAAATAGTAGCATTATTCAACGACAACCAATCCATACCAATAATAATATCAAAACTACCTAATTCTATCAACATCAAATCAATCGGAAAGGAATGGTTCAAGAGATTTAGAGAGCATCCTTCTAATAGCTTATTAGTTTTCACTAATTTACCATTAGCCAATTCCACCTCGTAACTGGTACTTATCTCAACAGGTTCAATATCAATAAGGGCACTAAATTTAGTGGATACAAAGCTCCTATCAGCACCCGAATCGAATAAAGCAACAGCATAATGATTGTTTAGTAAAAACGTACCGGTAACGACATTCGGATCCTCTTTCTTCACCTCAATTGTTCCAAGTTGGTAGATACCACCCTGGGGGTTTCTTCCAGGTACAATCGCTTTCAACTTGGGGCATTCTGATTTCCTATGACCTTCTTCATTACAGTTGAAGCAAATCGTTCCCTTCTTACACCTTTCAACCTTGTGTCCAAGCTTTCCGAAATTTCGGCACTTCCAGCAGTCGCCAGGATGCCTCTTGTTGCCACACTTAGGACATCTATCATCGTTGCGCGGTGCATTGTTGGTAAGAGCATTTGCATTCCCCTTTCTCTTGTTCTGACGGCGATTGAAATTCTTCCTATTATCACCTCTATCTACACGATCACCGTCTCCCTTTCTTTTCTCACCTACACGGGCTTCATCTTCCTTATCCTGAATTATCTGTCCAATGAGTTGGTAAGCCATTCGAACAGCATCATCAATGGTCAGTGGTTTAGATGATGTCACGTCCCCCCGGATATTCCTGGTCAACCCTTTCACATATTGCTCAATTCGGATCTCTTCGGGTTCAACCAATCCAGGACATAGCAAGGCCAACTCATGGAATCGGTTCGTGTAACTATCAATGTCCACACCTTTCATTCTCAAATGAATCAACTCTTGTTCTAACCTAATGATCACACTACGAGGACAAAACTCCAAAGTCATCCACTTCTTAATTTCAGCCCAAGGAGTAGCATTAGCAGCATCAAGACCCATGAAAGCAATTCTCCCGTTCCACCAAGTCAACGCACGACCTTTAAGAGTAGCCATAGCAAAAGTCACCTTATCTTCCTCCTTACACTTACTAATCCTAAACACCGATTCAATCTTCTCGATCCACTGGCTTAGTCCTACAGCACCTTCAGTTCCATTAAAAGGTAGAGGTTCACACTTCATGAACGTCACATAAGTACAGCCACCAACTTCAGGTGCATTCGTCCCAAGTCCTCCTACATTTCCTCCAGCATTAGCATTCACATTATTAGAATTCACATTCACATTAGTACCGCCAATTCCACTACCGCCAGCTCCACTACCGCCAGCTTCATTTCTAGCATTTGCCATAAATTCAGTCATAGATGCGGTAACTTGCTCCGTAATAATCCTACGTACATCATCCTCAGTCACAGCCTTCTTGGGCGGCATAGTTCTATAATTCCACAATTTCAAAGTATTAAGCATTCATCCAACAAAGGATTCATATAATATGGATCGAATTCATAATCAAGATACAAATAAGGCACAATATGGAATTCAAGACAAGATACATATTTCATTCGATCTGAAACAAAAGTATTGTCTTAGTACATCCATATCAAAGTTCTAACACTATATACACTAAAAATTCGTGCTAAATCTACTACTAACAAGTCGGTTCAGTCAAAGCTACAAGCACAAAAGATATAAAGGTCACTACTAAATACAGACTGGTCTACTGAGAACCGCCAGATGGTCCATCATCCATCGTCTTTTGGACCTTTGTCGGACGATCACTAGACACGTCTTCAGCTGGGCGCTTACGGATTACTCCTCTTTCAACCATGTCAGCATAAAATCTACTGTTCCAACTCACAGATATATTCAACTCCTTTTCAGCTTTCTCACGCATTGCACGAGCCACACTCAACTGAATCTCCATAGAATTCACCTTTCTCTTCATAGCAGCATACTCACCACTTTCCAACACCGATAACCTCCTAAAAGCCTCATTCAAACCACGTTCTACATCACTCAAATCCAAACTAAGCAATTCTCGCTCTTTCTCGCCAACCTTAGTCTTCGACTCCAAATAAGCAACCTGAGTCTGAACAACACCTAATCCAACCTCTGTCACATAACTCTTAACACGGGAAGCATCTAGATCACGTCTCAAGGCCCATGGTGCAAGACCATCAATATGAGTAGCCTCTCGAGCACTAGACGACTCTCCTATCTCACGTCTACGAGTATCAATACCATCGGTACCGTCAGGTGCATCGTCATCCTCATCCTCCTCTGATTCAGAATCAGATTCAGACGATTCAGACATTTCATCCCTAGGTAACTCATCCTCAGAATCAGACAAACAAACTGGTGGGGGCAAAGGCTCGCCCTCTGGAACATCATACGGATATATAAGCTCAGCTTCCTCATCGTCATCAACCTCAACATCTATTCCTACGTCTTCCTCGACATCCTCGTCGTCAATCTCGTCATCTAACTCATCTAACCCAATCTCATCATCGTTCTCAATATCAGCATTCTCAATATCCACGTCCTCATTACCCACATTCTCAATATCCACATTCTCATTACCCACATTCTCAATATTCACATTCTCATTACCCACATTCTCAATATCCACATTCTCATTACCCACATTCTCAATATCCACATTCTCAATCTCATTCTCTACTAAGTCAACCTGAGGGGCAATCTAATCTCCTAGTCCTAACTCGGGCTCGGGATCCTCAAATGGTTCCTCCTCATCATCAATATCAAAATCTACTAAGTCTAAATAAGGATCATCTTCTATATTAGGTTCGGGAATAGCATGGTTTTCTACAGGAATATTAGGGTCAGCCATGACAATCTGCATTTATATATATATCTCGTATTAGGATAACATACTAGTTTAAACAATTACATAATGAAATCACGATATATACATATATATAAATTAAATTATATATATCAAAATATATATCTTCTCAATAGGGCTTGTTGGTAACGTCGGAGATCTCTGGCACCGTTATAGTCAAAAGATTTTTCAAATATTTTCTCAAATGTTAATTGTCAAAAGATTTTGAAAAGTTTTGTTCAAAACCTTGGTTTTTAAAATCTTTTGTTCTCTACAACGAGAGCTCTGGTACCAAACTGTAACACTATCATTTTTCGTATCGGTACAGCGGAAGGGTCTTGCAGAGTGTTACGGGATAGCACAATAACTCCAATCATAGACAACAAATAAAAATGGTTGTACAAGGTTTAACAAACATTCATTCGATAAAAAGTTTCAAAAGCGTACAACAGGTCCCAAATTATATAGGTCATTAAGTTTACAAAACACAGATCGAATGAATATTTTTAATATTAAGTGTGGGCCATCAGAGTCGATCTCCATCCGGATTACCTTCAAGCACCTGAGATAGAAAACATGCAAAAATCATATCAGCGAATGCCGAGTGAATTCATAGAGTTTAATGAAAACCGTTATATAAAACAATCATTTACATTCATTTAAAATCAGAACACAAGTATAATATCGGAAGTAAGTCCACATATTGCTAGTCAGGCAATATATAAATCAAGCATACATCTGAAACCGTCCATGAGACCGTAGTCTCTATATTACCAGGATAGGTAATATATTCATCGTTAATAGCGTCGTATCATATCGTTTATTTAGATTATACATGTCGTATAGATTATAGTATCTGAATTAGGATTATTATTAGCCGCATGACATTGTTACCTTACTGTGAAAACAGCGGGCCGCGAACCCGACAAACAATTTGCCCATCTAAGTTAGCGTGTCGTCACAAAAATCACGCTATGGAATCTTCTCATACATAAATTCGCTTACCAATCAATGTGGTACGACGAGGATCAACCGTCAAGGCGCGAACTGGGGTGATCGTCCCCAAATAGTACTATCAAATGCATAAGCGTCTACCAAAACCCGGTAGTTCACAATTCATGCTAATGGGACTTTAAGTGACATAACCTAACTACTAATAATCCTTTTAGTCTCGAATATAGGGTCATAGCATCATTCGGGTCCATATCATTTAGCATACAATCGGGACTACTTGTGTTCTATTTTTATAAAAATCTAGCATGTTATCTCCCTCGCGGGTTTACAAATCATTTTATAAAACATTTAAAAGAGTGCGAGGCTATGAACTCACGTGGTTAATGAAAGGCGTGATTATCGGCTACGGCCGTGCTTCGGTCACGGAAACCTATATGAATAATAATCGGTCTTAGACTCGGTCCAATGACTTTTATCAAAATAACAATATACATATGATGATTTTGTACATATGATGATGATCAAGTGGGTTTATAAATCCTCATTTACTCATTTTAGTGTTTATGTTTTTGTATAGTCTTACTAGTTCACTAGTTTTATCGATTTTACCTATTTTAAGTTCATTAAGTCTTTTATAAGTTCTTTTACTTGTTTTTACCCATTTTATACCTATATGATCAGTATATATATCTTTCATGTTGGGCTCAAATGGGTTAAGCCCAAATAGATCTTTTTACAAGTATTTATCTTATTAAGTCCAATTATTAGTCTAATAGGTTTAGTTAGCTCGTAAATGTCCGTAATTCTTATAGTTCGGGTTTTATCGGTTTTTACTTGTCTTAGTTACTTATACATCAGTATATAACTTTTATAAACTTTACATTAGACGGGTTTGGTCGTCTAAGTTTTATTTGACGAAAAACGTTAATTTCACGGCGATAGCCGAAAAAGTCGTAAAAATCAAGTTTATAGTTTTTATTATTTATAAATATTATTTTATCACCATTTATATAATTTAACCATTTAATTAACCTTTTATACATTTATATAAATAAGTTTTATAAGTTAGTGGGTTTATATTTTACATTTTATAAATTATAAAGTGAGTGCTTATATAATAATAAACATTATTTCCAAAATCTGATTTTTAACTTCACATTCACCATTTTTATCATATCTAGAGTTCTACAATGACTTAGAAGCTCATTTTTGGATGACAACTTCTTCATAATATGTGCTACATATAACTTAGTTATAGCTACTGCCCATTTTAAGTCTAAGTTGCCTTAACAGTCCCTACAAAACTGCTTATTCAGATTGTACCACCTAACTTGTTTTGATCATATCTCACTCATTATTTTGATTCCATTGCATGGCCAACTCTCACATGTGTATAACATCATCTAATTTACTGTAAATAGATCAAACCATGCATTTTTATCAGTTCATCATTTAGTTATCTACTGTTTTTATACAGCCAACTAATTAGTCATGATTTTAGCTTCATTTCTTATGGTTATCATCATTTTAAGCATGTTTATCAACACTTGATCCCCACACAATATTTTTATCATCATACATACATCATATACATATACAAAATGAAAGAAAATACATTTGTTCTTTACAAAATAATAAGAGAAAAATGTAGAGGATGATCTTCTTTACCAATCCAAGTGGATTTCTTGTTTTAGGAAGGCAAGAACTTGATGAACACAACAAGTATCTCCAAGACCATCAAATATCAAGATCATATGTTGGAAAATCAGCCCTAGGACACAAGCAAATCACCTCCAAAGTTGTTTATATGGCCACCAAATGATCAAGGCTTCAAGGAAACACCTTAATAGGACTAGTAAACATGTGGTTTGTAGCTAGAAAAGATCAAAGGGGATGTTTGTTGCTTGATTTGGGACGGCACAAAGATGAAGGTTGAGAGAGTTTTAGAGTGGATTGCATGTAGGAAATGGTTAGAATGAAAACCATTAGCTAGTTTTGTTTAGTGGTAAGATGTGTTGGCTTAAAGTGTAAGCTAAAGCTTACACTTGTGTAACTTAGCCAAATTGATGCCACCTATGTGTGGTGGTGTCCTCCTTGCCGTCCCATATAAGCTAGTGGGATGGGGCAAAGTGTTTTGTCCCATCTCACTAGTTTACGGGTATTTCTCGATTCTAGTTTTCTCGATTTGCGTGCCCTCGGGTCGTTTTACGAAAAATGTTTTTATAAATTATGAATCACCGTCACAAAACGAATCCAATAAAAATTGTCTCATCAAAAACGGAGTTCAAAAACGTAAATACGTAATCCTAAGGTTTCCGGTTTAGTCGTAAAAGACGCCAAATTATGCACGTAAGCCCAAATTTAAATCCGTAAATTGTGAGTTCGTCAACCAACACAAAAATAAGTTTCAAAATATTATACGAGAAAATATTTTACTACCTGAAAATGTTAGATTTGTCACAGTGTATATCACAAAGCTAGTGGGAGTGATGTAGTATTCTAGTCCTATATGTTGATGACATATTGATACATTGATTTTGTATGGGTTCAATTTACTCTCGATATCCTCTCGAATTGATCTCGGTCTTAAGTGGAATAATTGTTCTTGGTACTAAAAAGGGGGTTTAATTTTCTAATCTACTAAAAAGTTTAAATGTATTAAAATGAAAAATTAAATCAAAAACAATTAATTTAATGACAATTAATAAAAACTTGAATTAAAATAAAAAGTAAATATTAAGAACAGTAAGAACAGTAACAATTAAAGATGCTCAAAAGAAACTTGATTCGGAAGTTCTTATTGATTCGGAACATTTCCGAATGAAAGATGTTAAAATCCTTGATCCGGAACTTTACTCGGAAGTTTATCCGGAAGATTGACTCGGAACTTTACTCGGAACTTCACCCGGAACTTGGTTCGGAACTTCGTTCGGAAGTTTGGCTCGGAAGTTGGGTCGGAACTTTCACCCGGAACTTTATTCGGAACTTTATTCGGAACTTTGGTTCATCCGGAACTTTATACTCATTCGGAAGTTTTAAAAGGAAAATTCATTCGGAACTTAAAAATTGATTCGGAACTTAAAAATATGAACTCATTCGGAACTTTTCAAAAAGAAGTTGATTCGGAACTTTCTTGTTCATCCGGAACTTTAGTGTTCATCCGGAAGTTTTGTGTTCATCCGGAAGTTTTGTGTTCATCTGGAAGTTTGGTGTTCATCCGGAAGTCTGGGAAACACAAATACAGTAACTAACCCGAAGAACAGGGGAAATCAATTTTAATCCAAAAATCACCAAGTTTTTCACCAAAAACTTAAATGAACTAATCACTAAGCATCTACTAACCATAAACTACAAATCCCATCAATAAAAACATAAATCCCAACAACTTTTGAAGATCAAAACTCAACCAAATAAGAACTTAAGAACTTGAAAAGAAAGATGATGATGAACAAGATGAAATGGAAAGATTAAACAAGAACTTGTATTGATGATTTAATGTTTTAACAATAACAAAACAAGGATTAAAATTACAAGATTGAAAAAAACAAAGATCAAGATCACCAAACCCCCTAGTGGTGTTGGTGATGCTTCGAACTAAAAGGGAGAAAAAAGTGGGGAAAAGAAAAAACTAAAAAACTGGCACTAAGTGTGTGAGGGGAACCCTTTATATAGGTGTTCCCTTTGGTTGGTGAGTGGGCTTTCTCCCGTTCTTCTTGTCTTCTCGTCTTTTCAGAAAAAGTTGACGTTTTCGATTCTGATTCGGGATTTGTTGTCGATTAAATTCAACTCGTCTTTTAATTTCTTCGTTTAATAGACTTGAGTTTCTTCAACTTATGTAAATCTTCCATCTTTGGTCCTTTTCTTCGATAAATCGTCAAATAGGCCCAGTGACTTCAAATCTTTTGCATCTCTTGGACAATAGACTTCGTCTTGAGTCTTTTTCTTCCATAAATCCCGTGCAATCCCATGTTTTCTCCATTATCCATCTGGTTAGCTCTAAAAACACAATAAACACAAAAACACCGCATAATTCCAAACAAATGATATTAAATACGTGTTTTGGTCTCGTTTTAGCCAGAATTAAGTGGTAAAAGGATGGGTGTTTACACACCTATCACATATTAATCATGGGAAGTAACATTCCAAGACTTAAAGTTGTTAAGGATTATCTTGGTAAATGTTTTTCTATAAAGGATTTAGGAGAAGCTGCATACATTCTGGGAATTAAGATCTATCGAGATAGACAAAGACGGTTAATTGTTCTAAGTCAAGATTCTTATATAGATAAGATATTGAAGAAGTGCAATATGCATAATTCCAAGAAAGGTTTTCAACTATGGAAGTTAAGCATAATTTGAGTCATAAGATGGATGCATCAACTCCTGAAGAGGAGGCATACATGCAGAAGGTGCCCTATGCTTAGGCTATATAATCTATTATGTATGTTGTAAGATGCACAAGGCCTGATGTGGCGTTTGCTTAGAACTTGGTCAATCGATACCAACAGAATCCAGGGAAGCTCCACTAGACTGCTTTTAAACATATTCTAAAGTATTTGAGGAGTACGAAAGATATGTTTTTGGTCTTTGGAGGGAAACTAGACACAAAATTGAATGTGACAGGATTCTGTGACGCGTCCTGACAATGTGATAAAGACGATACAAAGTCTCAGATGGGTTACGTGTTTGTTATCAATGGAGGAGCAGTTGACTGGAAGAGCAAGAAACAGACAACGATTGCAATGCATGATACTCAATCTGAGTACATGGCTACTTCAGAAGCTGCAATGGAAGCTGTTTGGATTAGGAAGTTTATTGGAGATTGATGTGATCGTGATTGTATAGTGATAATTAGATACGTTATAGGGTAAATTAAAAAATTACCTTTAGGAAAAAGTAATAGACTAAAATTACCAAAGACGAATTCAATTAAACACGTGGGTGAACCAAGTTCGTTGTACACGAAGATCTTATAAATTTGAGACGTTTTGCTTTGATTTGGACAGTCGATTCGAATTGGTTTCGGTTTTTAACTAAATTAATTCTACCAATTTTTAACCTAAAGTGCATGAGTCGTAAACCCAAAATTTATTAATTCTAAAAACAATTAATTAACACAACGTAAAAATTTAAACTATTTAAAAATACTATTTAAATAAAACTAATTTAATTAAAATACTTTTAAACTATTTTTAAAAATTTATTAAAAAAAACTATATCACCTCTAAAAATTATTAAAATCTAATTATTTAAAAACTAATCTAATTTCTAAAAATAAAACATTTTTATTTTATTTTGTTTTTTTATATTTAATTACTATTAAAACTGAAATTTTTTAAAGGTAATAAAACTATTAAAATTTAAATGAAATTAAAATTAAGATTAAGTATTAGTTAAAAATCTGACAGCTCAAATATTACTATCTATATTAATTACTTAAACTATCTTTTAACCAAAACAGCTAGCTAGCACAGATGGTAGGATGTTTGGTGTTTACCTGCGAGGTCGTAGGTTCGAGTCCAACAAGGGACGTTTATTTTTGTGATTTCTTTTTGACAGATAAAATTAAAATAATAGTCATAGGAATGACTTTTGACAGTCTAAAATAAAACCAAAGTCACAGTTATGACTTGTGAATATTGTACGTGAATCTCAGATCCACACTATACGTTTGGAGGACTAAAAAGAAATAACAGATAATAATACTACTTAAAAGAGCAAAGCAGTTAAATGAATAAGTCCATCATTTAAACAGTTAAACCAAAATCACAAATAAGCAGAGAAAATTATCCCAAAACTAGCAGACCTATCCAGTACAAATAAGCAAACGAGCACACATCTAAAATCAAATAAGCAGTATCTAATCTCAGCAGACTAATAAAGAAAACTCAGCAGGCATGGTGCACAAATGAGAGCTAGAATCAGTTAAGCAACTAATGTAAAAACTCAGAATCAATCTCCAATCTAGCAAACTCAGATTCTATAACAACAAATGAATGTAGCAGCAAATAATCCACAAAATAAAATGAACAACAAGATCTTAAATCCATCAGTTAACAGATCTATATGAATGATTCAACAGCAAACCAAATAAGTAAAAGATGAAATTCACAACCCTTATTACACAGACTTGTCATCTGCCTAACAGATTCACATGTTCAAAAACTATATAACTAACAAAATGCATTTAACCCTAATACCAGCAGACTCTATTCCTATACTATGACAGCTGAATACTAACAGATATAATAACAGCTTAGTCGAGTTCATATACCAACGACATAAGACCAAAATCATCAAACTCTCATGCAATATCACACAAGCAGATTCATTCAATCATATTAAGCATTCTCATAAAAGAAATCTAAACTTAAACAACCTTCAACAATAGCAGTTAAGTAGATAACGTCAAACAGATAAATCAACAGCCAATGTTATAGCAGATTCTTAATTATTTAAACAAAAGCATATTCAATGAACAAACTAAAGCTGAAACAAATTAACTCCTAACTCAAATTACTCTATCACAATTTCAGCAATACTTAGTCAAATATCAAAACATGTAAAATAAACAGGAAATTAAAAGAAATTAAAACCTATTGATGAAATCCTTTGGGACGAAGTGCAGCGCTGAGCTGACTTAAAAACTTAAACGAAACCACCATTAACCACCAATAAATCTGCTCGAACCATCAACAATCTCGATCCAACAATTTTATTTTATTTAAAATCTAACAGTAGGTTAGATTGTTTTCCCCACTTCACTTATATTATTTAATATAAGCTATCAAAAAGCTTAATCAAATAATATTTCAGTTATAATGATTAACTCAGATTAAGAAGCAAAAACAGTAAATATTAAGAGATTATATAAGAGAATGAAAATTAAAACTGACTTTTCATTAAATCAAAATAGGATTACATTAATTAAACGAAAATACAAGCCTAATCTAAATTAAACATTATAACATTACTAGTAAAAAAGGGATGAATTACATGAAGAAAAACATGGGTATTTATACATGAAGGAGAGGTGAGGGTTGTTGTTGAAGACTGATTTTAAACCGTGGATTAGGCATCTTGCACTCTCTTTCTTTCTTGTTACGATCCTACGGTGGATAAGAGCCCATAGTCACACGGATTGCCAACGTGGCAATCCGTTGTGCTTCTTGTGTTTCTTGAATGCTGAGGTATCCTATCTTGATTGGAGGATTAGGAATGATGTGCTATTTCAGTCAATAAAAACCTGCCACGAGATAGATTCCCACCATCCTCACTTCCTTAAAACTTGGGGATTTATTCTCCTTTTGTGTGAATCACATGTGTGAACAAAAAGCCCCATTTAATTTGATGTTTTAATGAACTAGGGTTTTGAAGGAATAGTTCTTTTACAGGTAAATTGGGTGAGGGAGAAAGATAAGGGAAAGCTTTGTTTGTATCGAAAACATTTGGGAAGTGTGTGTGGTGGAAAATGAGTGGGGTAATAAACATGTGAACAAATGTTATAACTTATTTTTTTTGCGTTTGTTTTGACCGAAAATTTTGTTGACTCAAAAGTATATAAAAACTTTTCAACCGTCACTTTTCCTTTCTTGGGCTTGGCATGGGCTTGATTTCCAACGGCTCATATATTTGTGATGGGCCTTTGAACATTTTGGACGCCAAACTTGCATAACTTCCATCTGTTTAATTTAATGGGCTTTCAATTATCAAAGTGAAAAATACTTCTTTAAATGGGCTTTTAGGCCCATTTCCCAAATGTGGGTCCCACTTTGCCCATTTTATATTAAATCCTCTAAAAACGACTTGAAATTGGCTTCGTTGATCTTTTCTTCAATCTCGTGCCGGTCTTTGTCGATTTTCACGATCTTTGGTACCTACACACATGAAACACAAAACAAGCATATACAAGGCATTTTTCATTGATAATATGCATTTATTGTTCGTTTTAAGATACAAATGATATGAGTAAAATCACTGATAGGTGTGTAAACACCCATCCTTTTACCACTTAATTCTGGCTAAAACAAGACCAAAACGCGTATTTAATATCATTTGTTTGGAATTATGCGTGGTTTTTGTGTTTATTGTGTTTTCAGAGCCAACCGGATGAATATTGAAGAAAACATGGGATTGCACGGGTTTTACCGAAGAAAAAGACTCAAGATAAAGTCTATTGTCCAAGAGATGCAAAAGATTTGAAGTCAATGGGCCTATTCAAAGATTTATCGAAGAAAAGGACCAAAGATGGAAGATTTACATAAGTCGAAGAAACTCAAGTCTATTAAACGAAGAAATTAAAAGACGAGTTGAATTTAATCGACGACAAATCCCGAATCAGAATCGAAAACGTCAACTTTTCTGAAAAGACGAGAAGACAAGAAGAACGGGAGAAAGCCCACTCACCAACCAAAGGGAACACCTATATAAAGCCCACCCCTCACACTTTTCATCCAGTTAGTTTTTAGTTTTTCTTTCCCCACTTTTTGCTCCTTTCTGTTTCGTAGCATCACCAACACCACTAGGGTGTTTGGTGATTTTGATCTTTGATTTTCAATCTTGTAATTTCATCCTTGTTTAGTGATTGTTAAAACATTAATCATTCAATACAAGTTCTTGTTTAATTTTTCCATTTCATCTTGTTCATCATCATCTTTTATTTCAAGTTCTAAAGTTCTTATTTGGTTGAGTTTTGATCTTCAAAAGTTGTTGGGATTTATGTTTTTGTTGATGAGATTTGTAGTTTATGGTTAGTAGATGCTTAGTGATTAGTTTATTTAAGTTTTTGGTGAAAAACTTGGTGATTTTTGGATTAAAATCGATTTTCCTTGTTCTTCGGGAAAGGTTTCTGTTCTTGAGTGTTCCCAGGTTCTGGATGAACACAAAAGTTCCGAATGAACACAAAAAGTTCCGCATGAAGCACTTTAGTTAAAACTTCCGAATGAACAAAACTTCCGAACGAACTGAAAGTTCCGGATGAACCCAATCTTCCGAATGAACAAAAGTTCCGGATGAGTCCAATCTTCCGAATGAACAAAAGTTCCGGATGAATGTTATTTTCAAAAAGTTCCGAATGAATATTTGTTTTTGAAGTTCCGAATCAATTTAAGTTTAAAAGTTCCGAATGAGTTTTATTTCCAAATCTTCCGAATAAACTTCCGGACCAAAAGTTCCGGAAGAACTTCCGGATCAACAACTTCCGAACGAAGTTCCGGATCAACTTCCGAACCAATCTTCCGAGTGAAAGTTCCGAGTAAAGTTTCGACTCAAAGTTCCGGGTGAAGGTTCCGAACGAAGTTCCGGATCAATAGTTCCGAATCAAGGTAATCAAGGTCAAAGTTCCGAATCAATTTTCTTTCAATCTTACTGACTGTTTCTTTTTGTATCTGTCTTAATATTTCTCATTGTTTCTTCATTTTATATTCTAAGTTTAATTTTAATTTTAATTCCAGTATTTTAATTCAAGTTTTTATTAATTGTCATTAAATTAATTGTTTTTTATTTAAGTTTTCATTTTAGTACATTTAAACTTTTTAGTAGATTAGAAAACTAAACCCCTTTTTTAGTAACCAAGAACAATCATTCCACTTAGAACCAAGATCAATTCGAGAGATTCTGAGAGATTAATTGAACCCATACAAAAAGCAAAGTATCAAATGGCGCCGCTGCCGGCTCTTCTCGTTAAGATCAAAAGTTTTTTGTGAGAACTTGGATTTTGGGATCCGTTCCCCGTGAACGTTACTTTTTCATAAAAATTTTCAAAAAATCCTAAAAAATATAAAATTTTCAAAAATCCTAAAAAGTAAAAAACATAACAAAACCAAAAATATTTTTGCTTTGTTTTTCTTTGTTCGTTCTTTTGCAGGTGTAAGCGCACTCGATCCACGTCTTATCAAGAGCCCGAGCCTCTCGATCACTTAGACATGGCCGGTGTACAAAACAACAACAACATACCACCTCCAAACAATAATAATAACAACAACAACCCGCCCTTCAACAACATGAATAACAACAACAATGAGCCTCTACCGGATAATCGCCCGATGATTGAACTGCTGCAAGCTCATGTAGATGGCAACACTGATCCAATTGTCATACCTCCAATTGCCGCCAACAACTTTGAGCTAAAATCAGGCTTTATCCAGATGGTCTCTGCTCAACCATTCTTGGGGCGTACCATTGATGATCCACACGACCACATCAAGAGATTCTTGCAACTCACTAACACGGTCAAATTCAATGGTGTTCCACAAGAGGTTATCAGGTTACAACTTTTTCCCTTTTATTTAGAGGGACAAGCCCGACATTGGCTTGCTAAGGAACTGCCATAGAGTATTCTCTCGTGGACGGATTTGGAGACCAAGTTTATCAACTACTTTTTCCCACCCTCTCGTACTACCGCTTTGCGGAATGAAATCATAAATTTTGAACAAAAGTATGATGAGTCGTTCAGTGAATCTTGGGATCGTTTTAAAGATCTTTTAAGAAAATGCCCACAACATGGTTTTACCAAAGTACATCAAATTAATACTTTTTACAATGGTTTAAGCATGAGTGACCAAGATTCACTAAACAGTGCCTCGGGGGGTAATCTTTTGGCTAAGACTTCCAATGCTGCTTGGGATATCATTAAGAATAAATCTCGTGTGCAAACCAAGAGTGTTCGGACCAATGTCGCTAGTGCTAGCACTAGTGACAGCGACAAGCGACTGGACAAAATCACTACGCTTCTTGAATCGCTTGTTACCCACACCGTTAACAACACCAACAGTAGCAACATTAAAAACGCTCAAGTCAATGCTGTTAGCCAACCATGCGAGATATGCGGGGGTCCTAACTCTTACACTACTTGTACCGCAACCCAAGACTACCCTTCTGAAAATGTGAATGCGGCTTATGGCACCTATCCTCAACCTGCTTATCAAGCTAGACCTCAAGGTGACCGTAACTTGCTTAACTGTCGCTCCAACAACTATCTTTCTCCACCTGGTTTTCCTCCTACCAACCCAAACCAACAATAAAACCTTAATCGCCCTCCTCAACAACAACAACCTCGTACACCATACATCCCACCTCACAAGCAGCAAAAACCACCTCAACGAAACAACCAAGTCTATCAGCCACCTGCTTATCAACCACCCGCATACAATGCTCCTCCCAACCAACCCACCGCTCTTCACCAAGAAGTGGAAACCTATATGAGGACTAACGATGTGATAGTGGGAAATCTTCAGAGAGAAGTGCTAAACCTGAAAGCAGACCTGGTCAAGCAAGGAAACGATTTGAGAGCTGATATGAGAAACACGTTGGATAGCCAAACTAATGATTTAAAGAACATGATGGCTAGTTTCTTCCAAGGTAATCAACCCTCTTCTTCGGGTACTCTTCCGAGTAACACCGTTGCGAATCCAAGAGGGGAGATGAAAGCAATCACCACTCGAAGTGGCAAAGGTACCAAGGAACCCGAGCTTCCTATACCTCCACCGGTGGTTGTGACTAAGGAGAACGAGTCACCTGCTCCTATTCCTCATCCTTCTCCTTCCCCAATTTCTCCGCCTCTTACTCCTACCCCTCCTCCACTCAAGGATGTGAGTGATCCTATTCTACCAAAGCCTTCCTCTTCTTCCAATATACCTTATCCATCTAGGTTGAGGAAAGAGAAGCTCAAAAGCAAGGACGATATTCAGGTTTCGAACTTTCTTAAAATGTTCAAACAACTGAATTTCAATATCTCCTTCGCTGAGGCTCTCTCTCACATGCCTAAGTACGCGAAAATGTTTAAAGATCTTCTGAGCGACAAGGAAAAGCTTCTTGATATTGCCAACACCCAAATTAATGAGAATTGCTCTGCAGTGCTCTTAAGGAAATTGCCAACCAAGCTTGGTGATCCGGGTCGTTTCTTAATCCCTTGCAATTTCACGGGAGTAGAGAATTGCATGGCCCTAGCCGATCTAGGCGCCAGTATTAATCTCATGCCTCTAAGCGTTTGGAAGCAATTATCTCTCCCTGAGCTAGTCCCCACCAAAATGACTTTGGAATTAGCTAACCGTACGCTTGCTTATCCAGTGGGGATAGCCGAAAACGTCTTCGTAGGAGTCGACAAATTCACTTTTCCTGCCGATTTCGTCGTCGTCGACTACGAGATGGACCCTCGTGTTCCCTTGATCGTGGGTCGTCCATTCCTGAGGACCGGTCGCACTCTCATCGATGTTGAAGCCGGTGAGCTTATCATGAGAGTGGGTGACGATAAAATCGTCTTCAACATGGGAAAGTTGTCTAAACAACCTTATTCTAACGAGAGTGTTAATTGTATTGACGTTCTGGATGAGGCTTGTGAAGAACACTTCAAAGATGCTTGCAAAAGTATTCCTACCTCTCTTCCCAATGTTGAAACCGTTGCCTCTATTGATTTATCACTGTCTCTATTTGGAGAAAGTGATTTGTTTTGGAACAATCTTGAAGACACCATGGGAGATGTGAACTTAGCTAATGATGATTCTCCCACCGATGAGGATGAAGACATGCATTTCTTTGACAACCTTCTCAACGAAGACAACCTTTCTCCACCATCTCCCACGGTTATTGCTATCGATACTCCAACTTCGAATACGCCTCCCGTCGAAAATCCTCCGGATTTAGAACTTAAGGAGTTGCCGCCTCATCTCGAGTACGTGTTCCTTGAAGAAGAGAAGAAGTCGCCAGTCATCATTGCTAAGGACCTAAAGGAAGAAGAAAAAGCCCGACTTATCACCGTGTTGAAAGATCACAAGAAGGCTATTGCTTGGAAAATCTCTGATATTCGTGGAATTGATCCTCACTTCTGCACACACAAAATTCTCATGGAGGACGACTTTAAGCCCACAATTCAAAGCCAACGAAGGGTGAATCCAAAAATACATGAAGTCATCAAAACAGAGGTTCTCAAACTTCTTGATGCGGGTATGATTTACCCTATTTCGGATTCACCATGGGTTAGTCCAATCCATTGTGCGCCCAAGAAGGGCGGAATAACCGTTGTTCCCAATGAACACAACGAGTTGATTTCCACTCGTCTCGTTACTGGGTGGAGAGTTTGTATAGACTACCGCAAAATCAATGATGCCACGAGAAAGGATCATTTCCCTCTACCTTTTATGGACCAAATGCTTGAACGCTTAGCGGGTAATGAATATTACTGCTTTCTTGATGGTTTCTCAGGTTATTTCCAAATACCCATCGATCCCCAAGATCAAGAGAAGACAACATTCACTTGTCCCTATGGCACATTTGCTTACAAAAGGATGCCTTTTGGCTTATGCATTGCCCCCGGGACTTTCTAAAGGTGCATGTTAGCTATCTTCCATGACATGGTTGAACAAACCATGGAAGTCTTCATGGATGATTTCTCGGTCTTCGGGGATTCCTTCTCTTCTTTCCTTGCCAATTTGGAACGTATGCTTAAGCGGTGCGAAGACACTCGCCTTGTTCTAAATTGGGAAAAATGCCATTTTATGGTAAAAGAAGGCATCGTGCTAGGACACAAGATTTCCAAAGCCGGTCTTGAAGTAGACCGTGCTAAAGTCGATGTTATCGCCAAGTTGCCTCCACCTTCAACCGTGAAGGGTGTGAGAAGTTTTCTGGGTCATGCGGGCTTCTACCGTCGATTCATCAAAGATTTTTCTCAAATCGCTCGTCCGATGACCCATCTCTTGGAAAAAAGATACTCCTTTTATCTTTTCCAAAGAGTGCCTTGAAGCCTTCAACTTGCTGAAGGATAAGCTAACTAAGGCACCCGTCTTGGTTACCCCTAATTGGGAGCTTCCCTTTGAGTTGATGTGCGATGCTAGTGATTTTGCTATTGGAGCGGTTCTGGGACAAAGAGTGAATAAACACGTCCAACCAATCCATTACGCTAGCAAGACAATGACTGGGGCACAATTGCATTATACGACAACCGAAAAAGAGCTTTTAGCTGTTGTCTATGCCTTTGAAAAATTTCGCCCCTATCTTGTCCTTTCCACCACAATCGTGTATACCGATCATTCCGCGTTGAAGTACTTGTTGACAAAGCAAGATTCCAAACCAATACTTCTTCGCTGGGTTTTGCTGCTCCTGGAATTTAAAATCGAAATTCGCGATAAAAAAGGAGCAGAAAACCTAGCCGCGGATCATCTCAACAGACTTGAGGATCCTTACCAAGGGGATCATCCGAACAAAGAAATCAATGATTCTTTTCCCTTGGAGACCTTAATGTCTATAAATTCGAATTCTGATGAAACCCCGTGGTTTGCGGACTTTGCAAACTACTTGGCGGGTGGAATTCTCAAGGAAGGGTTGACGTCTCAACATAAGTAAAAGTTCTTCACCGACATTAAGACTTACTTTTTGGACGACCCTTACCTATTCAAACAATGTGCCGACCTGATTATCCGCCGATGTGTTGACGGACCGGCAGCTTCAGAAATCCTTGATGCTTGCCACAAAGGACCCACCGGTGGTCACTTTGGTCCCAACTACACCGCCAAAAAAGTGTTTGATTCGGGATTTTATTGGCCCTACATATATCGTGACGCTCACAATATGGTTAAACGATGTGATGTTTGCCAAAAACAAGGCACGATCACACATAAAGACGAGATGCCTCAGAATTTCATTCAAGAGTATGAAATCTTTGATGTTTGGGGTATCGACTTTATGGGGCCATTCCCTTCTTCTATAGGAAACAAATACATCCTTGTAGCCGTTGACTACGTTTCAAAGTGGGTTGAAGCCAAAGCTTTACCTACTAATGACGCAAGGGTGGTTTGTAACTTTTTGAAAGCTCTATTCGCTAGATTCGGTGTGCCTCGTGCCATTATTAGTGATCGTGGGACTCATTTCTGCAATGATCAATTCGCAAGAGTCATGGCTAAGTATGGTGTAAATCATCGTCTTTCCACAGCCTGCCACCCACAAACTAATGGCCAGGCTGAAATATCCAACCGAGGACTAAAGCGAATTCTGGAAAGAACCGTGGGAGAGCATCGTGCCTCATGGGCTGATAAACTTGATGATGCTTTGTGGGCTTTTCGTACTGCATACAAGACTCCGATTGGTTGCACACCATATCGTCTCGTGTACGGGAAAGCGTGCCACCTCCCTATTGAGTTGGAGCACAAGGCTTACTGGGCCTTGAAGTGGGCTAATTTTGATATCAACAAAGCCGGTGACCTACGCAAGATCCAACTCAATGAGCTCAATGAACTCCGTAATGAGGCTTATGAAAATTCTTTGATCTATAAGGAAAGAACTAAGCTCATTCACGACTCTAAGATTAAGAACCGAGAGTTCCATGTTTGAGACAAAGTCTTACTTTTTAACTCTCGGTTGAAAATCTTTTCGGGCAAGCTAAAATCTCGTTGGTCCGGCCCATTCACCATCGCCCAAATTTTTCCATATGGTACTCTCGAGCTCGCTCAACCTGATGGACCGAATTTTAAGGTGAATGGCCAACGAGTGAAGTTGTACTTTGGTGAGGACACCTCTCAGGAGGTGATTCCATCCCTCACCACGTTCCCCATGAACTAATTTTGGGTCGAGTCAGGCTCGTGACTCGGTTATCAAAAACAAGCGCTCCTCGGGAGGCAGCCCGAGTTTCTATCCCTTTATGTTTTAACCCCCTAAGTGTAGGGGGACCTATATCGGTTCTTTGTGTTTGTGTGGTGATGTGATTACAGGGATAAGTGCACTCTTGGAATCTTTGAAGAACCGTGCTCCCGTGTTATCCGAAATCCGGTTCTATCTCTCAACTATCGTGATTCAATTTTCTTCATACTCACATTTGAAATTGATCACTTTAGTCCTCTCTTCCTTAACTTCATTTAACCAACGTGCACAATGTCATAAGTGTAGGGGAGACTTTTCCCACATGCTTAAACATTGAGGAAAATGTTTATCTTAAGTGTAGGGGGGACTTCTCTCGAAGTTTTAAGTGGACTTTTCCATGAAAATGCCTTCATTTAACAGGAAAATCATATTTTTCAACATTTTTCAAATTTTTTATTAACTTTGGCCATTTAGTCGTAATTTTTAAATTTTTATCGTTGCTTTCATATGTATATATTCCGCAATAAAGTCAAAAATATTTATAAAGTGGTGTAGCTAGTTTTGAAATCTTTGACATATTAGGCCCGTTGCGTTTATTTTGACTCAACCCGAATAGACTTATCCAAGTTTATTCTAGCTAGTATCCTTAACCATGTAGACCTTAATTGGTTTATTAGGCTAAGTATCCACGAGTCTCATTACTTGAGATTTTAAATTGTGGAGGACGAGAAATGATAGAGTCAATTATAAGTCGGTATTCTTGCACAAGCTCACTTGGTGTAATTATTTGCCTATTCTCCCATCACTTGCTAATAATTTATCTGCAATAAGTAAGGTCGTACGATTTGAAAAGTTACTTAGCTTCTAGCCCAAGATCGTTTAAAAGTTGCTCGGTAATGATAAGAGTTCATAGCCAAGGCATAACTTATGAAGCGGGGCACGAAGATTGGCGAGTCCGAAAAGGCCCTAACAAGGCATGAGGATTCCATTTTATTGCTAAAGATCCAAGGTGATGTGAAAAGCATTATTCCCAAAGTCAATATGAAGGATCAAGACTCACGACGAAAAGTAATCAACTCCCATAAAGATCATGGAGAAGTCTATCCGAAAAGACCCTAACAAGGTATGAGGATAAATAGATCCAAGTCCGAAAAGGAGGCGGATCGTTGTATCTCAAAATCCCAAATAGAGATTGAAGAAATAATCATGAAGTCGTGGTCAACAAAGTTGGAGTACCTCTCAAAAGTCTTCAAGTGAAGAAACTCTATGAACGATGAGAAGACCATTATCTCAAGCACGTCTCTCAAGATATGAAGTATGAATTTCATGCCAAATATCGGCCCGAGAAAGGTCTCAAATCGTGAACCGAGTTATGCCAAGATATGAACTTTTTGATATCCCGAGAAGCAGTTTTAAGAGATTTTGTCCTTTAGCTAACTATTGATCAAATCGTCCTACTTTGCTTTCAGCCTTAATAAACTATCGAAATAAGTCCAAAAATGCATCTTCATGATCATTCTAAGACAAAAATAAAATATAAGAGATACACTTAGGAATAAGGGAGTTTAAGCATATAATTAAGCCATGTGTGTAAGTGTTTTATTTACTAACTTATAATAACAATGATCTCGTTTTTAAGCTTAGTTTGGGGAACGTGAAACTTGAGGGTGATAAATCTTCGCAGCACCAAAGCCCTAATGTAAGTCATTTGTTTCTTTGCAAGTTATTTCCATCCTTTTTTTTACTTTAAAGTTTTAATTTCTCTTAGTATTTTAATTTTTGTTTAGTAGTATTTAATAAGGCCAAGGTTGATTAATTATGAGAAAAGTGTAAAATTGCTTTATCACTAAGCATTGCATGAGGGCATGGCAATGGTTAAGTGTAGGAGATTTGATAGGTGTGTAAACACCCATCTTTTTACCACTTAATTCTGGCTAAAACAAGACCAAAACGCGTATTTAATATCATTTGTTTGGAATTATGCGTGGTTTTTGTGTTTATTGTGTTTTCAGAGCCAACCGGATGAATATTGAAGAAAACATGGGATTGCACGGGTTTTACCGAAGAAAAAGACTCATGATAAAGTCTATTGTCCAAGATATGCAAAAGATTTGAAGTCACTGGGCCTATTCGAAGATTTATCGAAGAAAAGGACCAAAGATGGAAGATTTACATAAGTCGAAGAAACTCAAGTCTATTAAACGAAGAAATTAAAAGACGAGTTGAATTTAATCGACGACAAATCCCGAATCAGAATCGAAAACGTCAACTTTTCTGAAAAGACGAGAAGACAAGAAGAACGGGAGAAAGCCCACTCACCAACCAAAGGGAGCACCTATATAAAGCCCACCCCTCACACTTTTCATCCAGTTAGTTTTTAGTTTTTCTTTCCCCACTTTTTTCTCCTTTCTGTTTCGTAGCATCACCAACACCACTAGGGTGTTTGGTGATTTTGATCTTTGATTTTCAATCTTGTAATTTCATCCTTGTTTAGTGATTGTTAAAACATTAATCATTCAATACAAGTTCTTGTTTAATCTTTCCATTTCATCTTGTTCATCATCATCTTTTATTTCAAGTTCTTAAGTTCTTATTTGGTTGAGTTTTGATCTTAAAAAGTTGTTGGGATTTATGTTTTTGTTGATGGGATTTGTAGTTTATGGTTAGTAGATGCTTAGTGATTAGTTTATTTAAGTTTTTGGTGAAAAACTTGGTGATTTTTGGATTAAAATCGATTTTCCTTGTTCTTCGGGTAAGGTTTCTGTTCTTGAGTGTTCCCAGGTTCCGGATGAAGAAAACTCCGGATGAATACAAAAGTTCCGAATGAACACAAAAAGTTCCGCATGAAGCACATTAATTAAAACTTCCGAATGAACAAAACTTCCGAACGAACTGAAAGTTCCGGATGAACCCAATCTTCCGAATGAACAAAAGTTCCGGATGAATCCAATCTTCCGAATGAACAAAAGTTCTGGATGAATGTTATTTTCAAAAAGTTTCGAATGAATGTTTGTTTTTGAAGTTCCGAATCAATTTAAGTTTAAAAGTTCTGAATGAGTTTTATTCCCAAATCTTCCGAATAAACTTCCGGACCAAAAGTTCCGGATGAACTTCCGGATCAACAACTTCCGAACGAAGTTCCGGATCAACTTCCGAACCCATCTTCCGAGTGAAAGTTCCGAGTAAAGTTCCGACTCAAAGTTCCGGGTAAAGGTTCTGAACGAAGTTCCGGATCAATAGTTCCGAATCAAGGTAATCAAGGTCAAAGTTCCGAATCAATTTTCTTTCAATCTTACTGACTGTTTCTTTTTGTATCTGTCTTAATATTTCTCATTGTTTCTTCATTTTATATTCTAAGTTTAAGTTTAATTTTAATTCCAGTATTTTAATTCAAGTTTTTATTAATTGTCATTAAATTAATTGTTTTTTATTTAAGTTTTCATTTTAGTACATTTAAACTTTTTAGTAGATTAGAAAACTAAACCACTTTTTTAGTAACCAAGAAAAATCATTCCACTTAGAATCAAGATCAATTCGAGAGATTCTGAGAGATTAATTGAACCCATACAAAAAGCAAAGTATCAATCACTCGTATCAAACTCCCCCTTGCTAAGCAATTGTCGTGTCCTCACGCAATGATAAAATTAAACACTAACTACACCATTATTCAACTTTTGAAACCTTTATTTTGTAAAGACATAATGTATTGCTTTCATTATTTGAAAAATAACTTTTAGGATCATAAAACTCAAATAGATTCATCGTCCTCGACTTTTCACTTTTCCATGCCAAGTGTAAAAACAAGATCATTGTCAATCATAAGCCCCAAAATTAAACCAACTCATACAAGTAATTTGTGTTAAACTCAATCTCCTATTATTCCTAATTGTATCTCTAGATTTTATTTGTCATTCACCCAAAGGCTCATTTGACTTTATTTGATATTTATTAATCCAAAAATGAAGGCAAAAACGGTGTAGACTCAACACTCAAAACCTAACCTCGACTTCAAAAACCGTTGTCACTAAAGAAAGCCCACATCAATGATAACTTAACACGATTTGAGGGATAAATCCCCGGACCCGAAATTTGGCTAATAGGACTACTTACAAGCAAAAATAAAACCTCCAAAGTCAATTATGACCTTATTAATGGAGTTAGCAACAACTACATCATAACACCTTGTGGCTCTTTAAGATGCAATTGTGCTCCTTATTTAAAATCCACACCCGAAGGCTCCTTGGACAAAAATAAGGGAATTGACATTCACCATCCCACCTTATGGCTCATGATGATGAAGCAATTTTTATTCAACACGTCCCCTTGCCATACACCCTAAGGCTCTAATGACAAGGTTAGTGCTACATGACTCCCACCAAAAGGCTCCTAGAGAACATGTTTTTATTTATTCTTCTTTATTAATATGATATGTATAGTAAGACAAATTTCTGCAATCCCATGATCAAAAGTCCATGACGCTGACACCCTTAATGTGTTCTCACTTTAATTACAAGGGAAGAAAAAGAAGGAGTTACGAGTTAAGATATCAAGCCTAAACCGCTAAAAACTTCATTTATTAAGCAATTATTATTCAAGCGTGAAAAATAAATACGAGGAGATAAAATCAAACACAAAAATACTTGTACAAAGAAGAGTTAACCTTAGAAACTTATTATTAAACTCTATCATCTCTTGTTCTTCATATTGTAAAATCTCAAAAATGTGAAATCAATGGATACTTAGCCTATTAAATCGAAGTTTTGGGGTTTCAAGTCATCTATAGGATCTTGCATCTTCTTATACTTTTTCAAGTTTTAGAATTTGCGTTTTAATGTTACCTTGATAAACGACTTTCTAGGATCAATTCTAGGAACTTGCGAAAAGTTCTTGTTCTTAACGCGTATGAATTAAGACTTTCGCATTTTAAAGCTCCCTATATAAAAGCCTAGCAAAACTTAATTCAAATACGTTAAGGAAAAGCTAAGGTAAAAATCGAGTCGAGTCAAAAACTATTTTTATTTTCACCAACGGAAAGCCTACATTTGTGTCAAAAGCACTTATTTTATTTATTAAAACTTAAAAATAACACTAAAAATTTAAAATTTTATTAAAAAATTAGAAAAACAATTACGTTTAGACACGACAAAAGAAATAGCAAGCGATTATATCGATTGACTCCCCCATGATAAAACCAAACATTGTCCTCAATGTTTCTTAGCTCAAGAGTAACACCCCCTTGCTAAAACACGAAGAGTCTAATGCAAAATCCTAGCATGGAAAGAACACGCAAATCTATAAGTCGTTTATTAATTATGCCTCAAGATAAAACGTTAGTCGATAAAAATCAAAGGATAAAGAGTGTGCCCCTTTTGGCAATCAAAAATTGGAAGATCAAGTGGACCAACGAAAACCGAACACGAGAGTCTTCAAATATTAGGGTCATACCTAAGATTCACAACACAACAAAACACGAGCACGAGCTTGAAAGGTCAAGCCTTATTAGTGTTAGAAAATAGAAAGAAGATAGAATGTATGGGACACCCCCACAAGGCACCTCGTTTTTGTTAACCGAGTCATGAGCTCGACTCGATCCCCGCATTCATTGGTCCTTAGGGAAAATGGTGAAAACCGGCATAATGGAATAGAATCCATAATAAAGCACGATGTCGGGGTCAAAGATTACATCCTCGTTGTCGGATGACAACCGAAAGTTTAAAACTCCAACATAAATCTCTAAAAAGAGATGGTAGTCACAAATCACGATATGGATGTAGCATACTAATCCATGATCATAGAAAGCAAATGGTAATGGTAGGATAAAAGTTTCATCCATAGTGGAATCAACATTCTTATCTTTAACGACCATTTCACCCTTAGAAATGTGATCAATCGGGTCATGGTACTCAATATGAGACATATGAAAAACCCGCACATCAAGGTCAAAGTGGGTGGGAGTAGGACTTGGGACGAAATCATCATCAAGTAAATTCTCTAAAAAGAGAGAGTCCCCCTCCGGGTCGAGTTCATCAACACCCGGTGGTATCGAATCATTAGAAGCAAGAAAAGTGTCAATCTCCTCCATAAGCGGATCACTATCCTCAACGGGAATATGAGATGGAGAGAAAGACTTGTCATTAGGCTTAGAATTCAAGGTCTCAATCTTAGAAATGAGAAGATAGACGCTTGATAATTTCTCACGGAGAATCACGTCCTCCACATCTGAATGAGTAAGTTCATCGGAGAACTTCTCAAAGATCGGAATAGTAAAATCAACCTCATTTCCCGGTGGAAATGGGTCTAAAGGAGCAAGTTCAAAAGTGAACCTCTCAAAAATCAGATCACTATCATTCTCATTTCCCGGTGGAAATGGGTGAAGAAGAGTAGGTTCATCGGTAAACCCCTCAAAATCCGAGTCGTGGATATCATATTTATAAGAAAGTTCATCAGAGAACTCCTCATTAGAAAATTCACTAGAAGTCGAATCATTCTCAAAATCTTCATTTCCATCACAATTTTCATCATTAGAATTAGAGAAAATCTCAAAGTGAATGGAAGAAGTAGAGTCATTACAATGCGGTAAATCACACGTTTCATTGGAAATACCGTCAAACTCTCTCGGGTTTTGGACAAGAATCTCAACACTAGACTTTATTACTTCGTCCGATTTCGTGTTCGAAATAGTGCTAATATGCTCGTCCCCCTTGCTTAGAGAATTTTCGAGTTCCACGGTGGAAGAATCATGAATAGGAATGGTAATGTTATGAGAGATTTCCTCATCAACTAGGATGGGTGAATTCTCATGCTCCATAGCCGGCAAGATACGAAAAGGAAGTACGATTGCACTAGACGAAGGATGTAGAGCAATAAGATCTCTCAATGAAATAGCACTATCCTCGTCATCGTCAATAAGAAGAGAACGCTCGAGTTCACGAGTGGCAAGATATTTTGCTTCCGCTTGAGCTCGTTCTTTCTCTCGAATTTCAATGCTTAATCCATTATAATCTTGCGAAAGTTGTCTAATCTTAAGTTCACAATCTCTTTAAATCCCTCATCAATTATTTCTCCATGAAATCTACGACTTCCGAAATCATTAGTTATATCATTAATCTCTTGATTAATTTGTCTCTTTTCTAGCAACATATCTTCAATGCTCTTTTCAACAATTTCGACATTTCTTTGATTCATTATTTGTTGGAACATTGTTTCAAGTCGTTCAATATCGAAAGAATATTGTAGAGATTGGTCAAAACCGGAAGGAATCGAATTATAGAAAGGAGTAGGCTCATAAAAATTTTGATCTCTCGGTTGACAACAAAAAATCTCGCGAGGACCTCCACAATACTCACAACAAAGATGTTGTTGTGATAAACTCGATAAATCTTGTGGATAACAATTATCATTAAAGATTTGATTGTAGCTCGGTTCTTGCTCGTAATTAAGCGAGAATCGATGCGAACAATTAATTCTTAAGTGAGAATCATTTCCACAAAACTCACACGAAGGTGTCTCGTATGTAGAGTGTGGAGGTGGGTAAAAATCGAGAGAATTATTCGAAAAATTTAGGTTTCCACATGAAGTAATTTCATTACAAGAAGGAAAAAATCCAACTCGTATATCGTGACGTAAATCATTTCCACAACGCTCACACGTACACCACCGACATGGCAAAAAACCATATAACGGTTCTCCACACCCTTCACAATTGACGAAGGAATTCATGGAAGAATTAAAAATTGGAGGGTGAGGAGAAAAAGAATTAAACATGATAGAGGATTAAGAAGATTATTTTTGGTATTTTTCATAAATCAATCAAAACTTTCCGAGGACGGAAAGGGTCTTCAAATCAACGATCAACAAATCTCACAAAGACGAATCGTACACAAGATCCCCGGCAGCGGCACCAAAATTTTTGATGTGATCGTGATAGTATAGTGATAATTAGATACGTTATAGGGTAAATTAGATAATTACCTTTAGGAAAAAGTAATAGACTAAAATTACCAAAGACGAATTCAATTAAACACGTGGGTGAACCAAGTTCGTTGTACACGAAGATCTTATGAATTTGAGACGTTTTTCTTTGATTTGGACAATCGATTCGAATTGGTTTCAGTTTTTAACTAAATTAATTCTACCAATTTTTAACCTAAAGTGCATGAATCGTAAACCCAAATTTTATTAATTCTAAAAACAATTAATTAACACAACATAAAAATTTAAACTATTAAATACTATTTAAATAAAACTAATTTAATTAGAATACTTTTACACTATTTTCAAAAAATTTAATTAAAAAAACTATATTACCTCTAAAAATTATTAAAATCTAATTATTTAAAAACTAATTTAATTTCTAAAAATAAAACATTTTTTTTATTTTGTTTTTTATATTTAATAACTATTAAAACAGAAATTTTTTTAAGGTAATAAAACTATTAAAATTTAAATGAAATTAAAATTAAGATTAAGTATTAGTTAAAAATCTGACAACTCAAATATTACTATCTATATTAATTACTTAAACTATCTTTTAACTAAAACAGCTAGCTAGCACAGATGGTAGGATGTTTGGTGTTTACCTGCGAGGTCGCAGGTTCGAGTCCAACAAGGAACGTTTATTTTTGTGATTTCTTTTTGACAGATAAAACTAAAATAATAGTCATAGGAATGACTTTTGACAGTCTAAAATAAAACCAAAGTCACAGTTATGACTTGTGAATATTTTACGTGAATCTCAGATCCATACTATATGTTTGGAGGACTAAAAAGAAATAACAGATAATAATACTACTTAAAAGAGCAAAGCAGTTAAATGAATAAGTCCATCATTTAAACATTTAAACCAAAATCACAAATAAGCAGAGAAAATTATCCCAAAACTAGCAAGCAGACCTATCCAGTACAAATAAGCAAACGAGCACACATCTAAAATCAAATAAGCAGTATCTAATCTCAGCAGACTAATAAAGAAAACTCAGCAGGCATGGTGCACAAATGAGAGCTAGAATCAGTTAAGCAACTAATGTAAAAACTCGGAATCAATCTCCAATCTAGCAAACTCAGATTCTATAACAACAAATAAATGTAGCAGCAAATAATCCACAAAATAAAATGAACAACAAGATCTTAAATCCATCAGTTAACAGATCTATATGAATGATTCAACAGCAAACCAAATAAGTAAAAGATGAAATTCACAACCCTTATTACGCAGACCTGTCATCTGCCTAACAGATTCACATGTTCAAAAACTGTATAACTAACAAAATGCATTTAACCCTAATACCAGCAGACTCTATTCCTATACTACGATAGCTGAATACTGATAGATATAATAACAGCTTAGTCGAGTTCATATACCAACGACATCAGACCAAAATCATCAAACTCTCATGCAATATCATACAAGCAGATTCATTCAATCATATTAAGCATTCTCATAAAAGAAATCTAAACTTAAACAACCTTCAACAATAGCAGTTAAGTAGATAACGTCAAATAGATAAATCAACAGCCTATGTTATAGCAGATTCTTAATTATTTAAATAAAAGCAGATTCAATGAACAAACTAAAGCTGAAACAAATTAACTCCTAACTCAAATTACTCTATCACAATTTCAGCAATACTTAGTCAAATATCAAAACATGTAAAATAAACAAGAAATTAAAAGAAATTAAAACCTATTGATGAAATCCTTTGGGACGAAGTGCAGCGCTGAGCTGACTTAAAAGCTTAAACGAAACCACCATTAACCACCAATAAATCTGCTTGAACCATCAACAATCTCGATCCAACAATTTTATTTTATTTAAAATCTAACAGTAGGTTAGATTGTTTTCCCCACTTCACTTATATTATTTAATATAAACTATCAAAAAGCTTAATCAAATAATATTTCAGTTATAATGATTAACTCAGATTTAGATGCAAAAACAGTAACTATTAAGAGATTATATAAGAGATTGAAAATTAAAACTGACTTTTCATTAAATCAAAATAGGATTACATTAATTAAACGAAAATACAAGCCTAATCTAAATTAAACATCATAACATTACTAGTAAAAAAGGGATGAATTACATTAAGAAAAAGAGGGATATTTATACTTGACGGAGAGGTGAGGGTTGTTGTTAAAGACTGATTTTAAACCGTTGATTAGGCATCTTGCACTCTATTTCTTTCTTGTTACGATCCTACGGTGGATAAGAGCCCATAGTCACACGGATTGCCAACGTGGCAATCCGTTGTGCTTCTTGTGTTTCTTGAATGCTGAGGTGTCCTATCTTGATTGGAGGATTAGGACCGATGTGCTGTTTCAGCTAATAAAAACCTACCATGAGATAGATTCCCTCCATCCTCTCTTCCTTAAAACTTGGGGATTTATTCTCCTTTTGTGTGAATCACACGTGTGAACAAAAAGCCCCATTTAATTTGATGTTTTAATGAACTAGGGTTTTGAAGGAATAGTGCTTTTACAGGTAAATTGGGTGAGGGAGAAAGATAAGGGAAAGCTTTGTTTGTATCGAAAACATTTGGGAAGTGTGTGTGGTGGAAAATGAGTGGGGTAATAAACGTTTGAACAAATGGTATAACTTATTTTTTTTGTGTTTGTTTTGACAGAAACTTTTGTTGACTCAAAAGTATATAAAAACTTTTCAACCGTCACTTTTCCTTTCTTGGGCTTGGCATGGGCTTGATTTCCAACGGCTCATATATTTGTGATGGGCCTTTGAACATTTTGGACCCCAAACTTGCATAACTTCCATCCGTTTAATTTAATGGGCTTTCAATTATCAGAGTGAAAAATACTTCTTTAAATGGGCTTTTAGGCCCATTTCCCAAATGTGGGTCCCACTTTGCCCATTTTATATTAAATCCTCTAAAAATGACTTGGAATTGGCTTCGTTGATATTTTCTTTAATCTCGTGCCGGTCTTTGTCGATTTTCGCGATCTTTGGTACCTACACACATGAAACACAAAACAAGCATATACAAGGCGTTTTTCATTGATAATATGCATTTATTGTTCGTTTTAAGATACAAATGATATGAGTAAAATCACTCATATCAGAGATCTTGGAGTGATGCCTTCAATAAAAGAACCTATTGATATATATTGCGACAATTCTGCTGCAATTATATTCGCCAAACACTTTAAGCGTAGACATCACTACGTCCGAGAACAAGTTGAAGCTCGTGAAATTAAATTAATAAAAGTTCACACAGATGATAATGTAGCTGATCCTTTTACTAAGGCTTTGCCTAGACCAAAGGTTGTTAAGCATGCCAAGGCTATTGGGCTGCAACTAGCTAGCGAACTCATGCAATAAATCTGTGATTAGTATTTGGATAAAGGATGTTCAGACATTATTATTTAATAAAATAAAGATTGGGTTTCGTTTATTCTTATAACTTAATTTTGTATCCTATTTTACATGTTTTAATCCATGAATAAACGGTTATGCTAAATGTCCGTTGTTGATTAATAATATGGGAATATTATTAAATTAAGACAAATCAAAATTGTGATAGAGTATACTTGAAAGTATATTGATCGATTTTGGATGATATTCGATGAACTGAATATTGGACTTATCCCAATTATATGATTTTACTTTATGGATCTTTGTCATCAAGTAAATCATAAATAGTTATCCTTAGACTTAAGATACCATGAAACTTTTATGAATCTAGTGCATCTCTATGGAATAATCTAACGTTAAACGTAACTGGTAGCTATAAGATTATTTTCGGAGGTGTTGCATAATTCATAATTTTTACTTGTAGTCAATATGGAATTTATTTCCTCCAATTTCGTTTTGGAGTTTAATACAACGGGGCCCCTTGTAGGATTAGTAAGATGTTTGTGCGACCGCACCCAAATTTGTTTTGGTAATCTTGCTGAATTTGTGAACGAGAAACAGAGTGGTTAATGAAAGGAATGACTGAGATCCATATCCTTATTAATTTTGTATTAGAAATAAAAGGATAATAATAATGATGAATCATTAAAAGGTTTTATCCAGGAGACCTTACTCGAGTTGTAATAGAGGCATTGCTAGTGTAACTAGACGCTAGTTAATGTAATCAAGATATTCGAAATACATCCAAGTGGGAGCTGAAAGTTTTTGGACTTATATTTAGTAGTCGTGTGATAGGATCGAACTCGAGATTACAGGATTGCACACAATACGTAAAGAGTTAATTTATTTAATAAATATATTTATTACATTTATTAATTAATTTAATAAATATATTTATTATGTTAAACAGAGTTATGACTTTAACGATCATTAAATAATTAAGAGTTAAATATTAACGAGCATTATGGAATAAATAGTAAGTAGAATAAAGAGAAAGAAGAACGGAAGGTTCTGGAACACCCCAAAGGGGTGTTTGGGCCGTTGGTTATGGAGGCAAAGGGCATGGGGAAAAACTTTCCTTTTATTTTTTTTGGGCTACAAGATTTAGGTCTATATAAACAACCCCCAACCCTCATAATTCAACACACCAATCTCTCCCTCTCTCTTCTCTCTTGCGATCGCAACACACAAACCATGAATGGTTTCGGTTGGTTTTTGTGTTCATTCAATTTTACTTACAATCTAGTCCTAGCCCCTCTCTAGGGTTGTTAGGTAGATTTTTACACTAGCATAGAAGCTCGGTTTCACGTGCTAGAATGACAGTTATCTCGTTGTATTACGTGTGTACAAGAACGTAATATAGTCTTAATTTAGACTATATCTTGGTGGAATACGTTATAAACCCGAATTGGTGATTTGTTCTTTATCTTGTGGATTTACTTTAGCGTAAAGGTATGTAACCCTAATTCGATTAATTATAATTGTTTTAGTATTATGATCTTGTTAAATCGCTTTCGATGTGTGTGCTTTGATCTCGTTTAAGGTTTTGTGTAATTGTTATGAACTATATAAACCTTTAGTTCCAACCATCTTCTCTGCCTCATATTTAGTTCTCATTGAGTGGATATGTACTTAAATCTCTTGTGATCAGTGAAGATGTCACATGATTCACCATATAGATAATGCCTCCATATTTTGAGTGCAAAAACAACTACTGCTAATTCCAGATCATGGGTAGGATAATTCTCCTCATAAGGCTTAAGCTGACGTGATGCATATGCAATCACCTTCCCACGTTGCATGAGTACACAACCAAGTCCTTTACCCGAAGCATCACTATAAATATGAAATCCACCCGTGTCAGATGGGAGAGTAAGAATAGGTGCAGAAACCAATCGTTGCTTAAGTTCTTCGAAGCTCTTCTCCTACTAATCGTTCTAGACGAATTTCTCTCCCTTACGCATCAGCTTGGTCAAAGGCAAGGCTAACCTTGAAAATTTCTCCACAAATCTACGATAATATCCAGCTAAGCCTAGAAAACTACGAACCTCAGTTGCAGATGTCGGTCTTGGCCATTTTGTGATAGCTTCAACCTTCGTAGGATTCATGGTGATCCCTTTTGCGGAGACAATGTGGCCCAGAAATGCCACCTTGTTTAGCCAGAATTCACACTTGGAAAATCTGGCATATAGTTGCTTCTGGCGAAGAATCTGTAGAACAGTGCGAAGATGTTCCTCATGTTATTCCTTGGATTTAGAGAAGATGAGAATGTCATCGATGAATACAATGACAAATTTGTCTAGAAACTCATGGAAGACGCGGTTCATTAAGTCCATGAATACCGCTAGAGCATTAGTGAGTCCAAAAGGCATGACTATGAACTCATAGTGGCAAAGCAGTCTTAAGAATGTACTGCTCCTTCACCCAAAGCTGATGATAACCAGATCGTAGATCAATCTTGGAAAAGTGCTTGGCACCTTGAAATTGGTCAAACAGATCATCGATACGTGGCAATGGATAACGGTTCCTGCTCGTGATCTTGTTCAGTTCACGATAGTCGATGCAAAAACGCATGCTGCCGTCCTTCTTCTTGTCGAAAAGTGTCGTTGCACCCCATGGTGATACACTCAGACGGATGAAACCTCGCTCTAGTAACTCCTACAGCTGGTCTTTTAACTGCTTGAGCTCTATGGGAGCCATGCGATAAGGAGCCTTGTAGATTGGTTCAGCTCCTGGAATGAGCTCAATACCAAACTCCACTTCGCGGATAGGTGGTATACCCGGAAGTTCTTCTGGGAATACATCATGGAATTCTTAAACTAAGTAATATTCCGAATCGTAGCTAAGAAGCCTTCTCAGCCATTAGCTAGTAAAACACGGGCTTGTAAGGCATAAATGATTTGTAAAGACTTTCCTAGTAGGAAACCATTGTGAATGTATCCAGAGCTTGAACGTCGCTAAATATAACCCGGTGCATATGGCAGTCGATAGTGGCATGGTGTTTAGCTAACCAGCCCATGCCTAAGATTAAATCAAATTCGCACATATCCAAAGGAAGTGCGTCTACTAGGTGAACCTTATCATCATATTCTAGGGGAAGGTCTCTGTACACATGAGTAATGCGCACAGAGTATCTCATTGGTGTAGATATACTTAATATGTTCTATAGTGGTGTAGATGTCTTATTAATACGGGAAACATAAGCAGTGGATATAACTGATTGAGTAGCACCCGTATCAAATAAAACGCAGGCAGCATGTCCGTACATAAAGAGGATGCTAGTAATGGTACATGTCGATTTATTCGCCTGATCTCTGGTGGTAGTGTAAACGCGACATAAAGCTCGTGGTTTAGGAAGAGCGGTACCAGATGTACCAGCAGTCTCTCCCTTCTTACAGTCCTTCAACATATGACCTGGTTGTCCACACTTAAACAAACGCCGGCAGCCCAACGACATTGTCCAGGATGTCTACGGCCACAAGTAGTGCAGATAGGATGGATATACCCTCCAAGAGGTACCCTCGCTACCTGAAAGTCTGTTTAAGAAGATATGCGAGAGACATGATTATTGGGCATAAACATGACTACACTGAAAGTTTAAGTTATATTACCAGATGAAGACGAGTTATTGGGATGCTGACCCTTAGCATTTTGGTCATGCCCACTCGCAGAGTTCCTGTTATGATGTTGAGATGTTAGCATTTATGACATACAACATCTTAACATAAAAGAATTTAAAAAAAATTAGGGACCTGTTGTTATTGGAGTAACTGGCATTGTTACGGTAATTTTCATTACCGTTACGTTTGTATGATCCATATCGGTCATTCGTTTGACCATGCCCCTTGTTGTTCATCTGCTGAGTGGCCGGTTGGGACCGGTCTCCACCCTTCTACCTAAAAGATACAATTGAATTGGGCAAGATATAAAAATGAACATATTGATTTGAATAGGATGGTAACGCTTGATGACTAAAATATATACCTCCTCACTGGACGAGCTGGCTCCTCATAGTCATCTCTCTCATGGAGCATCTCCAAGCTACGTGCTATGTCTACCAATTGTGACACATTGATGATAGTGCGATATAGTAGCCGATCAGTAGTCGAGGAGTAAAGAGACGAGTGTAAATGCTTCGCTTGCTCTTCAGCTGTACTTGCGACGGCGCCCAGAAATCCATCTAGCCTGAGGAATCTCTACATAAACTCCATGTTGTTTTCACTAATTCTCTAAAGAATAGCATGATAGTCCCTCTTTAGCCATTCATGTTCATCCCTTGGGAAGAACTGATTATAGAACAACTCAGTAAACTGATTCCAAGTCAAAGTAGCCAACCATGCATCGCCTCCATTTGTCATCTAGTACGCTCTCCACCAAGCTAGTGCATCGCCTTCAAACTTGTAGCAAGCCAACCATGCCTTGTACACTCCATCACAGTCCGTGGCATCGAAGATCTTCTCCATGTGTGAGACCTAATTCAGCATCCGATGGGACCTCAGTCTTCTCGAATGCCCGAGGCTTCTACTTGTTAAATCTCTCCAGCCATGTGTGTAGGGTGACAGGTGGAGGAGGAGGAGGAGGATGATGATTCGTATTACTCGGTCCAGCTTGGAATTATGCCTGAATCTGCTCGCAAATTTGAGGGAGCATAGTTTGTAGAGCTACTTGGACAGCTGCAGCAAGTTCCTGATCATTTCATGTATTTACCATCTGACAGTTTCAAAGAGGAAATAAAATGATTAATTTTTTAGGACATAGGATAACATAAGAGATGCATGAAGAGGTAAGAAGGCATAGCCAACGAAAACAACCATTGGCAAAGGTGGACGCCTATGGGTCGGTCCACAAAACAAAATTCACAAAAAAGCACACGCGACTAAATACAGCCAGTCATGTACCAACCATTACTTAGTCAAAAACTTAACAAAAAACAATGATGCATGGAATGAAAGTTTACTGTCAGCTTAGGAAGATCCTGGTGACTACCCACTAGTCACAGGTCAGTTTTAAGAGCCTATAGGTCGAAACCTTGGCTCTGATACCATAATTGTAACACCCCACTTGGACAAGTGGATCGTTACTTAATAATTATGGCGTGTCATCAAAGCATGCAAGGTAAATGTCTAAAACATAAACGACGATAAAGGAAACCGGAAACAAACCTCGGTTCCAAACATAAGCTCCACACACAATGCATAAGTAAAGAAATGTAGGATAAGGACTAAACAATGTACAACAAAGCAAAAGTATGTAAATGCATTAAAAAAAACGAAGACAAGGGAGCCTCCATTCAAATGCGCGTACTCTTGATTTCCTAGCTTTGCCCTTTAATACCTGCCGTATGGGGACATGGAAAGAAAATACGGCTGAGCAATACGCTTAGTGTGCGGATAAATGACAATGAAATGAATAGCAATAAACATAAGCAAAGAAAGAAATGAAAGTACAACTTAATAAGTGTAAGTCCTAGAAGACTTGGGGTTGTTTTATAAACTGGTTCATATTCTGAAAAGACTTATGTTTATTTCATAAAAACTGTATTTTAAATATGCCCAAGAGCCCATATAGGTCATGAAGTATCAACGTGCATGAATACATATAAGGGTGACCTCATCATGTAATTAGAGAGGTTGCCTGTAATTAAAATAGTCTGGGTGTAGGGATCAGCTCCATGTAATAGATGTAAGGCACACACCACAGTTACCATGTAATCTGCTAACATGTTCTAGGATTCACCCATTCACCCCACAAGATAATAATAGAATAGGACAAATAACTAAAAAGGGACGCCGCGAGCAATCACTCTCACCGCGGAAGAGTCATAACACCTGTGCCTCAAGTGTTATAGTTATGGTACCTCCATAACTTGGTGGAACTGGCATGCATGTATATAGCTCAAGCAATCTAAAATGTTAATCATATTTATTACTGTTAAGTTAAATGTAAACTACTAGGGAACAAGATGACTGCAAACAGGGAATCCTAAATATAGGAAAAGAATGTCCTTACTGAAGGACGGAATATCCGTACCTTGTGTCCAGTAATGAGGATGAAAGCGAAAGCGGATGAATTACTCCGACTTCACGATAGCTAAATAATAAAAGGGACATGAATGAGTTATCGGTTTAACTTATATTAATGATTATTAGTTTACTTGACATGTTCTTAACTTGTTTTACTTATTCTTGTCTTGTTTTATTGTTTCATGTTTTATCATGTGATTCTTAGTGTTTCATGTGTTATTGATTAGTGTACTTCATGTTTTATGTGTTATAGTACTTGTTATAATATAATAAGTAACGTTCTAAAAATAGCAGGTTTCTATATATAGTAACTTTCCAAAAATTGCAGGCTCCCATATATAGTAACTTTCCAAGATAGCAATTTTCCATAAATAGTAAATTTCCAAAAATAGTTTCCATAATTAGTAACTTTCCAAAAATAGAAAGTTTCCATATTTAGTATGTTTCTATAAATAGCATGTTTCCATATTTAGTATGTCTCTATAAATAGCATGTTTCCATATTTAGTATGTTTCCATATTTAGCATGTTTCCATAATTAGTAATAAGCTTATATTAAATAAGTCATGATTATTAAATAATAATAATATAGTAAAGTTTATTAATATTATATACTTAGTCTTAGCATATGATTTTTAATTAATAATAATAATACATGTTATTATAAGTAATTATTAATTAATAATACTTCATTATTTTATTAATTAATATTTACCTTAAAAATTATTGTATAGTTAAATTAAAGTATGTTATTAATTTAATTAAACCTTGAATAAAGATGTAATTAATTTATTAAGCTAAGTTCTTAAATAAGTTAATTAAATGTACATGTACTTATAACATGAATAATTATTTTAACATATAGTTTATTTAAATAAAGTAGCCATGTTTAATTATCATGATTATTATATTAATAATTATAACACAAGTCTTGTTTATTAATTAATTAAATTAACCCATGATTAATTAATAAAATTAATTAATATTTTAACATAAGTAAATTTAGCAAAAGTTAAGTCAAACACACCCCTTTGGTGTGTTCGGTTCTACCGAGCCCCACAAGGACCCACCGAGACCATGAAGGTCTCGGTTTGTCTCGAAAACCACAACAACATCACAACCGTCGGCTGTGGCTTGCTGCCCCCGGCCACCAGCAGCCACCGGCTGTGTGCCGGTGCCACTGTTAGTACAAAATATCCCCGGCTTGCGCCAGGGTTCCCCTGTTGTGTGCTGCATGCCCATCGAGAGCGTATAGCTCTCGGTTTGCCACTAACCACAACCAACAGCCACTGTTTGGGGGTGTTGGTGTTGCGGCTGCCAATGAACACCAGCCATCGACCCCTTTGAGGGTTCGGCTGACCGAGAACCCAATACCACTGAGAGTCGTGCGACTCTAGGTTTGCGTGTAAACCACAACAACCAAACTTACCCGATCCCATGTTTAATCTTTCTAATTACTTGTTTTTAATGATTAGTTTTTAATGATCATGAATATAAGAAAATAATTAAAAATATTAAGGATTAAAGATATTGAATGCGTGATGAATAAGTATTAAGAACTACGAACACAATACCGCATTAAAATTAAGATCAAAATCAAAATCCCCTTGTGTGTGTGTGTATGCCGCGGCTAAGAGAGAGACGAAAGAGAGTTTTAGGGTTTTAATTTTGTAAAAGTGTTTTTATGATAATCCCCTGGATGTTGTATTTGTTTAATAACCAGGATAGTTAATTGGCCGGGCCAAGGCCCCTTTTCCATTCTCTTTTAGCCAACCAAACACACACCCCTTTGCATAATTTCCTTTTGTTTTTCATGCTTAAATATTTATCACGTGTGTTCGTATTTTAGTGTTGTGTTTTAATTCTTGCTAATTTAAGTATTGTACGTAAATACTTATCGTTAGTTAATAATAATAATAACCTACGTAATACTTGTTCTAATTAATTAATATACGTAATAATTACTTTAAATGTTCATGATACGTGACATATATTAATTTATCACAAAGTTTTAATTTGACCGTATTTTTATGTATTTAATGTTCTATGGTATTTTAAAGCGGGTTTTACACTCCGGCTCTTGCACCAAGTGAATCTTGTTTGAAGACCCTGCACACTAAATAACATACACTGTTAGGCTTACCGTGGGCGTGTGTCCCACGATTAGACTCCGGCGTGAGAGTAAGTTATTGGTTTGAGTATATGTGAGGGTTTTAGAGTATTGTGTATCGTACCTTTGTGGAACCTTGGGGGTTCCTTCTTTACCCGAGAGAGTCCTGGCTGGGCTCTTCTACTCTTGCGGTATAAGGAAATATAATTTGTTAACTTGGATTCACTATGAACACGGGTTCGATCCGGAGGTCGGGGAGGATAGAAGTGGTTTTTAGCCATGGTTAGCGAGAGAAAGTGAGAGAGAGTTGCTCTAATAAAAGTGTTTTGTTAGAGAGAGAAAGAAAAGAAACAAATGAAGATCCTCACCCCTCCATGGAAGTATGGGGGGTATATATAGCACGGGACTTGGAATATTACATATGACAGTATTAGTCCCTGCAAGTCCCGGCTATGAAACTAATGTAATTCCGTTAGTCGTACACATTTTAAGGCTAACAATCTTCCCCCAATGTGGAGACATACGGGATTACTTACAATGTTCCTAACAAATGCAAATACAACAAAAATATGACAGTATTAAGTTTTCTTCCAATGCTGAGGATGACGTCGTTGTCTTCAAGTCTTCTAGAAAAACTTATACCCCAGTTTGAATCCTCTTTGTCTTTTCTTGTTAAGGAACCATTGTATCATGTATGAACTGGATTAACTTCCCCCCAATTCATACCACATGTCTTGGAAAGCTTTCTTCATAGACTTCTTTTTTACAAAGCTTCTGAATCAGCTTCCCCCAAACTAATATCCAGTCTTGAGTAGAATCTGTAGCTTGAGCAATCTTCTATCTTTGGCATTTAAAGTGCACAGCGGAATTTTGTAGAAGAAGAATCAAACCACACCAAGTAACTGCGACCTTGACATTTTTGGTCTTCATGATTATGTGTTTGAGGGAACATGTAAGAAATCAGCAATAAATCTTCTCACGCTTGTAGAATACTTCCCCCTGGAAGTTGAACTAAGTACTCCAAAGTGGGAAATAAGTCTCCAAAGTACACGTTCTTCCCCCATGATGGTGACAAACTCTCGGAAGCATCATCTGATGTGTACGGGCAAAATTGCGAGATGTTCTTATCGAAAGTATGATGGTGACGAACACTCGATAGCGTTCTTGTCAAATGTATGGTGGTTAAGAACACTCGGTAGCATTCTTGTCAAAAGTATGGTGGTTAAGAACACTTGGTAGAATTCTTGTCAAAAGTATGGTAGTTAAAAGCACTCGGAAGCATCATATGACGAGTACAATCAGAATCGCGAGATGTTCGTGCCTGAAGCAGAAATCTTTGTTGGCATTTTGTAGCTCAAGTTGCTCGTGAGAATTGTTTGTTGATCACATCTCTACTCATTTCCTCTCTGGCTAAACTTACCAACCTCGTATTCTTTCGGCTATCTGTAGTGACCACTGGTGAAGTAAACCTGATAATCCAAACTTGAAACTGAAGTACAACTCCCCAAATTTGTTACTTACGCTTAGCACTTTTGTTGATTGACGAACGGTGCCGAGAGACGTCTCTTAGAATCTTATACATAAAGAGAGAGGTATAAGATGTGACACTGAGCACTACAACGTAATTCCTTAAGTGATAGTTATCCATGTCGTCAACCATCCACCCCTTGACAGTGAAAACTAGATAAATCAAGTTTCAATCATTGATGCTAAAGCGAATCATCAATCGATAGAATGGGGTGAAAGAGGCCCGATGATGAATTGAGTAGACGCCTTTGTGATATTCCACTTCAACTTCAAATAACAAATATCAAATCCATTTCGTAATCACTTGACATTACTTTGCCCGAATACTAGCCGTTTGACATTTTAGTGAATCTTAAAGGATCGTTTTGGTGTTTGTTTGTTTTTGTTGTGTGTTTGTCGTATTTGTTGGAGTGTAGTTAACTAGAAATCCAACGATGACTTGAGAAAGAGAAGACGTCAACATGGTCTAGCTAACTTAACTTTTAAGCCCAAAATCTATTACTTTAAATAAAGTAGCAAATATTCAGTTAAATAATAGATCCAATCCCAAAAAAAACTACAGCCCATCAACCATAGTGAAATAAAACCAAATCCAGCCCACCAATAATCTATATGAGGCCAAAATTTAACCGACTAAACCATTTATAGTATGAAAATAAACCCAACCTTTTTATGGATAGATATACATGGTTGGTGAGAATTGGGAATATAAAACCATTTGATCCTAGATATTACTCACAGATAAACCTAACCCCACTTTTAGTTTACTCCGTCCCCTCTTTTCTTCATAGTAAACTCAGCCACACAAAAAACCATCAATCTTTTCTCTTAAACCTGTCTCGTTATCCCCGTCCTATCACATCTCTTATCCTACCTTAAAACTTGATCAATTTACTCGAAATCATCAAGCCCATATCTCTTATACCATCTCATCATAAAACCAAAGCAACCAAATGTCTACATCTTACATACACTTGAACGAAGGCCACAAAGAAGAAGGTGCTGCAAGGCCTCCAACTAGGGGTCTCGGGTAGGTTTTGATTTGAGTTATTTATAATCGATGATGACAATTTCGTGTTAGATCAATAAAGATCTTGACATGCATGTCAAAACACGAGGGAATCTGAGATCTAGGTAAATTAAGTAGTGTTAGAGTCTAGATGTTAGAAGATGAGAGTCTAGAGTGACGATGGGATTTAGATAGAGTCGAATTGGATTTGTTGGTTTTGAGTGTTAGTGTGAGTTTGGTTGTAGGGATGATTTGGTATTGGGTTTAGTTGTGGGATGAGTTTTAACCTTCGACTCAGTCGAGTTAACCCGGTAACTCGATCAATACCGAGTTGACACGGTGTGAAGTTATGTATTTGAGTCAACTGTAATTTTTCAGAACCATCAGAATACCAAAAGAGAGTCCATCGGAATGTTAAAACATAATCCATTGGAATGTGAATACAGAATCTATCGGAATAATCCATCGGAAAATACTATCGGAATAATCCATCCGAATAATCCATCGGAATAAGCATCCGAAAATCGATCGGAAAAATCATCAGAAAACCCATCGAAAAGTATAAACCCTTTTCCGATGGATGTCAGTCGGAATGTATAAACATCACAAAACCCATCGGAAAAACAGTCAAAAAAGGGTTTTGAAACCAAAAATATTGGATCTGGCCATTTTTTGTGTTTCTGTCCTTTTGCCAATAGAAAATTGATCTGATGATATTTGTTGGGACAAAAAAACGTGTAGAAAAAAGGACAATTTTTTTTTGATGAAACCAAGAACAACATATTAAAAAATAAGAAGTAGTGGATAAGGATTGACTTGTATTGATTAAAAAATGGTAAAAATGAGGTATGATTTCATCAGATTAAAAAAAATTAAACGAGAATATTACAAGCTAACAATCAAGCACGAACTCAACACAAACACGAACATAAAACATCGAAACACCCCCGGTTAGCTCTGATACAAATTGTTAACTTGGATTCACTATGAACACGGGTTCGATCTGGAGGTCGGGGAGGATAGAAGTGGTGTTTAGCCATGGTTAGTGAAAGAAAGAGAGAGAGAGTTGCTCTAATAAAAGTGTTTTATTAGAGAGAGAAAGAAAAGAAACAAATGAAGATCCTCACCCCTCCATGGAAGTATGGAGGGGTATATATAGCACGGGACTTGGACTATTACATTTAACAATATTAGTCCCTACAAGTCCCGACTATAAAACTAATGTAATTTCGTTAGTCGCACACATTTTAAGGCTAACATAATGACCTAAAATAACTTTGGTCCTTATCACGTAACTAAGGTAAGTGTATATCCCTTTCCCTTAGGCGAATATAATCATAAGATAAATTATATTTTTCTTTATCCTATCGCGATGCGACAAGGACACGGCTAAGTAATAGGCCGTTGTGCATAGCGGCTTACCGGGCCTCTTGAGCCTTGCGCGCGCTGCGGAGTAGTGATCCATACCCAATGAATATGGGTAGTACTCGTGGGTCGTGTCATTAAACCCGAATAGGGACTATACATTATTATCAGACATGTGCAATAATGAGTCTGAGGATGATCAACATGTAAATGAGTATGATGATGAGGAGCGTGTTGCACTTGCTAAGTGAATTGCCACTTTACAAAATGATGTAAAAGAAATTAGAAAGATTCAAAATTAATTAAAGAAGGCAAATGCAACTCTCACTCAAAACATTGAAGAAAGCAAAGTTGTAGTTATAAAATCTTGTGAGCTTCTTGCAAGTTGTAGAGCTGAGCTTCTTCGAAAAGACAATGAGCTTGCGGGGTACAAAGGGCGTGTCATTAATACTGAAAAGGATGTTTTTGATACTAAATACAACGAAACTCTTAAGCTTTTAGAACAAGAGGAATGTATTTATAACACCTCTTTAATTACTGAACGACACAAAACGTATCTTGCTACCAATAAAGTGAATGAGCTAACTCAAAAGAATGATTTTCTTCAAGAGGATAAAACTAAGCTAGTCACTGAGAAAACGGAAGAGGTTGAAAACTTGCAAAAAGCTTTCAAATCTAAACAAGCTAAAGAAATTGAAAAAGTCGTAGAACTTGAAACACAAATTGACTATTATAAGAAAAATTATTTATAAAAAACATAAATCTATTCAAACCATGAGAATGTTGGCACCTCGTTCGTTTTTCAAGGGTAAAGCTAGTTTTGCTAGTCCTAAGTACTTCGAGCAAGCTCAATCTGAAAACCAACGCCTATATCTTGAAGAGTCCCAATGGACCGATCTTGATTGTCTTATTGTTAGGCCCGATAGTGATGAGTCACTAACTGTTGAAGAGGAGAGCTGATCACTAGTAAGTAAAGACTTTGTGAAACCATATAATTATACTTATGAAAATAGTCTTTATGAAATTTTTAAATCGCAAAAACAAAAGTCTCGTGAGCAATTGTTTTTTGAATGTGAACAAAAAAGAATAAAATGGAGGCAAAATTTTGCCACTAATAAAACTAATGTTTCAAAATATATTGGGTACTTGCCGCATCAAGCTTCCATACGCAAGCAGTGATTATTCTTCAACAAAACATTGAAAATTTCAAAAATGTTGTAAACGAGGACTGGAAACGACGTAAACGACTTAAAGGAATAAAGAAATTCCTCACGATATAACTGTGCTTGTGAAAAAACATTTTGACTCCGCTTGCGGAAAGAACGAAGAAACATGCTTTGGAATTTGAAACATTAATTCAGCAAGAAATGTTTGACGATTTGAAATATGTGGAATTTCTTGAAAAAGAAGTTGACGACCATCAACCTAATGAGACGATTTTTCTATAGCATATGATCTATTCTTGCAAGAATGCTTCTCCAAAGATATTATGTGTGTTTATGATTCATCTTGTGCAGATATAGATGAATATTCTGATGTTGCATGCAAATATCTTGATAAGGTAAAAGAGTGTGAACGTCTTGAAACTGAGCTTTCGCAAAAATTTAATTAAAAAGAGTTTATGTTAATTCAACATCGATGTAATTTTCTTTAAAAACATTGTCACTCACTTGAACTTGATTTGCAAAATAAAATGGAAGCTTTTCATGATACACCTTTGGAAGTAAACTCATTTGAGTCGTGTCGACTATTAAACGAACAAAGTCTTGACATTATGGATTTAAAATCTCAGTTACAAGACAGGGACATAGCAATAGAAGAGTTGAAGAAACTCGTTGCTAAAATGGGTGGGAAAATTATGGAACCTGGATTTAAGAAACCTGTTGTGAGACAACCCAATGCGTACAAAGTGACTAAACCCCCTGTCTTGGGAAAACCATCTGTTTTTTCAAATTCTTCATTTTTTAAAATCTGGGTTTGCCCCCAAGACGGATGGGAAGGATAGGTTACCACATATTACTCCCAAAACGGTTATTCGAGCACAAAGCACAAATGTGATCAAACCAGGGATGTATAGATTGGCTACTAAACCCACATACAATAAAGAAAGTCAATCACCTCAGATTTCTAGAAACACTAATAGACGTTTTACTATAGGAGTAGTCCCCACTGCTAGTGTTAGTCAGCCTCAGCTTAAAAGCAATCAACTGAACTAAATGATAAGGTTTGGCAAAACAAGAGTCAAGGGAAGATGAAGAAAGTAGAAGACCACCCTAGGAATTTGAATGTTTATAAGAATAAAACGTCTGTAATTGCATGTAATGACGATTCGAATGATTCGACTGCTTTTGAATGCTTTGAATGTTAAGTTTGTTTGTATGAAATGTGGAAAATGTGCTAATACTAATCATACTATGTGTGTTTCAAATAATGTCAAAGGCGTAGATACTAGAACTAAGAAGCAAATTGCGATGCCTATTAGTGCTAGTAAACCCAAACGCAAAGTAAACCATTCTGGTGCAACCCGCCCAAAGAAAAGTATTGCATCAGACTCCACTAGTGAGAACCCTAGAAGCAGAATTAGAGAATTATATGAGTCTACTAGCATGTCTTGGAAATGGTGGTTTGCTAATCAATTTCCTCCAGGATATAGATGGATGCCTAAGGTTAGGACATAAAATGTGACTACGAGTGTTTGCGTGCCTTTAACTGTCAAAACTAGGACAACTAATGATTCAAAAATCACAGAAATAATTCTCAAGCTTCTAATTAACTTCGTTGAGAAGTTCTCCATCGTGTCAAAACTAGCAAATTCTCCATCGTGTTCTAACTCTTCTGTAGATCATAGAAATAATTCTATTCATACTGGAATCCGGGTACAGCAAGCACATGACAGGAAATCTCAAGCTTCTAATTAACTTCGTTGAGAAGTTCTTGGGTACGGTCCAATTCAGAAATCATCAATTTTCACCAATCCTTGGATATGGAGATTTGGTTCAAAGGAATATCACGATTAAACAGGTATACTATGTTGAAGGGCTCAATCACAATCTTTTCTTGGTTGGTTAATTATGTGATGCGGATTTGGAGGTTGATTTTAGAATGAAGACATGTTTTGTTCGTGATTATGATGGGAATGATTTACTCACCGGTTCACGGGGTACATATCTTTACACAATTTCAATTCAAGACACAACTTCCACAACTCCAATTTTCTTCATGGCTAAAGCTTCAACGACTCAAGCATGGTTATGGCATCAACATCTATCTCATCTCAATTTTGATACCATCAACTTGCTTTCCAAGAAAGATATTGTGATAATGTATCATTTGTACATGTTTGTAATGATGCATTTGTCCTTTCTTACTAAGAAAGTAGATAAATTATGTGTTGATTTACTACTAATATAAAGTATCGTTTGATTGTAGTAAAAGAATAAAACTATGGAGGAAAGAATTGAAGATATGGAAAGAAAAGGACTAAAGAATAATTTAAGCTCGAAGAAGCCGAAGTGTAACTCACATCTCATTTGTGCGGCGCACAATTGAAGTACTACGGAATTGGAGAACTATCAAAAGTACGACGCACATTTCATTTGTGCGGTGCACTTTTTGCTGCAGTTACAAATATTTAGTTCCATTATGCATGGAAATTATTGGAGACTCTTGGCTTACATTCCAGGATCAGTAACATACGACTTGGGGATTATAAAAGGCAACCTAGGCCTAGAAAAACACAACATTCCATTCTCCATACTCCATTGATACAATTGGGTTCAAGGAATCAAGGATTTCCAATCCTTGATCATTGTTACTAGTGCAAAGGGGGACTTTAGTTAGTTCATACAAGTTGTGGTTGTAGCAAGGAACTCAGAATATTGCTTGTTGATTGTGATAAGTTGGATCAAAACTTATAACCTTTTGGAGCAAATATTTGTTAATACTTTTGTTGGTATAATTCTTGTCTCAATTATGTTTACTATTCCTTTTGAATTACCATTATTTGAGATGATTGTTATTGCTGCTATTATAGAGTAGTTACTTGTGTAATTGGTTGGGGTTTAACAACCTTATGAATAGATGGATTATTTAGCTTCGCGAGGGCGAAGTGCGGCACACATTAGGTTTGTGCGACGCACATTTCTCCTTGGTTCGTGATTTTAAGCAAGATTAAAATGCTTTTGTGCTCGATATTGTTGTGTTTGACTATTGTTATGTGTTTGATTTATTCATGATTATGACTAGTACTCATATGATTGAATGGATTCCTTAGCATCTAGTCAATGAATCTTGGTATCTGCTTTTGTCGCGATCAGAGGAATAAAATACATAACAAACTCTCACATAATTTTATCTATTGCTTGAGCCATTGAAATCAACATAAGATATTCTTAATGCTTTTACTATAGCATGATCTAAAGGTCAAAAGTATTTCGTGTTATATTAATTAGATCTTGCATGTACGACTAGTAATCGGCATGTTGTCTTACATTGTTTATGTCCTTATATTTAGCTTTGCTACCTATCTTTTCTATGGTTGTAACCTTAACCATAAGCACCTTTTAATAATTTGATAAGTATATCTTTAGAACATGTGACACTCTAAGATAATTATTTTTTTATCTTATAACACCAATCCCGTGGAAGAAACTGGACTTACCTCAACACTATGCTATACATGATAGGGTATACTTGCCTGTGTTTCTGTTTCTAGTCAATTGTTTGGAAACCTCTTGTAATATAAATCTAAGACTTGCGAAACGAACATCAAGTTTTTGGCGTCGCTGCCGGGGATTGCCTTGTTATTTGTTTAAAACTTTCTAAGATACTTGGTTAACATAGAAATTCTAAACACGCCGTACAGATTTCTGGCAATCTAAAAAAGTTTTTTTAGAAAACTGCAGAAGTACGCCTTCAAAAGTGCGTCGCACATTCTGACGAGTTTACAAAATCTTTTTCGAAACGATCCCAAAACACCACCAAAACCTTTTACTCTCAACACGTAGTGCTGAAAACATGAGAATTGCTTTGTGTGTGCTTATGCTTTTTGAGCTTTTGTGTTTGTTCATATTACACATATAGAAAAATAAAAAATATTTGCTTTTAAAATTTTATTTTCTATTTAATGTGCTCTTTGGTAGAATAAATTGTTTTGGTATGTGTTGTTTGATATTTATGGTGATTTTTGATAATTTTTCTGAAATTTTAGATATAATAAAAAATACAAAAAATGAGAAAATAAGCAATAATGAAAAAATGGTCATATCTTACAAAATGTTCATGGATATGTTGCTAAAATTGGTCATGATTTCTTTATTTGATTACTTGTTAAAAAATTGATTTGTAAAATGCCTTATAACTTGGATTTATTGGTTTACAAGTTGTAAAATTGTGAAAAATATTTCTAGTCGCAGGAAGTGCGCCGCACATTCCATTTGTGCGACGGCTTTCCTGTGTCGCGCAAAAGTGCGCCGCACATCCCAAAAGTGAGCCGCACAACTGAAAAACCAGAAGAGTGAAATTGCTTATAACGCACTCAAACTGAGATGTTCATTGATTTTAACATGTTGCCTAAGAACCTTAGGGTATGAAATATCATTTGGATTTTATGGCACTAACAAACTAATGTTTCTTTTGATGTGTTATTGTTTAAAGATTGAGATGGATCCAAATACTAGCTTGGGTATACTATGCTTGGGAGCGGATGAGCATATTAGTCTCAATGACAAAATCGAATCGGAAGGAGATCGGACAAGATTTGAATGTAAGGACTTAGCCGATAGTGGGATCCAAAAGGTCTTGACTTTCTATCGTATAGAAGAGTTAATGCCCAGTGAGAAGTATTTGATGCCTTGCCATGTGGAAGGAAAATTTGCTTGTGATGGGCAAGGAGATTTGGAGTTGGAACGTAGTTTGATCAGTAACGAATTTGTAGTTGAGCTTGGCTTGACCTATAAAACTCATCGTAATGGAGACAAAGAGGTGGACAAGAAGCTCATTGTCATGCTTAAGGACGAATTGTTTTTCCTTAAATTCTTTGTTAATCAGGAAGAGGACGATTGTGAACCATGTGTAATCATTGGGAGATCTTTCCTAAAACAAGCTAATGTACAACTTGAGATCACTTGTGGCATACTTACTTTATGGCCAAAAGTACATGAAAGCTTGGATTTTGGAGAAATTAATGCATTCCTTGACAACATTAATTTTTATGATCTTCCGCCCATTAAAACCGAGGAAGTTCATGCTCCTAGATTTGTTTGTAGTATGGGCAAAGGCAAAAGAAACAAAGGTAAGAAGCCCACCCACACTTACAAGTTAAACTACAATGGTGAAGGACCTTCACTCACCATTAACAAACCTATGACCATGGGAGAACTATCCATGGAAGAATTGCAAGAAGACATTCAAGAGAGGGTTATGTTGTTGAACATGAGTTGGCCTATCATCAAAACTTTAAAATATAGTGATAAATATAAGATGATTGTAGATGGAGTTTTGCTTGTGTTAGAAATACGTTTTTACGTATATTAAAAGTATCGGTCACTCCACAATAATATTCATGTTGTAATAGCTCGTAGTTAGATATTAGTTATCATTTGCTTATTAACTTAAGTAAGAACCGGTCCATGGGCTTGTCATGGACCGGCCCAAGTCCACTTATGACTTGGAGTATAAATACCCCTTTCCACTAAGGAAAGGGGTTGGTTGTTGTTTCATTCACTTTCATATTAATAAAACCTTCCATTTATTCTCTCACTTTCTCTCTCTAGTTTCTCTCACTAGAAAAACATCAACCCACTTCATAGATTCATAGGTTATCAATTTCTACATTTGGTATCAGAGCTATGGGGTGATTTAAGGTAAGGATTGTGTTACTTTTTTAGTTTTTGAATCTATTAGTGATCTTTAGGAAAAATCAATCTTGAATCTTGTTGTTTTTGGTGTTTTTGTTATTGGGATTGATTGATAAGGATTGGGTTTAGCTTATTTTGGTAAAAATCATAAAACTTTTTGTGGTTTTGGATCAAAAATCGGGGTAAAAAGCTTCTTTTTAAGTCTCGGAAACCATTTCTTCCAGTTTTTTCCGAATAGGATTCCGAATAGGAGGATTTTCAGCATAGACAGTTTATTCCGAATAGGATTCCGAATAGGAGGAGTTTTCCGAATAGAAGAAATTGTTCCGAATAGAGAATTTTTTCCGAATAGAAGAAATTTTCCGAATAGAGAAGTTTGTTCCGAATAGAAGATCTTTCCGAACAGAAGATTTTTTCCGAATAGTCAATCTTTCCGAAATAGACACCAATTTTCCGAATAGCCAACTTTTCCGAATAGACACCAATTTTTCCGAATAGCCAAGTTTTCCGAATAGCCAAAATTTTCCGAATAGGAGGTCTTTTTCCGAATAAGCCAAATTGCCAAGATATTCCGAATAGAAGAAAATATTCCGCATAGGAGTTTTTCCGCATAAGGGTTATTCCGCATAGAGGTTATTCCGAATAGAGTATTTCCAGCATAGGATTATTCCGAATAGGCATTATTCCGAATAAGGGTTTATTCTGAGTTTGGGTTATTCCGTATAAGCAAGTTCAAGGGGCATTTGAGGTTTTTTCGACGATCTTTAGTGGATTTAATCTTGAGTTTAACCAACACAACACAAATTCTCAACCTTTCTTCACTGCTCGATCAAACGATAATCTTTGAGTCTGTTAAGTGATCACTATGAATCCAAGTTCATTAATGCCTCAGATGACATCTCTTACGGATATTTCGATCATAACGGGGACTGATAGTCGTCCACCGATGCTTATTAAAGAGGTGTTTGAGGCATGGCAAGGTCGAATGATGCAATATCTAAAGGGGAAACCGACCTACGGAAGGCTTATGGTCAAATCGATTTTGAATGGTCCACTCGACTATGGTACCATTACGGTTGACAACGTGACTAGACCACGAGAATTTGAAGAACTCACTCCTGCTCAACAACTTGTCGCAGATGCAGATGAAAAAGCTCTTCAAACAATTCTCCAAGCTCTCCCCCATGATATTTATAGGATGGTAAGCAAGTATACGGTGGCAAAAGACTTATGGGAACGTCTTAAGGTGTTGCTACAAGGCACGTCTCTCACCAAACAAGAAAGGGAGTGTCAGCTGTATGATTTGTTTGATAGATTCACCTACAACCCAGGGGAAACACTTCACGATTATTACTTCAGATTCACCACACTCATGAATGATCTGAATGTATACAATCTTGAGATTGCTCCATTCCAGGTTAACACCAAATTCTTGAATACTCTACCTCAAGCTGAATGGGGTGAGTATATTACCGATGTCAAGTTAACCAGGGATCTGCACAAGTGCAATTTGGATCAAATATATGCCTTCCTTCAGCAGCATGAGAAGCATGTGATTATGCACCGTTCTCCTCGAGGTATGTATCCAGATTCCTTAGCTTTGATGGCGAATCAACCAAGTTTGTCACACAACAACACACCCTATATCTTGGGACATCAAGCCTATCATGCATCACCTTACATGACACCAACTTTTCCTCAATACTCGATCTTACCACAACCCCCCACCTCACATCAGCAACAGTATCGGTTTAATGCACCTTCACCACAGTATGGTTCACAACTTCATCCAGCAAATGTTGCACCTTATGCTCAGCCTTCATATTCGTCTTATCAAGAGAATGCAGCATATCAAACAAGCTACCCTGATCAAATGAGTATTCCTTCTACTGATTATGCAGCTCATCCAGATCAAGCATTGTATTGTGATGATGAAGAAGTCCCTGTTCCTGTTTTCCAACAAGGAGCTGACCCAGTTGAAGTGCTAACTACTATGTCTGCATATCTCACAAGAACTTTAAGCAAACGAGGATACAGAGGATCAGCTCCTACCAACAATCAGTTGAGGAATTCATCCAATTCTCGCCAACAAGCTACAATTGAGAATGGCAGGGTCATGGTTCAGCCAATTCAACCATATCAGGGGAGATCTTCAACCAATGCTCGCACAATTACTCCTGCTCCTGCTCCAATGGTCAACAATCCTCCACGGGCTAATACAGGCAAATTGAGAATGATTACCTGCTACAACTGCAAAGAAGAGGGTCATATGTCCAGGGATTGTAAGAAACCCAAGAGGAAGAGGGATGGACAGTGGTTTGCAGAAAAGATCTATCTGGTAAATGCTCAGGCGCAAGGAAGGGAACTTGATGAAGAGGAGCTTGCATTTCTTGCTGACCCAGGGATTGCTGAACAAGACGTTGTCACTACGCAGAATGCTGCTTACCAAGCCGATGATCTTGATGCGTATGATTCCGACTGTGATGACTTTCAAACTGCAAAGGCTGCTTTCATGGCAACTTTCTCCAGCTTAGGGCCAGATAAGAAATCTGAGGTACTTATTAACAACACCGATAATGCCACTGATGCTAGTATTCAACCACATCAAGTTGAGCAAGAGAATGCTAATTCGAATGAATATTCGGTGGTGAGTCTTTCAAACGAGGAGACAAACAATGATAGCAATATTAATGTGAGTCCCCAGACTTTGAGTGAATCACAACCGGGAACTAGTTCGCATATGCCTACTCCTGCTCAACAAGATTTGGTCATGGTTCCTGCTACATTACTTAGCCAAATGAATGCTGCACTCTTAGAGACCTTAGCTAAGAATAAGAATTTGTCTGATGAGCTTGCCTTAAGCAATGAGAAAGTACAAACTTTGGAATTAGTGCCTTCGTCTAGTGTTCTTACTAATCTCGAATATGATCACTTTAGAAACAAACAAATGGGTCACTTGCAAGAAATAGAAAACTTAAGAGCAAATTTATCTAATGAACTTCGAGAAAAGGAGTTAGTGGTCACTAATTTTCAAAAACTTCAAACGGATTTTGAATCACTAGAATCTAAGAAGACTGAAATGGAGATTAATGCCACTAATAAGATTAGAAGTCTAGATTACTTGCTGTTAAGACAATACGCTGCTTCACAACTAGTTCACTTATTTGATGCTTCATTTAGAGAATTTAACTTATCACGTCTAAAAGGCCTTCCCCCTAATCCACGATATGCAAAACAAGCTTTAAGACATAGTCCTAGACTTTATAATGCAACTCAATTAGGATTGGCTTTAGACCCGATTGTTTTTCCCAATGATAGAACAAGTAAGGATCTAGTTGATGAGGATCGGTCATACAATTCTGCAAAATATCCCGAGTGTGATTATTTTAAGATGAATAAGGAGCTTGCTAAAACTGATTTTAGAGTTCGCTTCCATATGGATAAAGATCTCATCACAGCACCGACCTACATGTTAGAGGAAGAACGCCCTAGTACATTTCCTACACTTGTCAACATGGAAGATCCTAAGGAAATTCCAAAGAATCTTCCACCGGTTAGCACTGTATGGTTAAACTTGAAAGAGATTAACCGATACTTTACTACCTTTGACAAGGTCATCTTGGAATGTACGACTTCAAATGGCTTAAACGCCGGAGAATGGGCTTTCGAACACATGAACGAGGTGTTTAGAACTAAGATCAATCCGTTTGTCGAAAGTCTAAAAGGAAGTTTTGCATCTCTTAAGGAAAATCTTCAGTTTGAAATTGGGGAAGTTCAAAAAGTGTTTTATGAAATGGACACCGCTTACGAACTGCAACTAATTGAAAAGGAAAAGATTTTAACCGAATATGACCGATTCTTGTCTGAAGTAATCTCGTGTGATGTGCTTACTATTGTAAATGTTAAATATTCGAATGAGCTTACATCCGCTATGATGAATTGTGATGCTGTGAATATTTGTGAGGATATTTGTGATGATGTTTGTGATATTTCTGTAAATGTTGCTGAAACTGTAAATGAGGTAGGTAGTCATTCTTGTCACGAATCTAACGCTGAGTTTTTAAAGCTACAAGATTCTTATAATTTACTTTCTCAACGCTTTAATCAACTAGAACAACATTGTATATCTTTAGAATTAAAACAACAAGCTCAAAATGAAAATCTTTTGATATCAAATGTTTGTGAAAACGGTGTTGAGACAAGTGACAAGATGATTGCAATTGTTAAGACTTTAGAGGAAGAAATCATGAGATTGAAGAGAGAGATATCATCAAAGGAAACATTAAGAATGGAACTAGAGGCCGCAGAGTCTAAAAACCAAGTCTTAGAAATTAGACTATCAACTGTTCTAGGGGAGATGGATCGGACAAGGCAGGGACTATCCGCTCTTTATGGTTCACTAGAAGATCGATTCGCTTTTAATGCGACACAGCAACAATATTATATTGAACAACTGAACCAAAAGTGCGAAGAAATCTCTGACTTGAACATCCTGCTCATAGACAAAAATATGGTTTTGGCTGAGTTAAAGGAGACACTTCTTCTCACCCGACAAGAAGTTGTTGATAACTTAGCTAACGACTCTGCACCGTCCACTAGTGCTCCAACAACCAAGAAAGTAGTGCTTTATAAGAATCCGCTTCATAAGAAAAACCCGGTTGTATACGATGATTATATGAGGAATGCCATTAAGCATGTCGATCTACTTAGGGATATTTTAGACGATCTTTATGCCTTAGACCCCTCAAGTAGCGATTATTACTCGGCTCATGAATATGTTAAGCGAGTTCAATATTGCTTGGCCTATTTGCAATACATAGGTACACCAGGTTCTGCACTACTTAATAATAGGCCCATTGCTGTCACTCCATTTAATAAGACTCCAGGAGCGAAACCGTCATTGGCACAATCAAGTAAGACATCTTTAAAATCTGCTGCTAATGTTCCCAATTTGCCTTCTACAGGATTAAAAGCAAATACTAAGGCTAAAGGATCGCCACTCAAGAAAGATAAGATCAAGCCAGCCACTAGTAGTGCCACAAAGAAGAAAGTAGAAGTCCACACTAGGAATGCTAGTTCAGTTTTAAATAAAACGAATCATGTTAAGACTAAAAGCTCTGCGCCTGTGCAGCAGCCTAAACCATTCGTGAATTCTGATTTAAATTGCTGGAATTGTAATGAATGTATGTTTTCACAACGTCATGATTTGTGTCTGATTGATCACGTTAATGAAATGAATGCTATTAAGAATGGTCTTGAATGGAAGCCAACGGGTAGAACTCGTGCCCAAGTTGGCTGGCAATGGCGTCCCACTGGTAGGACCTTTACTCTCGATGGTAAAATGTGCCCTTTGACTAGGAATGCATCCATTGAGGTTAGGTCTGAGCGTCCTTTAGTTAGGAACACTCGCACTCAAGTAAGGAAACAGCGCCCTTTAATTAGGTCAGCCCCCACTGTAGTGCCTATCAGTGTAGAAATACCTCAGGATTTGAGCCAATTAGAATCTACACCACTAATTAAGAAGAAAAAGGCTAGGAAATCTAAGAAACCTAGAGTTAGCAAATCTAAGATTATTAAATCTGTACCTGCTAATAACAAGGAACACTCAGATTCCGATACCTCTACATTGTCTTTGTGTGGTGATATTTTCAGGTGGTCCAAATCATCCTGTGGTATTTGGACTCCGGTTGTTCAAAACATATGACCGGAAATCGCTCGATGCTCCGAAATTTCGTCAGCAAGTTTCTTGGTACGGTTAAATTTGGGAATGATCATATAGCAAAGATTATGGGATATGGTGAATATCAGATTGGAAACGTGACGATTTCTAGGGTATACTATGTTGAAGGTCTTGGTCATAACTTATTCTCAGTAGGACAGTTTTGTGATTCCAACCTTGAGGTTGCTTTTCGACAACATACTTGTTTCATCCGCAACTTGGAAGGAAAAGATTTGTTGAAGGGATCTCGTGGTGCAAATCTTTACACTTTGTCCTTACAAGACATGATGGCCGCTTCTCCAGTATGTCTTCTCTCTAAAGCTTCTAAGACCAAGTCATGGTTATGGCATCGCAGATTATCTCATCTTAATTTTGATGCTATTAATCATCTGGCTAAAAACGAGTTAGTTCGTGGTCTTCCCAAGCTTAAATTTCACAAGGATCATTTATGTTCCGCGTGTTCAAGGGGGAAAAGCACCAAGAAATCTTACAAACCCAAAGCTGAAGACACTAATCAAGAAAAACTTTATCTTTTGCATATGGATCTTTGTGGACCGATGAGAACTGAAAGTGTGAGCGGTAAGAAATTCATTCTCGTCATTGTGGATGATTTCTCAAGGTTTACATGGGTTAGATTTCTACGTACTAAGGATGAAGCTCCGAAGGCTATCATTACTTTTCTGAAATTCATTCAGGTACGTTTGAATACCACTGTCCGCCGTATTCGTACAGACAATGGTACAGAGTTCGTCAACCAGACTCTTCGTGATTATTATGAAGGAGTTGGTATATCACATGAAACATCCGCTGCACGCACTCCACAACAAAACGGTGTCGTTGAAAGACGAAATCGCACACTTATGGAAGCTACTAGGACCATGCTTATTTATGCGAACGCTCCATTGTTCTTGTGGGCAGAGGCTATTTCTACTGCATGTTTCACCCAAAACCGTTCAATCATTCGGAAACGCCATGGAAAAACACCTTATGAGCTTCTACATGACCGCAAACCCGATGTTTCATTTTTCCATGTGTTTGGTGCTCTGTGTTATCCAAACATCAATAGTGAGAACTTGGGTAATCTTCAACCAAAAGCCGACATAGGTATTTTCATTGGTTACTCACCGTCCAAAAGAGCATACCGAATCTATAACCGTCGTCTTGGCAAGATTGTAGAAACTATGGACGCTGATTTCGACGAGCTGACAGCGATGGCTTCTGAGCAACACAGCTCTGAACCCGCACTTCATGAGATGGGACCCGGTGCTATAAGTTCCGGATTAGTTCCCAATAATCCTACTTCTACATCATTTTTACCACCATCTAGGCCCGAGTGGGATAAACTGTTTCAACCGTTGTTTGATGAATTCTTCGATCCCCCGACTGATGAAGTTCCAGTACCTGTAGTAATTGCTCCAATACCTGAAGTGGTTGCTCAAGTTAATGAACCTTTATCTAATGCATCTACAATTCAAGTTGAACCTGATGCACCTTCACCAAGTGATTCACAAACTACACCTGAATCATCACCCCTACTTGTGCCTAATGATGTAGAAGAGGATACTACTGATCACGACTTGGAATATGCTCACTTGCAAGAGCTTCCTTTCTTTGGTGTAGCGATCCCTGAAAACCCTTCAGCCGCCTCTACCTCAGAAGAAGCTCCATCTATTGTTCACTCCAGACCACCTAGGATTGAAAACCATAGCACTAAATGGACAAAAGATCACCCAATTAGGAATATTATTGGAGATCTAGATCGACCAGTCTCTACGCGCCATCAATTACAAGAGAGTGCACTTTATTGTTACTTTGATGCATTTCTCTCTGAAGTTGAACCCAAAAATTGGCAGCAGGCTATGACCCAATCTTCTTGGATCGAAGCTATGCAAGAGGAACTCAATGAATTCAAACGACTTGAAGTATGGGAATTGGTTCCTCGCCCTGACAAAGTTAACATCCTTACTTTGTTATGGGTTTATAAGGTTAAACTTGATGAGATGGGTTCGGTATTGAAGAATAAAGCAAGATTGGTCGCTAGAGGATATAAACAGGCCTTGGGTATAGACTTTGAGGAATCTTTTGCTCCTGTGGCTAGATTGGAGGCGATTAGACTATTCCTTGCGTTTGCTGCTCATATGAACATGATCGTCTATCAAATGGATGTGAAGACGGCATTTTTGAACGGTGAACTAAGGGAAGAGGTTTATGTTAGTCAACCGGATGGGTTCGTGAGTACGGAGTCTCCTAACCATGTGTACAAGCTTAAGAAGGCTCTCTATGGGTTGAAACAAGCTCCACGTGCGTGGTATGATCTCCTGTCAACATATCTCATGTCGGAAGGCTTCTCCAAAGGCAAAGTGGACCCCACTCTATTCACTCTCAAGGACGGCAACGACATGCTTCTGGTACAAATTTATGTTGATGATATAATTTTTGCTGCCACTAACATAGAATTGTCTAAACAATTTGAGAAGATAATGTCCACACGCTTTCAGATGTCGATGATGGGAAAAATATCATTTTTCTTAGGATTACAGATTTCTCAGAATCCCAGAGGCATCTTTATAAATCAATCCAAATATGCTCTAGAATCACTTAAGAAATATAATTTTGAGAATTGTGACCCCGTAGACACTCCAATGGTTGAGAAAACCAAGTTAGATGAAGATAGGGATGGGATTATTGTCGATCCGAAACTTTACCGTGGAATGATCGGCACCCTTCTCTATCTGACTGCTAGCAGGCCTGATTTGCAATTTGCTGTATGCATGTGTGCCCGGTATCAGGCTCGGCCTACCGAAAAGCACTTACATGTTGTGAAAAGGATCTTTCGGTATCTAAAAGGAACACTTCATCGTGGTCTATGGTATCCGAAAGATTCCTCGATTGCTTTAATATCATACGCAGATGCCGATCATGCTGGATGTCAAGATACGAGGCGTAGCACTTCTGGATCTGTGCAACTCTTAGGAGATAGATTGATCAGTTGGTCTTCAAAAAGGCAGAAAAGCGCTGCAATCTCTAGCACGGAGGCTGAATACATCGCCATGTCCGGTTGTTGTGCTCAAGTTCTTTGGATGAGATCACAATTAACTGACTACAGTCTTGGATTTAACAAAATCCCGATGTATTGTGACAACAAGAGCGCCATTGCCCTTTGCTGCAACTATGTTCAACACTCCCGGGCCAAGCACATAGACATTCGCTACCATTTCATCAAGGAGCAGGTGGAGAACGGAGTGATCGAGCTGTATTTTGTCACTACTGAGTATCAGCTGGCGGATATGTTCACCAAAGCATTAGATCGAGGACGAATCGAGTTTTTGATCGACAAGCTTGGCATGAAATCATTCACTCCAGCGACTCTCAAAGAGTTGGCAGAAGAATCAGCTGAATAGTCGTGGTAAACTATTCAGAGTATCCTTTGGTTGTGATCATGTATATTATCGTAAATATATAAACCACAAAAGAAAAATACAAAAATATAAAACCAAGAAAAACCATAAAAAATATAAAACCAAGAAAAACCATAAAAAATATAAAACCTATAAAAACCATAAAAATTATAAAATCCAGAAAAACCAAAAAAAAAAAAAAAAAAAAAAAAAAAAAAAAAAAAAAAAAAAAAAAAAATATTTTTCATTTTAAAATCGGGCATGTCTTTTAGTACGGTAATATTTACGGCCTTAGAAATGTCGATCAATATTGACACGGTGCCATAAATAGAGTCCGTATAAAAGTTGTATATTTTTAAAACATGCCCATTATGGCTTGTAGTTATTTCAGACTGCAACCCGGTTTTCATATTAAAGTCACGTATTTCTTTGGAAAACGTTGGCTCAGAACGGGAATTAATTTTCTCGGGCGTGATTTACAAGCCAAATCACGCAAAGGGATCAAGTTTACTTTATAACTTGGTCTGACACGAATTTGTGTACGTCTCAGTGCATTAATTTGTTAAAATAAGAGAAATCTTATTGACACCACGAATCAAACTTTTTCAAGAAATCAATTGGGAAATGTTTTTCATCATCATATGCCTCGTTAAACAATGACTACAGCTCTTTAAATAGACAACGGGTCATCGTTTAAGGGGGAGAAAATGTTTCGTCATCTTTCACATCAAAAGAGATCTTCAAAAAGTTTTCAAGGAAATTCATAAAGCTTAAAATGTTAATGGTTGGATTGCTTTGGCATTTGTAGTGTTGTTACTTATAAGCTTGTCGTGGAGAGTTTTGTGCTTGTGTTAAGTTAAGCTAATCACTAAGACTCAAATAGTTAACATAAGATAGGGTAAAAATGGCAAGTGTTAAAACTTAGTAAACAAAAGAATAATGAATGAAGCAAAAAGAAAAGTTGAGGGGGCAAAGTTGACAACTTGTCAAACTTGTGGAAAAATTTGACCTAGTCAAACCTTCCCCCCCGTTTCACTACTCACATTCACTGTTTCTGTTTATTCTTGCCGCCAGTGACATACCTTCCACACAAACTCACAAACCAATCAATCATCTGAAATCAATACATCTTCTAGATCCGATCTTCACAAAAGGTATCAAATCGGCTTAATTCTTCATTAACACCAAGTTAATTAACTGCTTAAATTGGAAAATCAAAACGAATCAATTTACTGTTTAAATTAGGGTTAATTATTTGGGGGTTTTGCCTGGGAATGATTCGGAATAGGTTTAAATGCATAAATTTGGCCTTTGGAACACTTGAATCAATCGATTGCATGCCCAATTAGAAAAAACGTCACTGTTTGTAATTTTCCGAATAGAACAGTTTTTTCCGCATAGGGTAAACTTTCCGCATAGGAAAAAGTTCCGCATAGGGTAAATTTTCCGCATAAAGCAAAAGTTCCGCATAGGGCAAAAATTCCGCATAGAGCAAAAATTCCGCATAAGGAAAAGTTCCGCATAGGGCAAAAATTCCGAATAGGGGAAAACTTCCGAATAGGGAAAACTTCCGAATAGGGAAAACTTCCGAATAGGGCAAATGTTCCGAATAGGGCAAATGTTCCGAATAGGGATAAAGTTCCGAATAGGGATAATGTTCCGAATAGGGATAAATGTTCCGAATAGGGATAAAGTTCCGAATAGGAAAATGTTCCGAATAGGAAAATGTTCCGAATAGGAAAATGTTCCGAATAGGATAATGTTCCGAATAGATGTTCCGAATAAGGACTTTTTCCGCATGACCCAAATGTTCCGCATGGGGAATTTATTCCGCATAAGGTCAAAAGTTCCGAATTGCCTTTTTATTATTCAGAATAGGAATGTTTTCCGCATAAGGCTATATGTTCCGAATAGGACTTATATTCAGCATAGGACTATTATTCCGAATTGAGTGAATATTCCGAATAGAAGATGTTTGAATGATTTCAAAGCTTAAGGGATTATGTCATATGTACAATGCTTAGGTTTAAAGTCATAATGATATTTATACTTGTTTGTATCAACCTTTGTGTTTTATCTTAAGCAGAAACGATGACTAACCCTACCGTACAACAACTACAAGACAACAGAGCCGCCGCCATTACTGAAGCCAAGACTCTTAAGTTTGTTCCAAACAACTACCGTCTGAAGGAGGTATCTCACTCTACCCATAATGGCTTTAAGGTAGCTACAGCCATGCTTGATAAATCTCACTTCAAGTATGCGCTAAGGAGAAGTGCTTCGGTGCCCTATGACTACCTTTATGAGTTCTGGGCTACCAAAGAGAGGACGTCGAACAAGATCACTTTTTCCTTGGACAACAAGCAGCAGACGCTTACTGTGTCAGACTTCAGGAAGATCTTTGGCTTTCGACCGATTCTCAAAGGTCTAGCAGCATACTCTCCCAACCCAACCAAGGACCAGATGATGGAGATGTTCACTGCTATTGGATGTCTTGACATTCGAACCCCGTCTGAGTTTACTACTGCCAAAATTGGTCAACCATGGAAAGCTATCTTTGGGATCCTTAGCCGATGCTTGACACCCAAGACAACTGGGTATGATGCTGTTCGTCCACCGATCATCAAAATGTTTTATGGTATGTTCAAAGGTATGGGTATTGATTATGCATCACTGCTGTGGGAGGAGTTTACTTTTCAACTCTTCACTAACACTAAGGGTAAAATCAAAACTTACCAGTACCCTAGGTTTATTAAGTTGATCATACATTACTTTATGGAAAACGATACATCCATTAACAAGCTTGCAGGTAGTCGTCACCACATGATAGATGATGATGATTTGGTAGACTTAAGGCAGGAGACTCATTCGAATACGGTTATTCCTGGTCCCATTCCCAGTCATCTGCTGACCGATGAGATTATTGCATCCGATGACTACACGAACTTGCTCGCGGAAATTGAGAAACAACGAGCAAGCCTTCTAGCAGGTGAAGACTCATCCACCACGGTTAAAAGCAAAGGTAAAAGGAAGCAAGCAGATTTACCTGAGCCCAAAACCAAGAAGAAGAAGACAGAGGGTAAAAAGGGAAAGGGTAAGGATTTGATGCGTCTACGTGATGAAGCAGATATTGCTGATCCTGATCTTGAGAAAACCGAGAAACAAATGATGAAAACAGCCATTAAAAGGAGCAGAAAAGATACTGGTGGTAGTGGTTCAGGTGTAAGAATAGACGTTGAGGATGAGTATATTGAACCTCATGATGTTGATGAGTTTGGGTCACCTGAAAATTATTCCACTTCGAAGGAGCAATCAATCCCTGTTTCTACACCACCTCCTCCACCTACTCAACCTTTAACAACTCAACCTCCACCAACTCAACCCTTACCAACCAAACAGGTTTCTACACCACTTCCTCCACCACCACCAAAGCCCATCCTTAGCACCGCAGTCACAACCGAGCCTATTCCATCAACATCTACAACATCTGCAACATCTGCAATGGCAGCAATAGTGTTGGGCGAGATGTTGGATAAACATGTGGATGCTCACAAGAGAGAAATGAATGAACTTCGCCAAGAGTTAAATAAAAGAGCTCAAAGTGAAGAAGCATCAAGGAAAGCTCAAGAAGAGTTGATTGCCAAGTTCGCTGCAGACATGGAAGCTACACGTAAAGCTCATGCAGAGGAACTTGCTCAGGTAAAAAGGGATGAAGCTAATAGGCATAAAGCACGAATTGCAAGACTTAAAGCTATTAAGGATGACCTTAAAGAGCAAAACGACGCTCTTGAAGCTACTATTGAGCAGAAAGTAAAAGACTCAGTTGAATCCTTAATGCCTAAACTGCGTGATGACTTGAAGACGCTTGCTGCTGATAACTTGATGATCAAGTCATCCAATCCTTCAGAAGCCGCCTACAAGATCGCATATGACTTGACGGATTTTGAACTGAAGAAGATCCTTAAGGCTCGAATGAAGGAACTTGGTTCGTTTGATAAATCAAGGAAACAACGAGCTCTCTTCAAATCCCTGAATGACGCTATCATGGAGGATGATAGGTTGTTCAAGACGTTTGGAAGTGTGGTACCCTACCACATTCTCCCTGAAGAAGAACGGGAAGAGAGTGAGGAAGACGAGGGTACTGGTGGAGAGGAGGAAGAAGAAGAAGAAGAAGATAAGAACGAGGAGGAGGATGAGGATGAGAATAATGATGAGGATGATGAGAATGATGAGGATGATGATAATGATAAGGATGATGAAGATGATGATGAGGATGATGAGGATGATGATGATGAGGATGGAGATGATGATAATGATGGTAATGATGGTGGTGATGGTCACCAGGAGAGTGTTAAGGGGAGCAATGCGGACAAAGGTGAACAGAGTGAGAAAGGGGATAAAGGCGCCAGCTCAAAGAAAGTGGTTAAGTCTGGCACCAAGTCAAAGAAGGATGCAGCACCAAAGGAGAAGTCTACATCCACGGAATCCAGACGATCGAAGTGGCGTCATGACGTGAATGCCACTACAGGGTCATCTATTCCTGGTACATTTATCCATAAATCAATACCTGTTACCACTAACCCCGTTAGTTCTTGTGTTGTTACTCCTGTGATTGCAGAATCGGTTACAGAACCAGAAGCTGCTCAACACTCACCCATCCATGACACTGCTGAAATGCCTGAATCTGAAGCAGATGTTCACATCTCGACTCCTCTGCAACAAAACCCACAATCCACTGTTCCTGAACCAAGCACAAGGAACTGGGAGGACACGTTGGAAATCGACGAGACTGCTCCACCACAGGCTTGGATCATGGCAGCGGCGCAGTATGATCCGATCACCGACGCCGACAAAGATGTCTTGTACCTTCGTATCCGAAGTCCGATTGACTTATGTGCATTTCTTGCTCATGAGTATAAGACTTCGGTTACTCCATCATTGGTGAAGAAAGTACTGAAGGATAAAAGACTTCGCGCCAAAACCCGGTTGCCCCAAATGGAGTTCGAATATTATGCCGAGGAGATCCTGAAGGCTCTGAATACCGTTCAACGGCCAGGTCTTCATGAATCAGAAAGAGCTCCACCTCCCATGGATCAAGATAATCAGATTGCTCTTGACTTCTTTGTCACCAATGATCTGGTGTATCTACTGAAGGGGTCATCAAAGTACGCAACATCCCTGAAATTGCTGAAAGCTGCCAACTGGGGGACAATACCCTTCATCGAGGAAAAGGTAAACCGACTCTGGGTCCCTAAGATAAATCGTAATTATGATATGTATGCTATCATAGGTGCATCTCATTGGGACGAACGAGTCAGAAGGGCGTACAGGTGTTGCTGCTTAGTCAATTCTGGACGCTCAGTTAGATCCGATATCCGCATCTCCAGCATTTTAGGGATGAAAACAGAAGCCAAGAATGGCTACTATCATGTGACGGAGATTCGCTTGAAAAGGGAGGATGACAGGGAATACAGAATCCAGCAGGGAGATTTTTCCATCATTCGCCTTGAGGATATCGAAGATATGCTGCTTCTGATGACCAGAGATCAACTGACACATATTCCTCGTGAAGACCTGATTGCGTTGAATACAGCACTTCGCATGTTCACACGAAGCGTTGTCATCAAAACACGAGTTGAAGATCTTCAATTGGGAGTCGAAAGCTATCAGAGGAAGCTCAATTTAACCCGTCCTGTGAACCAAGTGTTACCTCAACATGTAGCAAGATGTCCCTATACCGGCATTTCTGTTCCGAATTCCGGCATCTTCTACTTGAACAGTCGAGGATTGATGAAGTTTATGAGGGTGGGGGAGCTCCACAAGTATAGTGATGGCACTCTTATACAAGTCAGAGACAAGTTGGAGCATCTGAACTCGGGTGGGACTTTGCCAGAAATGACGGAGGATTGGCATCCAGGTTACCGGCAGATGGCGAAGTATGTCATCAAGAAGATCGATCAGAAGCTCCGTGAACGTAGATTGATGAGGAGCTTGGAAAGATTTGTGGGTGGTAGACCATATGGAGTGCACTACAGGACACTGCAACGATCCATCTGAAGGGTCGTACATTTCAGGTCACTCTATATTGGTATTATTTGTGAATATGTATATTTGTGAATAATGTGCGTTAATGGCTTGTTGTAGTGTTAAAGTATGATAATTTTTCAAGAATTTCTCACGATATTCTAAATCTTTCAAAATATATCATATTAAAGCACTACAACTACCCCTTATTAACTTAAGGGGGAGCAATCAGTTGTTCTATGGCCAAACAACAATTTCATTTTTACCCAAAGACCGGTTAATCCATTCAATATCCCAAATATTAATGGTTAACATTTTGGATAAGGGGAGAAAATGGGATTAAGGAGACGTAAATGATACTTGGCTAAAAGATGAAAAAGACTTAAAGATTATCCAACTTAATATGTGTAAAGCACGTGTTAAGGGGGAGCGTTTTTGATGAACAAAACACCTAAGGTACAAAACTTTTGATTTCAATATCACAAGTACTTTAGGTGATTTTCAATGATTTTTCATGGTGGCAATTCCTTCCCAAAACACGCTTAATTCACGACGGATGTGGTGACAAAAGGGTGGTAGGAATAGGTTTAGTCCAATGATTCATCAGAGCCGATGGAATCTTCCCAAGGACAATTCCCTAGTTAGAATAAGAAGTCCTAGGAAAGATGGAGAAAGAATGTGAACGTAGCTGAATGCCGACCAAGTACTTAAGCTAGCACTGGAACAATCACAACAAGGTGCTAGTGATGACGTATTGGTAAGCATTGAAGGGGTTGAAGAATGAAAAAGAAATGTAAAGATAAAGGGTGTAAAGAAAGAAGCCCTCCTTACAACTTTAGGCAGAAACCGGGTCAATACATATGCTATTGAGGTCATTTTTGCTAATGATTCTCGGTATTGAAGAAAGACATCATGGACCCAGTGATGCAATGCACAACCCTTCCCCAGCTAACTCAAAAAATCTCTCAAAAGGTATTTGTTTTAATCACACGGAGATCAACACGTTATCTACTGGTTTATTCACTCCGAATAGACTAGTATTGAAAAGGTGGCACTCCTCTCCAGCCATCGCTCACTAAATCAAAACGCACAATCGAGTCTAGAGCCAAGAGATCATCAAAAGTCTCATTAGGACACTTTCCATTTATTCCTTGCTTTCTCACACACTGTGACAAGTAATAGATTTTCATGAGTCCTACGCAGTATTCCTGTAATATTGCCAGAACATCCGAGTAGTACGCAAGTATTACAATGAAGATGGAAATCCTGCTTGAGCCAACATCAAACAAGCTCATGGTAGGTTACACGTGCGGTTCTTTTAGAACCAATCTTGTGAAAAACTGGAAGGTAACAGTGGTTTAATTCTTAATTGAACTTAAACTCGTTCCAGGCCTCTTCGCATTATCATAAGATCTTGCCAGAACACTCAGAGTGACTCTTTATTGACCACAGTGACGAGTGGAAATCCTTCTAGTGTCAACATCAAACAGCACTTGGTAGGTAACGCGCAAGATTCTTTATGAATTGAGCTCGTGACAACTGGAAAGCAACGATGGTGAAAATCTTAATTGAAATTCACTTGTTCCAGGTTTCATGAATTGACGGCTTTTTAATCACAAGGATAATTTATCCAAGTGATTCACTCTTTATGTTCGCAGTCAGCTTTGGACGGTCGAGTAAAGAGAACGGGTTCACCCGCGAAATCCTGTCAGGAAGTTACTTAATTGAAACTATCCGTCACGGGTACGATATCTAATATCGTCCAACGGTCTTCACCGACCGGAGGTAAAATGCTACCGAATTAGAATAAAATGTTCAAAGCCATTTTATTCGTGTCGTTGCTGTGTACCTGCTAAAGACGGTGGCGTTGCTGTGTACCTGTTGAAGACGGTGGCGTTGCTGAGTACCAGTAAAGACGGTGGTGTTGCGGTGTACCGGTAAAAGTCGTTCCCACATGCTTATGTCTTTTGCAACAAAGTTTAGCAAAAATTCAAGAAAGTAAAAGATGAAGTCTTCCGCTGTACCAAACTCTGAAGCTTTCAAGAATTCAACAAAAAGACGTAAGTGTGTGGAACATGAAGTCACGAGGAGGCAAAGTTCACAAGAAAGGCAAAGATCGCACGTGAAAGGCCAAAGAACAATGTTCTCAAGTCAAAGCCAAAAAGATCAAATCAACATATTCACAACAAAAGAAAGAAAAGAAGAAAAGACTACGAGCTAAAGAACGAAGACTTAGTATAGTATGCTAGGTTTAGAACTTTGTAACGTGGAGTGACCTCCCTTAGGGGGAGATTGTTAGAAATACGTTTTTACGTATATTAAAAGTATCGGTCACTCCACAATAATATTCATGTTGTAATAGCTCGTAGTTAGATATTAGTTATCATTTGCTTATTAACTTAAGTAAGAACCGGTCCATGGGCTTGTCATGGACCGGCCCAAGTCCACTTATGACTTGGAGTATAAATACCCCTTTCCACTAAGGAAAGGGGTTGGTTGTTGTTTCATTCACTTTCATATTAATAAAACCTTCCATTTATTCTCTCACTTTCTCTCTCTAGTTTCTCTCACTAGAAAAACATCAACCCACTTCATAGATTCATAGGTTATCAATTTCTACAGCTTGACAAATTGAAAGTTGAAGATGGTTTAACACCCGAGTATGAAGACATTGCAATAAAAATGCTTCATGAGAATAAGGTCATGATTGAGAAACAAGATCCTGATTACTTTATCCTACCAATAAGGTTGGAGGGTAAAACTACTTATAATGCGTTGGTTGACACCAGATCGAATGTGAATGTTATGCCACTTGGAATCTTCAAGATATTGGATGTTGGACGAGTCAAACTGAGGTTTGATAGGATCAAAATGTTGGATCATTTGTATACGGAAGGCTTTGGTAGATTACTTGGCGTTCTTTGCAAGTTGGTACAAAACTTTATTGGCCGATTTTATGCTTCTCGACATTCCTATTGATCGAGATATTCAACTAGTTGTTAGAAGAAATTTTTTCCACATCATTGGTGCAAACATAGATGTTGGAAAGGCTATCATGTCTAGCTTTGATGGGTTTATCCATCAAAACTATAATGTGCTAAAAGCTAAGAAACATGATGATAGAGATGATGAAGATGATAAGTACTATATCGTGAAAAGAGATGAGAATGGTATGCCAATTTACGAACCACATTTGCAACCGTGGACAGAACCAGACGGAATTTTGGAAGCATCATTAGGAGAAAGGAGCTACCACAACCCATTCTTTGACATATGTGTATACAAGAAAATTGTAAGGATGCTTAGAGCACTTCTCGTTTCATTGGGTACAAAGAATGGCAAGTGGGGGATAAGAGAGAGTTTGAAAACATCGCTAAGGATGGAGATAGTGAATGACACGTTGCCATGGTCATTGTTGATCCATGTGGAAAGAGGTACGAGAAGGTATACGAGACCAAGGATACCAATAGAGAGGTCTCGGGACGTTATACAGAGAGTGATATCATGTCACCTCTAAACTTCTGTTATAACTAAAGATATGGAGGAGAAGAGGAGTACACCATTGGCTCCTAGTAAATTTTTGCATTTTTATCTTTTTGTATCTAGATAAATTAATAAAACAGAAGTCGAAATCTAAGAGTCCTATATGTTTTAGGATAGTCTTAGAAAAAGGGAATGTTTCCCCAGTTATCTTTTTATTTTCCTTTTATGAAATCGAATGAATTGGAGGTTTTCTTTGAGAATTTGTGTCTAGTGTACGTAAAAAACAGAATCTGTATTTGTCAGCACCGATTGTGCGCCGCACATTTCAAAGTGCACTGCACTTCTGGACGAACATTTTGTATAAACTTTATTTTTTCTCATTCCAAACAAAAACTAAAAACACATATAAAAAAGACCGACGGTTCTTTGCTTGGATCTTCACCCAAAAATATTTTGTGTCGATTTCTACTCCAATTCACACTCGAAATCATGTCTAGAGTAAATTTTAATCTTTAACTTATAGTTATTTTCTTTTATTAGTTTTAATTTTTGATTAATTTGCTAATTAGGATTCTTAGTAATTCATAATCGAATTGAATTAGATTCATAATTAGAAATAGAGATGTTGATAAGAATATATTTTGATTATTAGATAGGATTGAAAATCATAAAAATAATAAAAATGAGGTTTTTGAAATTGAACCTTAGTATTGAGCAATGTCGCGGATTGAAATGTATTGGGAATGGTTTAATGTTGGATTCTAACCATTTGTGTTAATTTGTAACCATTATTTCGTGGATTTGGTTAAAAATTAGTATTTGCCCCGACATATGCTAGTTTACCCAGATTGTGCGCCACACATTTCAAAAGTGCGCCGCACTTGTGCAGATTTTTCCTAGGAAGTACACCACACATTTCATTTCTCCGCCGCACTTTTTGTCTGAAAACAAACAGAAAGATCAGAACACCAACGTAGGGATACCGTTGACCCCTAATGCTTATCTAACATTGATATATGTTTGTTTGTGTGATAAATTTTGAAGAACACATGTTCTGGAAATTACAAGACCGGCTCATCAAGCCGAGGCAAGAGACGAAAGCCTATCGAATCGGTGAGTTCCGCACTTATGGGATTTCCTAGCCACCTATTTTTGAGTTGGCTTGGGTGTAACACTAATGATGGGACTATCTATAACAATGCCCTTAGTCTTCTACCATCGAAACAAATTTTTGCACCTAGTATTGTAGACTTTGAATTTTTGAACTAGCTTGCTTGTGAAGCTCAAATAAGGGAAATGCTTGTGATAGTTGTGATAGAAGCTGGAGGAATCGAGGTGTTATTTCGATCAAACGCTTGGGTTCGTGCTTTTACTTGTAGGGAGAAAATCTATGCGGAGCTTGTTCTTGAGTTTTTCTCTACTTTCTACTTTGATGAAGATGTTGATGGTGATGAGTTAGTGACTAAGAAAATTTTAAGTTTTCACCTTTGTGGGAAAGGTCACTCTTTGACCTTGAAAGAGTTTGCTAAATACTTGGAGTTGTATACTAGAGAGGAGCAAGATGAGGAAGGATTTGAAATTTATTTTCAAGGAGGTGCATGTGATCATGGTAATTTCAATGCTAATGAGTTTTGGGCAATGATTTGTCTAAATGTGGATCCGTTGAATTTATCTAGGAGCTCAACAACTAGAATCTCTAGTCCACTTTTGAGAGTGCTTCAAAAGATGATTGCTTGTGCGGTTTGTCAAAGAACCACGGGGTATGATAAAGTTCAAAAGAATGATTTGTGGTTGCTAAGTATGTTTAGGGACAAAAAACGTGAGCAATATGCTAATGTTGCTTGGGTGATTGCTAAGTGGATGAAAAGGAAAGGTCATGGTATTCAAGCGAGTAGCATGATTTTGTATGGACAATTTGTGACTAGATTGGCCCAAAGGATGAGACTTTTGACGAATGATGTTGTAGGTAGTCTTAGTCCACCGATTGTGTGTGATACCATTGACAAGATCACCTTGAGATATTTGATTGGAGCCAATGGAAGGTTGATGAGGGAAGATGTGCCGGTAAGAGCACCACGTGTGAACATGCCGCGAGCCCCTCGTGCATCACTCAAAGATGTTTGTGATAGGACGGGAAGGATGGATGTTAGGCAAGACAAACTTGGGTTTATGATGGAGCGCCAATGTTATAGTATGTATAGATACCCTCCAATTTTTGAGAGGATGGCGGAACAATACAGTGTTCCAATGAGTGGACCCTATGGACCATCCGGATATCACCATGAGCCATTCTACTACACCCAACAACCTCCAACGTATCCACCATAGTTTTACCCATCTCATGCTCCACCACAAGATGAAACGAAAGAGGATATGTGATGCCTCAAGTTTGTGACTTTATGTTAGTCGCATTTTAAAACAATTTTAAAACAATTTTAAAACAATTTTAAAACAATTTTAAAACAATTTTAGGATTATTACATTTGGTTTTGTAATATGCCTTTGTTGGCATTTAGGACAAGTTATACTGTGTGTGTAGATTTTTATTTTTATTTTTATTTTGGTATGTGAAATATGTTCGTGTATATATTGTTTGTGTTCAAATGCATAAAATAAGCAAGTCGGTGAATAATAAGGCGAAGATCGAAGATTTAGGCTTCGTTCGCGACTTGGAATAAAAGGGGAGTATTATTCTTATTTTCCTCTATTTTTACTTTTACCTTATGTTTAACATTAGGGAATGTGACGTATAGTCCCCAGCCTGGTCTTGGAATCGACCCATGGGTACTACCTATATCCGGCCCGCCACAAATGGGTTGGATCAATGTTACTTTGGACTTATTGGTTCTGGGTAATGATGGCTGCATGAACTGTATGCGGCCCACGGCCCGGTACGCCTGACAAGGGTTAGAAAGAATCACAAGCTAATTAGGAATGTTTTTCATCCCAAACTAAAAGATATTCACTAACCATAAATAGAAGAAAACAATCAGCCAATTATGGTAGTTATCTTTTACTTGGGGCCGAAGATTCGGTAATGCCCAATAGGGACTTTACCGCCTATATAAAGAACCCCCAAGGGTTACACAAAGGTACGATTTCACTCAGACTCTCCATCTCACCGATTACTAACCCCAAAACCGATTACTTACTCTCACGCTGGAGTCTAATCGTACGATACGTTCCCACGATAAGCCTAACAGCGTGTTGTTTAGTGTGCAGGATCTCAACCATACATTCACATGGAGCAAGAGCCAGATCCTCCCACACATGAATTAAACCTAATTCGGGTAAAGCTAGGTCCATCCAACTTTTGTATCAACAAGTTGGCGCCTTTCGTGGGATCCTACACTAAACTATACTCTACCAATGACGAAGGGAAACCCTAATTAGGGATACTAGAAGAACGCTGGCCAGAAGTCAGGTACGGAAACCCCAACCATCCAGTCCCGAAGGGAGGAGCATGAGCAGGCCCGTATCGAAACGTGGCAAACCAACCCCCACAAAAGGATGGACGTACAATTCAGTTCCCCCGCACCAACCCTGGTGGTAAACAAACCAGATCCAGGTTCAACACTGATACCTCCTAACAAAGAGAGTTCGCGACCTCTAGTTACGGAGACTGAATTCGACACGGTCATCCAAGACATTAATGACGGGAGTATCGAAGATTACGTGACGCAGAAATTCGAATCAATTGTTCTTGTCATAACGGAAAGGATGAACTTCAGAAGGAATCTCCAAGCCATGCTTAACTTTGACAGTGTTGTGGGCGACACGCCCAAGCGGTCACGTAAAAGGAACATAAAACGCCGGGCGGATGCACCTCCCCAAGTCGAGGAATGTCCTCAACTGCGTAATGTCTTCGAACAAACTGGATATAGAATACTCGAGGATCTCGAGGTGAATCAGGGGGACGCAAACCTCTCAGAAGAATCTATGGAGCACGCTGCCGAAGAGACATCTCGTAAAAATACCCGTCGCGTTAGTGTCTTTGAGAGGACAGACCCTCCCAAGGGAAGAGATATCACCCCTCCACCACTAACTAGCAGCTACCGTGGTCGCTCTAGGCGCGGAAGGCGCTCACCCAATAATGATCCATCTGGATCTGACTCTGATGACCATCGTCCTAGACGTCGTAGGGTGAGATACCCCTCTTCGGAATCCTCAGACAGCAGCAGGAAATGCAGGAGGCGATCACGACGTCGCTCCCAACGGGGTGATAAAAATCTTTCTCTCCCATGGTGCCAGGAGAAGGAAGACGCATTCACAAGTCGCATTCGGGATTACTCTGAGGATAAAAAGCGATGCATGCCCACCTACCTGAAAACTTACGATGGATCCGGTGATCTGGATGACCATATAAAAGTTTTTGAAACACAAGCAAAGATTGAGCGGTTGCCTATGCCTATGTGGTGCCAGATGTTCAATTAAACACTCATTCGGAACGCACGCGACTAGTTCGAAAGACGTCCACATCGAAGCATTCATAGCTTTGATGAGTTGTGGAGCGATTTCAGAAGGAATTATACTCAAAGAAGTATAACAGAGACCCTGTTTCACTGGCTACGGTGAAACAAAAGCACGGGGAGTCCATGAAAGACTTCATAGAGCACTTCAAGGACGAGTGGACAAAAATAAGGCATGCCCTGAGGTTTTAAAGATATCCGACTATATGCACGCCAAAACAGATAAGTAACTAATTAGACGTCTAAATGACAAGCACCCTGAAACATTCGATGAGTTAATGAAAAGGGTTAGGTCCTTTGTGTAAGGGGAAACCGCGGTCTCAGCGGCCTATTCCACAAAAGGAAACCAGGGTTACCAAAATCACGACCAACCCAAAAAGCGATCAAACCAGGCGAGTGGAAGGAGCCTTGACTATCATGGTCAGCAAAGAGGAAGACGACGTGGTGATAAGTTTACCCCCAAAAAGCGATCAAACCAGGCGAGTGGAGGGCGCAAACTTCACAAGACTACCTCCCATGACAATTCCAGTCGACCGCCGTCAGGGGAATCGATTATGCGAGTTCCATAGTGATAAAGGCCATAACACCAATGAGTGCATTCAGTTAAAAATTATATCGAGTCCCTGGTAAAATCAGGACAACTCAAACATCTCGCCAAAGATTGGAAGGATGGGAAGGACAACAAAAAGGGTGACAGAAAAGATCACCCAAAAGATAAGCCCAATACTATATTCATGGCACAATCATGGCAGCGCAGAACTAAATCGAAAGTCAGCAAGAAATTTTCACGCTGCAAGGAGATTTCGTTTCCTCCCATCACGGCAAGCAACGTGGCCCAAGGGCCCTTTACCATCGAAGTAAACATGGGAGACCATAATGTCCGCCGCATGTACATCGATGGAGGTTCGTCAACGAAAATACTCTATGAACATTGCTTTGCGCGGCTATGACCGGAGGTGAAAAAACAGTTGATGTCGGCCACTTCGCCCCTCATTGGCTTCAGCGGAGAAACCATCTGGCCTCTAGGTCAGATGCGACTCCTAGTAACCAGTGGGGATGACGAGCACTCAACTACATCATGGATGAACTTCATGGTGATACGTTCACCATCTTCATACAACTGCATTATTGGAAGGCCGAGGATATTAGTTATCTAGGTCGTACCATCCATGACACATGGCATGATAAAATTCCATGTGGACGGAAGAATAGTAACCATTTTCAATACAGTTTTACAACCATGAGAATGTCACGCAATAACCGTACCAACACAGCCAATTCCTAAGCGGAAGGAACAACTACCACCAAATTGGAAAGTAGCAATCCATCCAGACTATCCAGATTAAGAGATAGCGATTGGAGGAACATTAACTGATAAAGGCAAGAGCGTTATGTGCGACTTGCTAAAGGTAAACCTTGATGTATTCGCTTGGGAACCAAAGGACATGACAGGCGTACCACGGTCGATAGCAGATCATTGTTAATCCCACTTCAATCTATAACACAAGATGTAGAGTATATTTAGAGAAAGAGAAAGAAAAGGAAGTTAGAGAGAGAAAGTAGAGAGAATGGTGGAAGGTTGATATTTAATAGAGAGAGAAACTAAAATGAACAAAAACCCTCTTCCACACATGGAAGAGGGTTTATATACCCATGAGCTTGGTGGGCTCATGGGCTTGTTAGCTTTGGCCGAGATTGGCCTATTTTAGGCATAAAGCCCATACCTTAGATTATATTAGCTTAAGGTACAAGCCCTGTTAACCCGACTAACCTATTACAATACAAGACCTATAACGACTAAGATGACCTATTACATTCTTGTTCGACTATATAAAATATAGGGCTAACAATCTCCCCAATGTATCAGTCATATTTAAAATGCATAAGATGATTGAATGAATACAATCTTGTGGAGGTAATCTTCCTTCTTACCTCTTGTATCTTGGTCTTGATCTTGTTTGTAACGGTTTAGTTCCTTCATGCCTTTGTGATCTTTATCTTGAGCCTCCGTTATTTGATTTTTAGTGCTTGAGATCTTCAATCTATCCTTGATAGTGTTCGTCTTGTGCTCTTGTGACAAGATGACCTATTGCATTCTTAAGTATCTTGATTATCGTCATCTTGTGCTCTTAGGACTTCTGAAACGACATGTTCACACTTTGTTGATTTTGAAAGGCTAACAATTCCCCATACAAGTATAGTTGTAGTTAATCCTTCAAATATTCATCAGAGTTACGGAAGACTTTATCTTTTAGTATGAACATGTGAAGACGACTTCGGTTAGGACACAACTACACCACCTTCTTGATATGCTACAACATATATAGACATGGATAAAATGGCTTTAAACATTTCATCGTAACTCGGTAGCATTCTACCTCCGGTCGACGAAGACCGTTAGACGGTATTAGATATCGTACCTGTGATCGGGTAGATTCGTTTGAGAACCTCCTTGACAGGGTTTCCCGACGGTAGTAGCCAGTTCTCTTTACTCGACCGTCTCAAAGCAGTCTACGAACGTAAATAGTGAATAATAAGGATAAATTATCTGTCTAATTAGAGTCGTCAATTCAGAATTCCTGGAACAGTTTGATTCTATAAGAATTGCACCATTGTTGCTTTCTAGTTTGTCACAAGCTTGATTCTAGAGAATCTTGCGAGTCACCTACCGTAGTGCTGTTTGATGTTGACACTGGAAGGATTTCCATTCGTCACTGTGAGCACTAAAGAGTGTCACTCTGAATGTTCTGGCAAGATCACATGGATTTTGCGAAGAAACCTGGAATCTAGTTTAAATCAATTAAGAATCTAAACTTAGTTGTTTTCCAGTTCTCACAAGTTTGATTCGTGTAGAATCACACATGTTATCTACCATGAGCTTGTTTGATGCTGGCTCAAGCAGGGTTTCCATCTTCATTGTGAATCGTATCACTCAGATGTTTTGGCAATATCACAAGGATAATGCGTAGGACTCGATTGTGTCCTAATGAGATGATAGATTGATCTCTTTTGGCTCTAGACTCGATAACTAACTCGGAGTGAGAAAGTTAATAGATACGTGTTGATCTCCGTGAAAATGAGACGAATTATCTTGAGAGAAACTCGAGTGGCTGGAAGGGTTGTGCAACACATCACTAGGTCCATGACACTTGTCTTCAAAAGGTGTGTTAACCCGGTTTTTTCCTAAGTTGCATAGAATATTCAATTCCTTCAATGCTTACCAATACATCATCACTAGCACCTTGTTGTGATTGTTCCAGTGCTAACTTAAGTAATTGGTCCGCATTCAGCTTCATTCAACTCCATCTTTCCTAAGGACAACTATTTCTAGCTATGGAATGTCCTTGGGTAGATGCCTTCGGTTCTGGTTGGATCATAGGGCTTAGTTTCCTATCCTAAACCACCTTTTGCCACCATCGTTCCGTCGTGGGTAGTAGGTTGTGTTGGGTAAAGATTGAAAACCATTCAAAGTGCTTGATAAAAATCAAAACTTTTAACACTTTGAAAGTTTTACATTTCTGAAATACTCCCCCTACACACATGCATCGATATTTGAAATAGTTTAGCATATGAAGGAAAGAGTTGCACTTGAGTCTTTAAGATCACATGTTGCGATATATTACATTTTAATCACATTTTATCCCCCTATCTCTAATATAAAAACTCAATAATAGAGATACCAATTGATTAAAATGTGACAGTTTCTAAAAAACGTTGGGAGAGAAACATGTGTGCAAGCATGAATCATGGAACATTAAGTCGGGTTGCTCCCTAATAAGTGTGAAAACACTTATCTTTTTACCACTTAAAACAAATTAAAACGAGACCAAAACGTGTGTTTAATGTCGTAAAAGTCGGAATTACGTGTGATTTGTGTTTTTGTTGTGTTTTAGGACCAAAAGATGAAAAAGGAAGAAAACAAGGGATTTCACGGGCTTTTATCGAAGATAAAGACAAAAGACAAGTCAAAAGATAAAAAGTGCAAAAAGAACGAAAGACAAAGGCCTATTCTAAAGAATTATTGAAGAAAAGACCAAAGACGGAAGTTTAACAAGTCGAAGAACCAAATCTAATAAAAGAAGAAATTAGAAGACGGGTTCAGTTTTATTTATCGACAAATCCTAAAGACAAAGTCGAGAATGATGAATTTATTGTCAAGACGAGAAGAAAAAAGAAAGAAAGAAGGAGCACATCACTTACCACTCCTCCACTATATAAAGACATTTGTCATTAGTCAGTTTAAGTTTTTTTTTTGGAAATTAGGTAGGTGTAATCTTTACTTTTCTCTCATTTTCTTTCAAGCTTTTCATCACTAATCTTCCATTGTTGAATCTTAATCTTTTCATTAAGCTTTTCATTAATCTCATTCTTCCTTTCTTGTTTAAAATTATCTTTGAGTTGATTAATTTTGTTAGCTTATTTGTGATTATTGTTTATTTGATTAAGTTGCTTAGTTCTTGTTTTTTTTCCTTTTTATGTTGTTGAGGATTTGCTAAAAGCTAATCTGGTGGTCTAGTAGGGTGATAGATGATAGAAGCCATTGTTGAGTTGAGAGAGAAAGGTTGAATGTGTGAAAGATAGAAAATGTATTAAGCTAATGAATGAAAAACACAAGCAACACCCCTCCTTGGAAGCTAAGGAGGGGTATATATAGTCACACACGCTGCTTAAACTATACAACGTTCCTAGTCTAGTCTAAGCGTGTGTGACTATGATAACTAAGGGGAATTCTTAAATTTCGTCACATAAAGTGAATTTCCAACAATCTTTCCCCATGGGACGACGTGTAGAATTCCTTACAATATTTTTCCTAACAAGTACAAAATGATTAAGAACAAGAGCTTTCATGAAGCGTCCAATGCTGATGAAGTCTTCTGAGGCCTTCGTCTTCAGAACGACTCATCTTTAAAGTAACTTGTAGAAGAAATACTGTAACGGCACGAGCTAAGTAACCCATACACTTCTGTTTAAGGAGAAGCTTCTGAATTAGCTTCCCCTAATTCATGCCACATAAACTTGATGTATAAGCTTTTAAATAGCTTCCCCCTAAATCGACAATCCTCGGAAGCAACTTCAAAGCTTTCAATAAAGCTTAGAATGATTAAGCGCACAACGGAATCTAACAAGCAAATCCCATCATATAACATGATAACGTTGCTAAGAGGGATTGAAAGTAAGGGCTACACCAAGTAGATCAACAACTTTTCTTCTCACGCTTGAATAATTCTTCAGAATTTTTCTTCCCCCTGAGAGTTCAAGTTATGCATACCAGAAAGAATCAAGACATTTCTTCCCCCATATAGTTGAAGAAAGTAAATCAATCCTAATTATGAAGCTCAAATACTGAAGTGGACACTTTATCCCATTCATGAAGTTGACATCGTAACACCAGAGTCAATTAAGTCCCAGAAATGCACATATCTTCTTCCGGAGATGCACCAGAGTCAATTAAGTCCCGGGAATGTATATAGGATAATAATGATGTTTAATTGCAACAATCAAACAGTTAAACCTCGAATCAGTAGTGTACCGTTTAGAGATTGATAACGCCACGAGTTAAAACACTAATTTTATCTGTGGCTATGACAAATGTCATCCCGAATGTCTTCAAATCAAAAGAAGGTATGAAGTTCATCACGTGTACTCGTTGAGCGTTCAATGTTTCTTCTTCATCCCCCTTGATGGTTTCGAAACTCGGAACCATCAATAAATCGTATGCACATGAACCTGAAATCTCGTGAGAATAATAAATAAGCTGAATTATATATTTTGTGAGAATCAGCTGTTGATCGAAAATCTCTTCTCATAAACTCTCCATGGCCACCTTTACCAACCCACGTGAAAGCAATTTGAAGTGACCACTGAAAGACTGAACTAGATACATCAAACATGAAGCTGAATAAAAATCCTTCGATCTTGTGACTTAAGCTTGCACTATTGTTGAATGAAGAACGGTGGAGAAATCTCTAAGTACTCAATGCATCACTAAAGAAGTCTATAAGCACAACACCTCTTGAAATTATCCACGTCGACTAAGCACGTGACACTGAGTATAACAATGTGACCCCTTTAAGTGATAGTTATCCGAGTCATCAACCATCCACCCCGAACCCGGAAACCAGATAACCAAGTCGTCATTCTAAGATTAAGCACGAGCAAGTTATCTATGAAAGATAAAATAAGTACACGACTTCAAAAAATCCGTCTTCAACGTCACGTAATTAATACCCGATCAAACAAAATCTGTAGCCACTAAGAAATCATCCAATTTTTTCTTGGTCTCGTCTCAAATAAATTCTCGTCACATTTGTCGCGTCACTTTGTTGTCTCGTGCCGATGATGACCAAAGTAAAACTTGTTATACACAAAATTTATTTAAAAAAAATGTTTTTAAAAAAATTGTGTGTATGAATAAAGTTTAACAAATCAAATTGTGTATTAAAACTTAATACACACGGCCCATAATAAACTTAACATACGATCCATTTTCCAATCTTGTTAAATAAACGTGTTTCATGGTCCATCATTTTGAATAAACGAGAGTCCATGGCCCATCAGTTTTCTCATAACCCGGTCCATCACACAAGTGTTATAACACACTCCCCAACCCCTAATTTCACTCACAGTTTTATAACCCTAATCCTCTCACTTAGATAACTCCGCCCCCAAACCAAACTCCTCACCCACCATCATCGTGAAATCCGCCTCCAATATTTTCATCTGATCCCCATCTCAAAACACAGCCACATCCATCCTCAAAACGCCTCCATATCTTTCCCATATCTGATGCAACTAAACTCATATTAACCCATAACATAATCATCTCAAATAAGACATAACAATCACAAGTCTTATACACTAATGTCTTAAACTTGCTGCTATTCACAAGAAAACACCACGAAACCAACGCAACCCCTCATCTTTCTATAGCACGTTGCACGAAGCATTTTCTTCAAGATCTTTTGACATAAAGGATCTCGGGTAGGTTATTGCATGTAGGTTCTTATTTGAGTTTTAAGTAGACCAATGTCTATCAATCGAATTAAAGGATGAACGAAACATGTTGTTTATGTTCAATCTTTTAAGTTCGAATAATAAAAGCAATGGTTAAACCATTACAAAGATCTGGGATGAAATGAGTCTGGTGTATAGATCTTTTAAGGTCTCGACACTCGAGGCTAATCTGAGATCAATATTCTTCCGAGTCTAAATTAGTTGTTTTTAGTCCGAGTCTAGATTGGATGGGGGATTAGGAGACAATGGGATAGGATAGTTATGGTGTTGTGGAGGTATAAGGTTGGCTGTTGAGTCGACTCAGTGAGTTAACTGAGTCAACTCGGTAATTACCGAGTTGACTCGGTTGTGTTGACTTTGGTTTTGGTCACAAATTTGGTCCACTAATTTTATAAACAGTCCATCATAATGTTTAAAAGAAAACCCATCGGAATGTTTTTTGTTTTCATCGCAATGTTTACATTTGTTTTTCCATCGCAATGTGTTAAAAAAATCCATCGGAATGTTTTCTCTTCTACACCCCGTCGGAATGCATCCGTCGGAATGCATCCGTCGGAATGCATCCGTCAGAATGTGTTCCATCGGAATGCACAGACTGTGTTCCATCGGAATATTCGATCGCAATGTAGAAACCAAAGGTTTTTGCGATCGCAATATTCCGATCTGAAAGCTTATCCAAAAGTACTGTCCTTTTCCATATTTTTAGGAACCTGTTTTTGAGTCTAATTTTTTCTAGCAAATCTGGGTTTTCACCTTCATCTTCAAAAAAAATTAAAGAAACCTATAAAAAATTGAACCCCAGACATGCATATTGACCAGAAAGAAGATATTTGACCCAAAGTAAAATCGTGAGACCAGGGACTCAAAACCTCAAAACCAGTAGTAAACCCAGATATGAGACAAGAAATTTGATATGTGGGCTGTGACAAAACCAATGACACAAAATATGTGACAAATGAAAGATAAAGAATTTGGACATAACTTGTGATATGGGTTTGAGTATATCAGATTGGACTGTGAGACTGATACATCGGGACAATAAATTGTGACAAAGTTAACATGTTTCCATAAAAGAATGAAACCATAAAAACCATTGTGACAAAAACGAGACATACGGACCAAAAAAATTATATGACGAGACACAAAAAAATGTTTAGACCACCAAATCGAAACAAAAACATGATCCAAGGAATGAACCAAGGCTCTGATACCAATTGAGGATTTGCTAAAAGCTAATTAAAGGTCTACGTAATCTTGGTATTTGGTAAACTATGAATAATCTATTGATTGAGTGGATGAAGGAGGAGGAAGAAGATGGGTATAGAGAGAGAAAGATGAGAGGAGGAGAAAGATAGAGAGAGAAAGAGTATTTATTAAATGAAAAGTTTAAAATGAAATGAGCCACCCATCCTAACATGCTAGGAGGGGGTATATATAGCCCACCCTACATGTGGGCTATATGGACTATACTGTTTACAAACTGGATCACGAGCCTATTACTTGAATATATTATTGGAGTGACCGATCCTTTCTAAATACGTAAAAACGTATTTCCAACAATCTCCCCCTAAGGGAGGTCACTCCAAGTTACTATGTCCTAAATAGTCTATAGCTCGTGATCTATGCTAACAATGATGTGACCGAGACTTTCTTTGGAAAAACGTATTTCCAACAATCTCCCCCTAAGGGAGGTCACACCATTTTACAAAATCTTAAGCCTAGCATACTATGCTTGAGTCTTCGATCTTGTTCTTGTGAATATGCTTGATGTGATCTTTGACTTAAGACTTGAGCATGTTTTCTTGCCTTGACCTTGTGCATTCGTCACGTGTGATATTCGCCTCTTCGTGACTTCATGTTCCACATACTTATATCTTTAAATTCTTGAAAGCTTCAGAGTTTAATACATCGGAAGACTTGACCTTCAGACTTTCTTGAATTTGTTGAAGTACTAAGTGTATGTAGTATAAGCATGTGGTGACGACTTCTTCTGGATTATACACCGCAATGCCACCTTCTTGTTACGCTGCATAAGACAGTTAGCAACAAACCATATACACGGATGAAATGGCCTTGAACATTTCATTCTAATTCGGTAGCATTTTACCTCCGTCGGTGAAGACCGTTGGACGATATTAAATATCGTACTTGTGGCAGGTAGTTTCAATAAAGAACCTCCTTGACAAGATTTCGCGGGTAAACCCGTTCTCTTTACTCGACCGTCCAAAGCTGACTGCGAACGTAAAGAGTGAATCATTTGGATAATATTATCCGCATGATTTGAAGCCGTCAATTCATGTTCCTGGAACAAGTGAAGTTCAATTAAGAACCGCACCATCGTTGCTTTCCAGTTGTCACGAACTTGATTCATATAGAATCTTGCAAGTTACCTACCAAGTGCTGTTTGATGTTAACACTAGAAGGATTTCCATTCGTCATTGTAAATACTTAATAGTATTACTCAGAATGTTCTGGCAAGATCACTAAGATATTGCGTAGAGGCCTGGAACATGTTTAAATTCATTTAAGAGTTTAAACCACTATTGCTTTCCAGTTATCACAAGTTAGATTCATAAAGAATCGCACAAGCACCTACCATGAGCGTTTTGATGTTCGCTCAAGAAGGATTTCCATCTTCATTGTAAATACTTTCGTATTACTCGGATGTTTAGGCAAGATCATGAAGATTTTGCGTAGGACTCTTAATATCTTTCTTACTTTTCACATTGTGTGAACAAGCAAGGAATAATGAAAGTGTGTCCTAATGAGATATTTGATGATCTCAACTGGCTCTAGACTCAATCGTGCATTTTGGATTTTAATGATCGGAGGCTGGAGAGGAGTGCCACCTTTTCAATACCAATTTATTCGGAGTGAATAAATCAATAGATAATGCGTTGTCTCCGTGTGATTAAAGCAAATATCTTTTGAGAGATATCTGAGTAAGCTGGGATGGGTTGTGCCTTGCATCACTGGGTCCATGATGTCTGTCTTCAATATCAAGAATCATTAAAAAATGATCTTAATAGCATATGTATTGACCCGGTTTCTACCTAAGTCGTAAGGAGGGCTTCTTTCTTTACACCCTTTATCTTTACAATTCTTTTTCATTCTTCAACCCCTTCAATGCTTACCAATACGTCATCACTAGCACCTTGTTGAGATTGTTCCAGTGCTAACTTAAGTACTTGGTCGGCATTCAGCTACATTCACAATCTTTCTCCATCTTTTCTAAGGACTACTATTTCTAGCTATGGAATGTCCTTGGGAAGATTCCTCCGGTTCTAGAGGAATCATTGGACTTTAACCTATCCTACCATCCTTATGTCACCACAATCTTCACCATCGTGAACAGAGATGTTTTGGGTAAGTGTATGTCACCATGAAATCCATTTTGAAGTGCAAATCTATTTTGCTCCCCCTTAACATATCCACGATATCCGAAAACATTTCGCACATGTCGGGATGAGCTAGCACGTTAAGTCAAACCATTTGTGATTAATCATTTCCCGTCTTAAATCACATATTCTCCCCCATATTAAAAATATTAACCCAATCGATGTTTTTAATATCAATTGATTTAATAGCATTTTAAGAAAATTTGGGAAGAAAAATGCAAATCCGATTAAATCCATTTGTCTTCGTGATTTTTACAAGCTCCCCCTCAAATTAATAAGGGTGCACTTGAAACGTAAATTAAATACCTTTTAAACACAAGTGTAAGGTATTTATCACGTGCAAAGATCATATATGATAATGTATTCATAAGATTAGCAATTTACGAGGTTGGACCTGAATGATGGAGAACATCATATGAAAGAATCACATGGTTCTTGTTCACGAATGTTGGTCTTCCTCGTAACTTCTGAAGTTATCTTCTCCTTTACACCACATGGACAATTGATATCATTGTCTTGACACCAACTTGTGAACATTGGCACTGTCGGCATCGAAAGTCTGAATGCTTGACAATTGCTCCCCCTCAATTGTTGACCCGTGTTCTACTTAAAGAGCTGTAGTCGTCGTTTGAGCAGTCACATATTCTATTATGTAGATATCAATTGCAACGAACTTCGGATTGTGGAGTTGATAACTTCTGATTGTGAAGTCAAAGCTTTCCGGTGAAATACTTGACTTCAATGTGAAAAGCGGGTTACTATCAGAAATAATAGCAAACCATATGGAGCATGTTTTAAATCTTTTAAACTTCTGCTCGAACTTTATTTACAACCCCGTGTCATTATTGAATGACATTTCTAGGTTCGTAAATATTATCGATTCCAGAAGACGTGCTCTTTTTATCAAAACGTTTTTGAACACACAATTTTCAAAGATTTAGAAAAACCTTTTGAGAAATTCTTGAAAAATTGTGTTCAAAGTTTTGAAAACCAATTACTTGAGCTTAAGATTTGGAATATCTTAGGAAAGCTCAAGTCCGAGAAGTTATAAACTTCTCGTTGTAAGGATAAGTTACCATCGGCGATAACCTTTCCTTTTATCTGAAGAACGATTCCTAAGCTGACATTTACTTAGAAGTCGTTTTCATGAGCTTGAAAACTTTGACTGTTTTAACGGAAAGCTCATGACCGAGAAAGGTTAATTTCTCGTTATGAGGAAAAGTTCTCTTATTTAAAAGATACACTTTCCTTTCTGATCTTAAAACTTCGAATGTTTTAATACAAGCTCATGACCGAGAAAGGTGAATTTCTCGTTAAGAGGATAAGTTATCATAAAAGATAATCTTTCCTTTATTTGAAGCTCGAGTTACAATCTGACATTTAACTGTAAGCCATTGTGCATGAGCTTAAAAACTTCGAATGTTTTTAATATTAGCTCATGCCCGAGAAAAATTAATTTCTCGTTGTAAGGATAAGTTTATCATCGACGATAAACATTCCTTTTAATTGAAGATCGGGTCATCATCTGATATTTAATGATAAACCATTGTGCATGAGCTTAAAAACTTCGAATGTTTTTAATATTAGCTCATGCCCGAGAAAACTTAATTTCTCGTTGTAAGGATAAGTTTATCATCGGCGATAAACTTTCCTGCCTTTGAAGAGCGGGTTATAGACTGTCATTTATCTATAAGCCTTTGTGCGTGAGCTTAAAAACGTGGAATGTTTTTAATATAAGCTCATGCCCGAGAAAAATGAATTTCTCGTTGTTAGGATAAGTTTATCATCGGCGATAAACTTTCCTTTCTTTGAAGAACGGGTCACATACTGTGATTTGCCTATGAGCCATTATGCATGAGCTTAAAAACTTGGAATGTTTTTGATATAAGCTCATGCCCGAGAAAAATGAATTTCTAGTTGTTAGGATAAGTTTATCATCGGCGATAAACTTTCCTTTCTTTGATGAACGAGTTACAGTCTGTGATATGACTATAAGTCCTATACATTAAGCTTAACCATGAATCCTCTAAGACACTTGTTTCTCCGATATCTGCTTCTTCAGCAACCAAACTCTAAGAGTATCCTTAGTTGAACGGTATACAATGATTGGACTGCTTCGTTCTTTTGGAATATCAACTTTGGTACCTGTATTCTCATTAGGAATTTGCTTGCTTTGACATGGGTTAGCGATATCAATTTTAGAAGCACGTGGGGGTTCACAGTTGGCTTTACTTGTGTCAGAAGCGACCTGAGTAGATGATTCACTAGTCTTGGCTGTCAAACGTTTCCTTTTATAGAAAACCTTAAGTTTAGGCGTAAGTGAAGTATCATCTTTATTAGTTTCCTCCCTAGTAGACTTAGTAGAATCGGAGACTATCCTAGTTAAAGGGAACTCGTTTCCTACAAGAGTGAAAGTTCTACCAGTGGGGCGCCACATTTTACCAATGGGTTTGATTTTAGCGACCCACTGGGATTTGAGTCTAGCACGAGAGTTCACCTCATTAAGTAATTTCTTGATACAAGAATCATGATTTGCCGTAAAGACACATTTCCTACATGTTTTACAAGTAGCATATTTAATGTCTGAGTAATTCCTAGATGATTGATCGATGCTCCTAGGAGATGACATGCTACGGTTAGCAGTATTGGGTAATCTAGAAGGCACCTAACTAGGTTTGACATTGCTATCTCTTACATGTGTCTTTTGCATAGCTTCCCTTAGACCAGATTTATGGCAAACGTCATTTGAACTAGTTCTAGACGTGGTCTTGGTATTTTTAGGGAGACTAGAGGCAATCATGTGATTAGGTCTTGCCAAAGCTGTTTTGATCACATTGGGCCTAGTTGCTGGAGTGGTATAGGAAAATGTACCAAATCAACTTGGGAGGCAAACCGCGGTCTCGAGGATTGTGGTCGCTCGGATCTAAATGCAGTAGGTTGTCTGACGAATTGATTTGTAGGCGGTTTCCCCAAGATTGATGGTTTTCAAGCTTAATGTCCACACTAGGTCCTCTAGTTTTCCTTAACTCGTTTTTCAATGCAACTATAGCAAAAACCTTTTCCTGTACTTGGGCCTTTAAAGTCTCATTCTCTTTGAGCAAAATATCTTGGGATGTCAATTTAGACTCTAGTAACTGATTTTGTTTCAAAATATTATCCTTTTCAGCTTTAGAATCTAAAACTTTTTGATCCAATTTTCTTTCAAGAACAACGTTTGACTTTTCAAGTTTTTCAAAGTATGTTTCAAATTTGTCCGCTTTCTTAGAAAATTCAAGTTTGGCATCCTCAAGATCTTTTGATTGTTGAGCTACAATCGTTTCGAGATCTCTAATCTTGTAATCAGAAGCAGTCAATGAAGCAGTTATAAGACAATTATCATGATGTTTAGCATTTTGAACACTTTCTCCCCCATTATGACTCACATCGGGTGAATCAGAAGTGGTATTTCTATCACTCTTTTCCATCCCATGTTTGTCATAATTAGGTTCAGAATGCTCAATATGCGGCATGCCATCAACATATACATCATAAACAACATTACATTGTACCATGTTTGCAGGCTCTTCGTCATAAACGGGTAAGGTGTCATCAAGAGAGATCTCGTGAACATTCCCTGACGTGCCACTGATATCATGTTGTCCTCCTAATTCCGTGCTCTGACCATCGTTAGGCTCCAAGTTGTCAACCGTATGACCATTTTCCTCTTGCATCGAAGAGTCTTTCACTCCATTATCATACCCTTGCTGAAGTTAAGATCTTTCATAAATCGAAGATGAGACCGATGTCATGAGTTTCAAAATTGTATCACGGAAAACTCGAAGCTCGGTATGTGTATCTCGAAGAAATGATTGGCAAATCACTGAACTTTCAGACTTGATGATATTGAATTGGAGGAAAGGCGTGAGTTGTGTCACAAGAGTCTTATATGCAAGTGCCGATGCAGAGTGATTAAAATTTTCATGGTTGAGTTGATCGGCGAGTTGGGTCAAAGTGGTGAATATTGAGTCGATGAATATATGACGATCTTGACCAAAGATTGTCACAAATTCTCTCCCTCCTTGAAACCGTGAAAGAGTAACTAGATGATACTGAAGCATTAGAAATAAAGTGATGCCACTTTTTCTAATTTTGTCTTGCATTTTATGCGCTTCTCCTTTTTGACATGTCGAAACGAACGAATCCATTGAATATCGATGACTAATAAGGAAGGATTACTTATTGAAAGTAAGGATTACTTAACGATGAAAGAATTTGTCTTCACTTTCAAATAATAACACCCAATCAAAAATCCGTAGCCACTAAAAATAAATCCCGTCCATGAATAAATCCAAGCGACGGTAAATATAATGATCGGGCCGTCAAGGATTTTACCACTTTAGTTCTTTCGGAATACCCGCCTCAATAAAATGTACCAAAAAGTAATAAAAAAAATTGTCTAAACTAAAATACACACGTGACAAATATTAATTGACAAAAATACGAAATAAACAAAATTAAAAGCTAACTTTTAAAATGTAAGAATATAAAACATTAACTTATCTAAAATATTTGCTACACTCAAATTCAAAACATTAACTTTTAAAACGTTTTATTACTGTAATATGAAAGCATTGTATCCTCCGCCCCCCATTATTAATAAGTCCACGGTCCACGTGTTGACCACCTAAAAAAACATGGCAAGTGAAAGCATTGTAACCTCCGCCCTAATCTCTCTCTCAAAACCAATAATACTCCACCGTCTCTTTACACACACTCTCTTATCTCTTAAACTGATAATTTCTCTCACAAAGAAAAATCTCTCACACAAAATATAACTCCTTCGTCTCTAATCCCACATCAATCAAACCAAACCATTATCAATCTCCGTCTTCTTCTTTGTTTCTCAGAAAAATTCTCTTAAATCCACACCAGGTTTTACACACAAATGAATCCCAAAGCCTAATCTCACAACTTTGTTATTTCACTAGACCAAAAATCAATCCATGACCACTCTAATAAACCCTTTCAATCTTCAAGTGCAGCAAATGAATCGTCAAGATCTCTCTATTGAGGTCTCGGGTAGGTTTTTATCGCATTTTTAGATTTGTGTCTCCAACGAAACAAAGTTTGATTAATAACATAAATGTTATTAGTCATACTTTATCTTCGAAAATCGAAAGAAGGTAGAACCTTCGATAACGATCTATGATGATCTATCTTTTTCGTGTTTGATTTTTCATGATCAATACATACATCACGAAAAAAAGCAAAATATGAGATCAATTTATAAGTTTTGAGTCTTTGTCGAGGCTGATTACGAGTCAGGTTTTGAGTGAGACTAGTCTTGTGTGAGTGAGTCGAGTCAATGTTGTGGATACGAGGCAGGTTGGTGAGTCGTGAAACGAGGGGAGTCGAGTCAGGTTCTTGGTTTTGAGTCGAGAGAGTGTTTGTGGGTTTTTTGGATATCGAGAGTGAGTTTGAGGCTGTGTGTGACTTTGGTTTGATTGGAGTCCGAGAGTCCTGGTGTTGAGAGTCGAGAGATTAAGTGTGGGTTTTTTGTATCTGTTATGTATGAATAAAAAATGCTTCGTTTGGAACACCTTCGTTCGGAACACCTTCGTCCGGAACACCTTCGTCCGGAACACCTTCGTCCGGAACACCTTCGTTCGGAACAACTTCGTTCGGAAGTTTTTCGTTCGGAAGTTTTTCGTTCGGAAGATTTTCATTCAGAAGATTTTCGTTCGGAAGATTTTCATTCGGAACACCTTCGTTCGGAACACCTGATTCGTTCGGAGCAGTTGATGGGATGACAAGATTTGGACAATGGGACAAAAACTGATTGAATACCCAGACACTCAAAAACTATTAAGAAAAAACAAATAAAAATGAAATAGATAAAAAAAATAAAATAAAAAAATCAAAATCAAAATCAAAACTGATTGATTGATTGAATAAAGTAAAAACTGATTTTTCTGAAAAAAATAAAATAAAAAATAAATTGACTGTTTGATAGGTTAAGAAAAATGATAAGAAAAGTGAAAAATATAAAAAAATTGATACTTTGTGATTTTCAAGATCAAATTGATAGAAAACTGATAATTTAAAAAGAAATTGATAGATCTAAAATATTGATTCTAAAAAAATACGAGACATAAAAAAAACTCAACACCAACAGAAAGAAAAGATTTTTCAATCAAATCAATAGATAAAAAAAACGTAAATCCTAAGATATAACCATGGCCCTTGATACCAATTAAAGGTCTACGTAATCTTGGGATTTGGTAAACTATGAATAATCTATTGATTGAGTGGATGAAGGAGGAGGAAGAAGATGGGTATAGAGAGAGAAAGATGAGAGGATGAGAAAGATAGAGAGAGAAAGAGTATTTATTAAATGAAAAGTGTAAAATGAAATGAGCCACCCCTCCTAACATGCTAGGAGGGGGTATATATAGCCCACCCTACATGTGGGCTATATGGACTATACTGTTTGAAAACTGGATCACGAGCCTATTACTTGAATATATTATTGGAGTGACCGATCCTTTTTAAATACGTAAAAACGTATTTCCAACAATGGTTGATTTTTATAGCTTATTGTGCTTATTGCTTATTTTATGTTTGGCTTATTTTTATTTGAGTGGATTTGATTAGCTTAATGTTTTTAGATTATATTTAATTGATTTGCTTAGTTTGGTGATTTTTAGAGTTTTATTTTGTGTTGTGTTTGGCTTATTTCTTAGATTAGATTAGTTTAATTTTTGCTTATTTGCTTTTATTTATTTGCCTTATTTTGCTTATTTTAGGATCGAGTCTCTATTTTATTTGCGTATTCTTTTTTACAGTCCACTTTCGGAAGAGGTTTTATCACTTTTCTCGAAAGTAATTATTTTTTAGTTTTCCCAAAAGTCATTTTTTTTAGTTTTCCCGAAAGTCATAATTTTTATTTTATCTGTAACTCAAATTTTCTTTATTCCGAAACCCATTTTTATGATTCATTGCGAAACTCCACTTTTTCCGAAAGTATCATAGCATTTTTTTCTTTCCCGCTTAAAATATAATATTCTGAAAGTGGGTAATTTTAAGGTTGCGAAAGTGACCAAATACAAAAAGTTCTGAAAGTAACCAAACAATTGTTGTTTTTTTTTTCAATGTCGGGTCCTGCTGGTGCTAAGGTGAATCCATGTAATTAGAAATTGAATACTATTGAAGTTGATAAGAAGAAAAAGTCTACATCTCCCATCCTAATTTCCACGTCTAATGCATTTGGTGCACTTGATAATGTTCTGGAGGGTATGGATAGTGATGAAGAGGACGAGGTGGTGAAAAACATATATGATGAATCGGTTAATGTGTTTAATAACTCTAAAAGGGAAAGCACTCCTTATGATATGGTGCTCAATGTTTAGTTTAGCAGCTTGGAATATAAGGGGCTTGAACCAATCCCCTAAACAAAGGAGGTTCGTCTTGTTATTCAGGAAAATAATTTAACTGTTTGTGCGATTCTCGAATCGCATGTGGATGCTTCAGGAGTTTATGAGGTTTGTCAGAAAATTTTTCATGGATGGAAGTGGACTTTTAATGGTTCTATTTGTTCTAAGGGCACGCGTATTATTTTGGGATGGAATGATGATAATGTGGATCTTATGGTTCTTTCTCAAACTAATCAAGTTATTCATTGTCAAATCAAAACCCGTTTGGAGTATCGTAACATTTTTGGTTCTTTTGTTAATGCTAATAATTACTATGGAGACCGCTGGACTCCTTGGACGAATCTGATTGCTCATTCTTCCTTTATGCGTAATCAACCTTGGGTCCTACTTGGAGATTTTAATACAACCCTAAATCTTGAAGACCATTCTTGTGGTGGTTATACTCCTTCTATTGCCATGAGGTAATTTAGAGACTGTGTTAATGAAATGGAGGTGTTGGATGGTAATGATACGGGGTTTCATTTTACTTGGAATGAAAAACCACAAGGTGAGGATGGTATTTTAAAAAAATTGATCGTGTTATGTCTAATCTCAAATTTTTAGATTGCTTTCCTAGTTCTTTTGCTATATTCCAACCATATCGAATATCGGATCACTCTCCTTGTCTTTTGCGTATTCTGGTGGTCAGTAAATCTAAACCGAAGCCATTCAAGTTTTCTAACTTTATTGTTCATAAGGAGGGGTTCCGTGATATTGTTAAGGAGGGATGGAACCTGAATGTTAATGGGTGCTCAATGTTTAAACTAGTTAAACGGCTCAAAGGCTTAAAGCCTTCTTTTAGAAAGCTACTACATTCGTATGGTAATCTTCATGATCGTGTTAAACGATTACGAATTAAGCTGGATGCTGCTCAACGAGCCCTTGATTTGGATCCTTCATCCGTCATTATTAGAGAGGAGCATGCTCACTATTTGTTAGCTTTTAAAGAAGCTTTGTTGGATGAAGAGAGGTTTTTACGACAAAAATCAAAAATCGAATGGCTAGCAGCAGGTGACTCAAATACTTCATACTTTCATAATTCGGTTAAAAGTAGAAATGCTAGAAACCGAATTGAAATGGTTCGTGATGCTAATGATGTTTTGTTTGAGAATCATGATGTGGAAACGGTTTTTTTGTCTCATTATGAGAATTTTCTGGGATGTGAAGGTTCTAAAGTCCCGCTTAATACCCAACATTTATTTGATCGTGTGTTAAGTAGTGACAAAGCTAATTTTATGGTTCGTGAGGTGTCTGAAGAAAAGATTAAACAGGCTATTTTTCTATGGGTGATGAGAAAGCTCCTGGACCTGATGGTTTCTATGCAACATTTTTTAAGAAGTCTTGGGATATTGTTAAGGTTGATTTTGTGAATGCTATTCGTGACTTCTTCAGAAATGGTAAGCTTCTAAAGGAGATCAATCATACAATTATTGCTCTTATACCGAAGGAAACTGTTCCCAACAAAATTAATCATTATCGTCCTATTTCTTGTTGCAATGTTATCTTTAAGTGTATTAGAAAGATTATTGCTAATCGTATTAAAGGAGATCTTGATTTTTTGGTGAGTATCAATCAATCTGCGTTTGTTCCGGGTCGGAGGATTTTTGATAATATTTTACTTACTCAAGAACTAATGCGTAATTACCACCGGAATCGGGGGCCTCCTAGATGTGAGTTTAAGGTTGATATTCAAAAAGCATATGATAGCGTTGATTAGAATTTTCTTCGTAATATTCTGATTGCTTTTGGGTTTCATACTACTATGGTTAATTGGATCATGGTGTGTGTATCTTCTACTTCATATTCGGTGAGTGTTAATGGTAATCTATGTGGCTGGTTTCGAGGTAGGAGGGGCTTACGACAAGGAGATCCGCTATCTCCTTATTTATTTACTTTAATTATGGAAGTTCTATCATTGATTGTGAACCATAATGTTCGTAATGCGAAGGATTTTCAGTTTCATCAACATTGTGAGCATCAACGAATTGTTAACTTGTGCTTTGCTGATGATTTATTCCTTTTTTCTAAAGGGAACTTGTCGTTGATTCAGGTTATTATGGATGCCCTTGAGGAATTTAAGAATGTTTCGGGTCTTGTTCCAAGTATTCCTAAGAGTACTGTCTTTTTGTGCAATGTTCTGATGGCTTTAAAGACGAGTATCTTAGATATGCTGCCTTTTAATGAAGGTACTCTTCCAGTTTGATACTTGGGTGTTCCTCTTATTTCTTCGAGACTGTTGATCCGTGATTGTCATGTTCTTGTGGAAAGGTTAGAAGGTAGAATTAATAATTGGAAAAACAATACGCTTTCTTTTTTGCAGGGAGGCTTCAACTTATTCGATCTGTCATATCGTCTATGCATATATATTGGGCGTCAGTTTTCTTTCTTCCGGTTAGTATTATCATTGAGCTAGAACGGCTCATGAGTGGTTTTCTTTGGTGTCAAGGTGTTATGAAGAAGGGTAGGGCTAAAGTTGCATGGGATTCGGTTTGTTTACCGCTTAATGAAGGAGGGTTGGGCATTCGCAAGATTGAGGAGTTTAATATTGCGCTTATGGTGTCGCATGTTTGGTGTATTTTAACTCGTAAGAATTCTTTGTGGGTGTAGTGAATTTACTCATATAAACTAAAAGATAGAAGCTTTTGGGACGTTCCATGTCTTGGGGATGTGAGTCGGGGATGGCAGAAACTATTATACATTCGAACTCATATTCGTCAATTTATATGGCATAAGATATATAACGGTAAAACTACTTCACTTTGGTTTGATAGGTGGGCTGATATTTGCCCTTTGAGGGACAGTATTTCGACCCGAATTATTAATCGTTCAAGTTTTAATATTTCAGATTCGGTATATGATGGTATTTCTAATGGAACATGGCGTTGGCCTGATGATTGGAGCTCTAGGTTTCATGTTATCTACTCAACGCTTGTTTCGGCTAATGATGAGTCTAGGGAAGATGAGGTTATGTGGCGTGATAATCATGGTCATCTTAAACCGTTTTCGGTTGCTCTTGTCTGTAGGGGTGAGCAAAACCGACCGACAACCGAAAACCGACACAGATCGACCGACACAAACCGACCTTCGGGTCAGGATTCGGGATGGATTTTTCATGATTTCGGGACTTGGTTCGGGTCGGGACTCGGGATTAATTCGGGATTGCACAAAGATAACCACACAAATCGGGAGTAACTCGGGCTTAACTTGGTTCAGTTCGGGACTCGGGCCTAACTCGGGTCGGGATTTGGTTTGAGTTTTTCACGATTTCGGTTTCGGGATAAGTCGGGATCGGGTCGGGACGGGTCGGTTTCGTCCCGATGCTCACCCCTACTTGTCTGGGATACCATACGTACTCGTGGATTAACTGTGGATTGGGTTCATGTTGTTTGGTTCTCCCAGTGTATTCCGCGTCACTCTATCCATTTATGGCTTGTTATTTGGAGGAAGCTAAAGACGCAAGATCGTATTCAAACATAGGATGTGGGTCCAAATTTTGACATTAATCTCCTTAGATGCCCGTTTTGCGGTGTCACTTAAGATTCACATGAACATGTCTTCTTCGAGTGTGACATTTCTTGTCAGGTTTGGTCTAAGGTTCGTGGTTTTTGCAAGATGGAGGGTGTTCCAGCTAGGATTGATGATATTATGAATTTTATCATTCCCCTTTCTAATGGAAGCTTGGTTCTTGATATCTTGTCTCGTCTGGTTGTGGCTGCCACTTCTTATTGGGAAAGGAATGCTAGGCTGTTCACGAAGTCATCTATGAGGGTGGATCAGCTGGTTGATGTTATTATTAAAACTGTTAGACTGAAGTTAACTACCTTACGGTTCAAGAAGATTACTACTGCGTCCCGAAGTATCATGGATCAGTGGAAGTTGCCATCGACATGTTTTGGTTATGATGGGAGTGTCGGGTGAGGGTTGTACTCTTTTTTCCTTGTCTAAGGTTTTTCCCACCGGGTTTTCTTTAGCAAGGTTTATTAAGGAGGCAGACTCATCTGGTTTCCTCTTGCTCCCATCATGATGTTACTTAGATGTTAGATGTCTTCATGTTTTCATCTTGGTTTATGTCTAGTTTATTAATGTTATAGGATAGATTATTTGTTTGGCTTTTAATAGGCCTTGTTTAACAAGCTGCCTGTAGCTTGCGGTTAATGTGGTACTTCAGCCACATTCATTTGTACTTCAATGGTTTTTTGGTTAATATATTTATCGGGGTAACCCTTTACCAAAAAAATATTTTTTTTCAATGTTCGTGTGAACACATGGTGGTGTGAACACAACATTTGTTTAATTGCGAAAGTGGCCATAATAAATTATAGGGTTTAGTCTATATATTAACAACATACTTTGCAACTTTTACACATCTAAGTAACCAACCCAATATATTACTAATATAGTCTATTAACTTTCGAATTTTTCTACATATAGGTAACATAACCGGTTGTGTGCCGGTTGAAACTAAAAAGTGACTGACACGTCATTCTTTGGACATGTTTGATTATGTTCAAAAATTGGACAAAAGCCACAACCTGAAATTAAATGCCGGAAACAACACTAGTTCATCAATCTGTTGTCCATGTAAACCAATTTATCAAACTCAACAAGAACCACTTTATCTAACTAAACAAAACCTCAAAGAATATTGCAGATCCTCTATTGATAAAACCCAGGTAACAAACCAGATCTTGATGGTTTCGGTTGCACACAGTAACGAAACAGGTAGAGCTACCCTCGGGGCTTGTGCTTTATTTATTTGATCAAACCCAGCTAGGGTTAGCCTCGTGGATGCTAATGGAACCAGCAACATCTAAACAAATCTTTAGAGGGTTTTCTTTTATATTGCTAGTGAATTTTTTATTCGGATTTAGATAAAGTTTGATCCACCAATTGAAAAAAAGAACTTATCTTCAGTAGTCATGGTGGGTTGAAACAAGAGAAAGAAACGGGGTACTTTAGTAATTCAAGTAAAAAAATACCCAATTAATTAAATATCTCACTACATACGTGGAAATTCAACATGTCAAAAGAATGACGTGTCTCTCACATTTTAGTTTCAACCGACACATAACCGGTCATGTTGCCTATATGTAAAAAAATTGAAAGTTAATTGACTATATTAGTAATATATAGGATTGGTTACCTAGATGTGTACAAGTTGTAAAGAATGTTCCTTTGTTTTTCATAATTGGGAATGGACCTCAAATGCCATTCATTGTACCAAGGGCTCGCGTATTATTAGGGTGGAACCGTGATGTGGTGGATGTCTCGGTTATTACGCAATATGATCAGGTTATACATACTAGATTATGGGTCAAATCTGATAAGAAAGAGATGTTCTGTTCATTTGTTTATGCTCACAATATCTATACTCGTCGGCGTGCTTTATGTTATAATCTTGGAATGCATAATGTGTAATTCGACAGCGACCATGGTGTATTTTAGGTGATTTTAATGCGGCTCTTACCCTTGAGGACTTTGCTGCCGGTGCTTCCAATGTGGATATTACGATGAGTGAGTTCCGAGAGTGTGTTCATGACATTGAAGTACTTGATGTTCAACAGGTGGTGAATAGAAAACGAAACAACAAAAAGGTTAACAATACTATTTCAAGAGGTGTTTCTGTTGCTAAGGGATTTAATGTTGCAAAAGAGTTTAATTATAAACCGAAAGCCTCGACTTCTGGTTCGACTAATGGAGGACGTCTTATTACAAAGACGCAGTTGCAAACGGGTAACACTACTATTACGAGTCCACAACCAGTGATAGTTAAAGGTAAATCTACTAGTGATGTCTCTACTTCAAATGCTTTTTCGGCTTTATCTGGTTTGGCAGTTGAGCAGGATGCAGATGATGATGAATCTGTGGAAAACATTTACGATGAGTCGATTAATATCATGAATCCAATAATAGGGGCAAGTACTCCTGATCCTAATGTTTTTAATGTTTAGTATCGCCTCATGGAATATAAGGGGCTTGAACCAGTCCCTTAAACAAAAGGAGGTTCGTCAGGTTGTGCGTGATAATAACTTGAGCGTGTGTGCTGTGTTAGAATCTCATGTTGATGCTACTTGTGTTTTTGATGTTTGTAAGAAAATTTGTCGTCGTTGGAATTGGACGTCGAATGGGGGTATTTGCTCTAAAGGTACGCGTATTATTCTTGGTTGGAATGATGATAATGTGGATGTTATGGTTATGTCTCTTACAAGTCAGGTTATGCATTGTCAAATCAATACTCGCTTGGATAATCGAACATTGTTTTGTTCCTTTGTTTATGCGGATAATGCTTATCAAGATAGACGTGTTCTATGGAGTAATCTTGTTGCGCATGCTTCTTTTATGTGGGATAAACCTTGGGTTGTTCTTGGTGATTTTAATGTTGCGCTTAATCTTGAAGACCATTCTTGTGGCGGGTATCGACCCAACATTGCTATGCGTGAATTTAAAGATTGTGTTCGGAGTATGGAGGTCACTGATGTTGATGCTACAGGTTTTCATTTCACTTGGAATGAGAAGCCTAATGGTGATGATGGTATTCTTAAAAAAATTGATAGAATTATGTCTAACTCGAAGTTTCTGGATGATTTTCCTGGTTCTTTTGCTATATTTCAGCCTTATAGGATTTTGGATCACTCCCCATGTGTTCTTCGGTTACCTAATGTGTCTAAACCTAAACCTAAGCCATTTAAATTCTTTAATTTTCTTGTGCATAAGGACAGGTTTAAGGAGATTGTTGCAAATGGCTGGAAGTTGGAGGTTCATGGATGTGCGATGGTCCAAATGGTTAAAATACTTAAGGGTCTTAAAACTCCGCTACGTAAGTTGTTGCATGAACAACGTAATTTGCATACGCGTGTCAATGTGCTTCGTGATGAACTGGATGAGATTCAACATGATATTGATTTAAATCCATCTAATGCGTCAATTCGGGAAGATCATGCTCATTTATTACTTGCGTTCAAGGAAGCTATTATAGACGAGGAACGCTTTTTAAGACAGAAAGCTAGGATTCAGTGGTTGGAAGCGGGTGATTCTAATTCAGCTTATTTTCATAATATTGTTAAAAGTAAAAATGCTCGAAACAGGATTGATATGGTTAAGGATATGTCTAATGTTATTCATGAAGATGGTGCGGTTTCGAATGCATTTGTTTCTCATTATGAGAACTTTCTTAGAGTCGAAGGTAGTACTATTCCTATTGATTCTCATAATTTGTTTACTATATTCTTGACAGTGCCAAGGCTTTATCCATGGTTCGTATGGTTTCTGATGAGGAGATAAAGAGTGCCTTATTCTCTATGTCTGATGATAAAGCCCCGGGCCCTGACGGTTACACAGTTGCTTTTTTCAAAAAGGCGTGGGATACGGTGGGGGATACTTTCACATGTGCTATTAAGGATTTTTTTGTAATGGTAAATTGCTTCGGGAAGTTAATCATACTATTATTGCTTTAATTCCTAAGGTATCTACTCCGAGTGTTATTAATGATTACCGTCCGATATCCTGTTGTAATGCTAGTTTTAAATGCATTAGCAAGATTATTGCTAATCGTATTAAAGGTGATCTTGGTGATTTTGTGAGCATTAATCAGTCTGCGTTTGTTCCGGGCAGAAGAATTTCAAATAATATTCTCCTTACGCAAGATTTAATGAGAAGCTACCATCGTAACTTTGGTCCTCCTAGATGCTCGTTTAAGATTGATATCCAGAAAGCATATGATACGGTGGATTGGGGTTTCCTTAGAGATGTTCTTGTTGGGTTTGAGTTTCATCCAACTATGATTCATTGGATTATGGTTTGTGTTTCTACCACTTCTTATTCGGTATGCATTAATGGTAATCTTTATGGTTGGTTTAATGGTAAACGGGGGCTGCGACAAGGGGATCCTCTATCTCCTTATTTATTCACTCTTGTTATGGAAGTATTAACGCTTATGTTACAAAGAAGGGTTGTTGCAGCTGAGGATTTTCGATATCATCATCAGTGTGCAAAGCAGCGGTTAGTAAATCTTTGTTTTGCTGATGATTTGTTTCTTTTCTCAAGGGGTCATGTCACACCCCACCATGGCGGAACATGGGGCGCGACTTATGGATATCATCAAAACATGGCGTGTCTATAGAGATAACTATATGAAATAAGAAATGTCGTAAAAATGGTGACAAGAAGGTCATGACAATATCTCAACAAATGCAAGGGGTCTAGGTAAGTAAGTAACAGTCCTACTTCTTACCCAAGACAACAAATATCATACCAAAACAATCATATGTGTGCCACAGTATCACTTATTAAAATGAACAAACAAATAAAACTAAGAAGGAAACATGGATTCTCCTTCTTTATGCATTCCTAAGCTTCTCCAATCCTAGCCACTTATGTTCTCATGCTTAACCATAGTATCACCTGAAAGAGACACTAAAACACGTCAACATAAAGTTGGTGAGAGTCATAGGTTTAGACTCCAACACAAGACAAGTCATAAGCTGTGAATACCATAAACCAATAAACATATGGACAATGCGCTACAATCATGTACTAACAACTAGCATTCAAGTTCAATCAATCATACAATTTTCAAGGCATCACGCCTTACCAACAATCACAATTTCCAAGGCATCACGCCTTACCAACAATCACAATTTCCAAGGCATCACGCCTTACCAACAATCACAATTTCCAAGGCATCACGCCTTACCAACAATCACAATTTCCAAGGCATCACGCCTTATCAACAATCACAATTTCCAAGGCATCACGCCTTATCATTAACCATAGGTCCCATAGGCGTCCATACACCTATGTACCTTTCCAATCTAGATCACACAAAAACAAGAATCACATAGCAGTTAATCACATAAATGTACACACAAGTCTATCTCAAACCTTAAAACATTCACAGCATTAATTTAGAAAATAATTCAACACAGTGTCTCTTCCATCCCATCTGGAAGTAAAAAACAATAGTAAACATGGGACTATGAAACTCACCTGATAGCTTCTTCACAAGTCCTCGCACTAGCAACAAGCTAACAAACCAAAAACACGAAATCAATACACGAACCAATCACTAAGATGGCTCATCAACCTATGATGGACATCTAGTCTATTCCCATATAAAAACCTCATTGATAAGCTCTAACCATCCCATTAACCTTCCCTAACAAGTCCTTAACTTGATTAAGTTTAATAACTATCCCGTTCATATTTTACACAAATCAGTCCCAGTTTTTAAGTCTCAAAACTTAAGTCAAAAGTCCACTTAAACATACCCATGGTTTCTGTAAAAGGAATATTCATACCCTTACGTATGTTGGCTAACACCTCCCACCTGACCTAACCTTAAAGCTACTGTTAAGGCCCCGATATACATATATCTACTTTTGTCATTCCAGATTTCCTAATTTTAAACGTACTAAAAGTTTGTTACCATTAAGGGCTCTTACCCTAAACCACAACCTTAGCCCAAGTGCAGATACTTACTACAATATATAAACCATCTCTCACGTTCGTGAGAAGATCCCAATGCAACCCTAAGTACCCCAAACAACCCAAAACTTAAAAAGAAAACAGGTTGAATTCAAAACTGTTTTGACCTCCGACTGTTGTAACCTGTTTTTGACCCACTTCCCTACCTCCAATTTAGTTCTAGTTTCTTGCATTGGAAATCCACTTCAAATAACTTTCCAGGGGTACTTGGATCGCATCTTGAATGTTCCTAGAACTCCCGATATGATCAAAACAATTGACACAAAATCTGCCCAGTTTTTAAAAACGGGTTTAACAAAATCAACCTCATTAATTAACCCTAATCCCTCTAATTACGAGCCCTAATTTATATGATCATCATATTATGATTATCACACCATTAATTTACTGATTTTATATGAACCCTAACCCTAATTCCATCATAAGAATGATTATAAAAACATAAAAACAATTAAATTAAAAAGGGTTATGAAGGTTTACCTTTGATTTATGAAAACCCCCAAAATTATGAAGAACCCTAAAAACCCTCATGAAAACCCACGAATTTTTTTTTAATCTCCAGGGAATAATAGTGAATTTTGATTGTGATTAAAAACAATATATAGGGTGTACATAAAATCTTAGTCCAAAAATAAGCCCATTTTCCTTTTTTTTTCCTCTTTTTCCCTTTTTCCCTTCTTTTCTGCGTCCAAAACCGACTATGCACCCTTAAAATTAGTTTTTTTCCCCTTTTTATTATTAATATATGTATTAATAATATTACCTTAATTTTCCTTAATTTATTTAAGCTCCTAAAGCCTCCAAAACCTCAAAACCGTAAAACTAGTCAGTTTTTACGCGATTACCGTAAAAGACGTAAAATATACACTTTTAAAAAAATCTCAAATTTTGATATAAACTTTATAACTAAGTCCTAAATGACTTAAAACCATCCCGAAAAATATTCATATGGATAATTACCTCACCCGAGACCTCTAAATGCTAAACCGTAAATCCTAAAAAAATACTATTACTATAATACTTATACGTATACGTAAACACCAAAATAACACCATTCATTTCATAGTCACTAATTGTGAGCTCATGAACATGAAATAACCGTTCCTCAATTTACTTATGAGTAATCTATACTCATAAACGATAACCACACCAACCTCGTTCACACAAAATAAACACGTAAACACACAATTCAAGTAAGCGCACATAAAATAACCTAAAAGTAAGACCAAGTGACAAATCCAAAACCTAGGGTTGTCACATCACTCCCTCCTAATAGAAATCTCGTCCCGAGATTCACTCCCAAACTCAAACTTATTCTCAACAAACAAACGAGGATGCATATCCCTGATAAAACCTTCACGTTCAAACGTGAACTCAGTTTACACGAAAATAATCTCAACCAACAACACATGAGCCTTAACCGTCCGCGAGGAAACTTATCAAAACCATAAAGTTATGTAACCAACCTAACTAAATCTCGCAACTCATCAAACAAGAACTGTCTTGAAACCAAGTTAGGAGCCGTCACATAACTCAACGGGTTTAAAATTGTCACCCCGATTTTAGTCTTACTCATAAATACCATAAATCAAAACTCATCAAAATATAACCACGTATAATAAGGTCTAAAGAACTATCAAATTCCTTCCCAACTCATCTCTATGTTAACCCTCCAAGTGTTCATTACCGCAAAATACCCAAAACACGAGTTTAAACCATGTTGTCCAAAAATTAACCTTGAACTCAACACTTGTACAATTAATTCGACCAAGAAACTGACTTCCAATTATGAAACTTTCTGAATATTTGAAAAGTATGTTCCGAGTACATAATTTTAGGCTTTTGAATCACCCAAAAACTTAAAAAACGAATAAGTTATGACCAAAACGATTTTTCTCAAAATCTGTCTAGGCATTAGCGACAGTTTCTGACAATTAGCGACATATTTTGACAGTTTAGCGACAGTTTCTGCCTACTCCGATTTATACAAAAAAAAAAACGATTTTTAAACCCTAAAACCCCCCATTAATTACCAAAACTAGAACCTAATTTATTTTAATTCCAGAAAATTAAAACTCTATTAATTACATGATTTTAACATATTTCACTAAATAAGAACAAAATTTTTAACTTAAGAACAATAACTTTAGGTGATCAAAACCAAAATATTTTAAAATAACCGAGTCATGCTTATATGTTAAAGAATTTATATTCCACCTTATTTGAAACATGATCCCGACACTTCCTTATTTCATCGACTACCAACAACTATTTTTTTTTCAATTTGCAAGTTCTATTTTTTTACCATGTATAACTCGAAACAAAAGACATCGTTACCCCAAAAAGAAATCTCCACCATCTCAAAATCCTTCATGCCAAAAGTACCGTACAAACAAACACGTGAAATGAGGACCCGAGAAATGCGCTACTATAGAAGTTGAACATCTCAAAGAGAAACGAGCTAGCAACCATCCTAAGAATACAACTGGTAAGTAGAAAATAATTTTACATACATAGGCATAAGCGTACATACACTCAAATCCATCCAACATATACTATACAAGTATGTATTAACTCTCTTTCATGCAATCATACTTGAAAGTCCAGTGATGTTGTGGCACATATATAATTATGTAGGCCTCCATAATTATACATGTTCCCTTTCACCAATGTACTCCCTCCTATGATGACACTTATAAGAAATTAATACTACACATAAAACATAATCCAACAACTCACAAGCACATAACCACACAAGATAAGATCCAAAACCTCATGTATTAAAATAACATAGCCAATGCACGAAACACATAAACTCGTAGTCCAGATGAACCAGCGTAGACAAAATTCAAAATGTATAAAGAACATGAAAACATAATTAAGCGAAATCCAACAATGACTAGCGTATACGACCATGGTTCCACCCGCACTAATCAAAACTCGTAAAGAAAATAACATGTAGTTAAGTATGAACCATATTAGTTCATAACCTAACAAATACCGGGAAAATAATATTCAAACACAACAACTACTATAAAATGCACACATAATCCTATGACGCCTATATGCAGGGACCCTTAAGCTATAGACTAGGCTACACGACTAGGAAACCTAATTCTCTATAACCATTGTCTCTAATACCATTCTGTCACACCCCACCATGGCGGAACATGGGGCGCTACGTATGGATATCATCACAACATGGCGTGTCTATAGAGATAACTATATGAAATAAGAAATTTCGTAAAAATGGTGACACGAAGGTCATGACAATATCTCAACAAATGCAAGGGGTCTAGGTAAGTAAGTAACAATCCTACTTCTTACCCAAGACAACAAATATCATACCAAAACAATCATATGTGTGCCACAGTATCACTTATTAAAATGAACAAACAAATAAAACTAAGAAGGAAACGGGGATTCTCCTTCTATGTGCATTCCTAAGCTTCTCCAATCGTAGCCACTTATGTTCTCATGCTTAACCATAGTATCACCTGAAAGAGACACTAAAACACGTCAACATAAAGTTGGTGAGAGTCATAGGTTTAGACTCCAACACAAGACAAGTCATAAGCTGTGAATACCATAAACCAATAAACATATGGACAATGCGCTACAATCATGTACTAACAACTAGCATTCAAGTTCAATCAATCATTACAATTTCCAAGGCATCACGCCTTACCAACAATCACAATTTCCAAGGCATCACGCCTTACCAACAATCACAATTTCCAAGGCATCACGCCTTACCAACAATCACAATTTCCAAAGCATCACGCCTTATCATTAACCATAGGTCCCATAGGCGCCCATACACCTATGTACCTTTCCAATCCAGATCACACACAAACAAGAATCACATAGCACTTAATCACATAAATGTACACACAAGTCCATCTCAAACCTTAAAACATTCACAGCATTAGTTTAGAAAATAATTCAACACAGTGTCTCTTCCATCCCATCTGGAAGTCAAAAACAATAGTAAACATGGGACTATGAAACTCACCTGATAGCTTCTTCACAAGTCCTCGCACTAGCAACAAGCTAACAAACTAAAAACACGAAATCAATACACGAACCAATCACTAAGATGGCTCATCAACCTATGATGGACATCTAGTCTATTCCCATATAAAAACCTCATTGATAAGCTCTAACCATCCCATTAACCTTCCCTAACAAGTCCTTAACTTGATTAAGTTTAATAACTATCCCGTTCATATTTTACACAAATCAGTCCCAGTTTTTAAGTCTCAAAACTTTAAGTCAAAAGTCCACTTAAACATACCCATGGTTTCTGTAAAAGGAATATTCATACCCTTACGTATGTTGGCTAACACCTCTCACCTGACCTAACCTTAAAGCTACTGTTAAGGCCCCGATATACATATATCTACTTTTGTCATTCCAGATTTCCTGATTTTAAACGTACTAAAAGTTTGTTACCATTAAGGGGTCTTACCCTAAACCACAACCTTAGACCAAGTGCAGATACTTACTACAATATATAAACCATCTCTCACGTTCGTGAGAAGATCCCAATGCAACCCTAAGTACCCCAAACAACCCAAAACTTAAAAAGAAAGTAGGCTTAATTCAAAACTGTTTTGACCTCCGACTGTTGTAACCTGTTTTTGACCCACTTCCCGACCTCCAATTTAGTTCTCGTTTCTTGCATTGGAAAACCACTTCAAATACCTTTACAGGGGTACTTGGACGCATCATGAATGTTCCTAGAACTCCCGATATGATCAAAACAATTGACACAAAATCTGCCCAGTTTTTAAAAACGGGTTTAACAAAATCAACCTCATTAATTAACCCTAATCCCTCTAATTACAAGCCCTAATTTATATGATCATCATATTATGATTATCACACCATTAATTTACTGATTTTATATGAACCCTAACCCTAATTCCATCATAAGAATGATTATAAAAACATAAAAACAATTAAATTAAAAAGGGTTATGAAGGTTTACCTTTGATTTATGAAAACCCCCAAAATTATGAAGAACCCTAAAAACCCTCATGAAAACCCACGAATTTTTTTTAATCTCCAGGGAATAATGGTGAATTTTGATTGTGATTAGAAACAATATATAGGGTGTACATAAAATCCTAGTCCAAAAATAAGCCCACTTTCCTTTTTTTCCTCTTTTTCCCTTTTTCCCTTCTTTTATGCTTCCAAAACCGACTATGCACCCTTAAAAATCGTTTTTTCCCCTTTTTATTATTAATATATGTATTAATAATACTACCTTAATTTTCCTTAATTTATTTCAGCTCCTAAAGCCTCCAAAACCTCAAAACCGTAAAACTAGTCAGTTTTTACGCGATTACCGTAAAAGACGTAAAATATACACTTTTAAAAAAAATCTCAAATTTTGAAATAAACTTTATAACTAAGTCCTAAATGACTTAAAACCATCCCGAAAAATATTCATATGGATAATTACCTCACCCGAGACCTCTAAATGCTAAACCGTTAATCCTAAAAAAATACTATTACTATAATACTTATACGTATACGTAAACACCAAAATAACACCATTTCATTTCATAGTCACTAATTGTGAGCTCATGAACATGAAATAACCGTTCCTCAATTTACTTATGAGTACTCTATACTCATAAACGATAACCACACCAACCTCGTTCACACAAAATAAACACGTAAACACACAATTCAAGTAAGCGCACATAAAATAACCTAAAAGTAAGACCAAGTGACAAATACAAAACCTAGGGTTGTCACAGGTCATTTGGGTTCTATTTCTGTTCTTATGGATACGTCGGAGGAATTCAAGAATGCTTCAGGATTGGTGCCAAGTATTCCTAAGAGTACAACTTATTTTTGTAATGTTCCTAGTGGAATTAAATCTGGTATCCTTAATCTTACGCCTTTTGCTGAAGGAATGTTACCTGTTAGGTACCTTGGAGTTCCCCTTATCTCTTCAAGGCTTCGGTATCGTGATTGCAAAATTTTGGTTGAGAAGCTTGAGAACAGGGTTAATGACTGGCGTAATAAGTTTCTATCTCTTGCAGGGAGAGTGCAACTTATTCGTTCTGTTCTGTTATCTATGCATATTTATTGGGCGTCTATTTTTATACTCCATGTTAGAATTATTAATGAGCTTGAACAGATTATGCGTGGTTTTTTATGGTGTCAAGGAGAGATGAAGCGGGGTAAAGCCAAAGTTGCCTAGAACACTATTTGTAAGCCTCTGAATGAAGGTGGACTTGGTATACGTAGACTTGACGAATTTAATGCTGCATTAATGACGTCGCATGTATGGAGTATTCTTGCTAAAAGAGATTCCTTATGGATGTGTTGGATTTATAACTATAAGTTGAAATGTAGAAGTTTTTGGGACGTTCCTTGTATCGGTGATGTGAGTTGGTGTTGGCGAAAGCTACTCCAGCTAAGGATAAGGATTCGTCATTTTTTTGGCACCAAATCCATGATGGTAGAGATACTTCTATGTGGTTTGATAAATAGGCTGCTGAATGCCCGATTCAGGATACTATTTCTGTTAGGACCATTGTAATAGTTAAATGTAATAGGTAGACTAGGAGGTATGTAGTTCCTCCTGGTCCTAGTAGTAGTAGGAGCAAGTCCTGCTCCTGGTCCTAGTCGAAGTTAAACTTTATTATTTACTTAATATTCTGTTAGGATATGCATGAGATATGTTAGGAAAGGATATGCATATCAGTTTTACACGTTTTCTTTAATGCTGTATTAGGGTTTCCTTGTAGTATAAAAAGAACCTTAGGCAGAAGGGTTATACACACCTTCACCAAACGTAGTTCTAGTCATTATCAATATTAGAAATCCTTAGAAAGGATCAAGTCTTTATAGTTATTCTGTTCTTCTTTATTATATTTATATTTTACATTCATATTGTGTATAGAGTCTCTTTGTGATTTAACTTGTGATTATAGAAGTCATTCACCAGTCCTGACAGGCTGCAAGATCTACATCTAGTAGACCCAACAAGTGGTATCAGAGCCTGGGAGGGTCTCTATACAAGAAGAGTCAAGTTTTCTTATTACTGATATTTTTTTTTCATCATGTCTGCCTCAACTTCTACTCAAACAGGAGAAGACAACACTCCTAAAATTGTGCAACCTCAGCAGATCCTTGTTACGGTCTCAAACACGAATGGTAAATTCCCTCTTCTGAAAAAGGGTGAATATGAAAACTGGGCAATGAAGATGGAATGGTGGATCACCAATACTGATCAAGATCTTTGGAAGATCATTCTGAATGGGAACAGCAGGAAGCTTACTGGAAGAGACAAGAATGGTAATATTACCCTTCTTGACCCTAAATCTCATGAAGAAATCATAGCTATTCAGAAGGAGGTCAAAGCAAAAACGATTTTGCTTCAATCTCTTCCTGAAGATCACATGGGTGACTTCTACCATTTGGATGATGCCAGAGAGATCTGGAATGGCATAAAAGCAAGGTTTGGTGGAAATGAGGAGTCAAAGAAAATGCGAAGATCCATGCTGAGAGATGAATTCACAGAATTCAAAATCTCAGAAACTGAAGGTCTACATCAAGGGTATGATAGGTTCCAGAAGATATTGAGCCAGTTGCATCAATTTTGGTCAAAGCCTGATGATGGTGATATTAATGCAAGGTTTCTTAAAGCCTTACCCTACTCATGGAATCAGGTGGTGATCTCTCTCAAAGCCAAAGGTGGGCTTGACTATCTCAACTTTGATGATCTGTTTCATAGGCTCAGAACTTTCGAACCTCATGTGAGAGGATTTTCGAGTGACTCTTTTCCCACTGCTGCTAACTCCGCCTTTGTGAGTTCTATGGCATCCAGTCCCATGTCATATGCAAGTAGCCAAAGCAATAATGTCTCCTCTCAGCATATTGTTCAGCATACTTCTGCTCCTGATCCTACTGCCAAGTCTGGTAGTATGGTAGAAGTCGTTCTATATTCTTTTGTGGCTGATGTTAATGCTGAACAACCACTTGCTTTTGATGACTTCAAACAGGTTGATAAGCTTGACCTGGATGAAATGGATCTTAAATGGCAGATGGCCATGCTCACTCTTAGGGTTCACAAGTTTGAGAAGAAAGCTGGACGAAAATTTAATTACAACCCTCGGGAGCCAGCAAGATTCGACAGAAGCAAGGTTCGACTAGGAGGTAATAGGTAGACTAGGAGGTATGTAGTTCCTCCTGGTGCTAGTAGTAGTAGGAGCAAGTCCTGCTCCTGGTCCTAGTCGAAGTCAAACTTTATTATTTACTTAATATTCTGTTAGGATATGCATGAGATATGTTAGGAAAGGATATGCATATCAGTTTTACACGTTTTCTTTAATGCTGTATTAGGGTTTCCTTGTAGTATAAAAGGAACCTTAGGCAGAAGGGTTATACACACCTTCACCAAACGTAGTTCTAGTCATTATCAATATTAGAAATCCTTAGAAAGGATCAAGTCTTTATAGTTATTCTGTTCTTCTTTATTATATTTATATTCTACATTCATATTGTGTATAGAGTCTCTTTGTGATTTGACTTGTGATTACAGAAGTCATTCACCGGTCCTGACAGGCTGCAAGATCTACATCTAGTAGAACCAACAATTTTGGTTCGACATATTAATAGTTCAAGGTTTGCGTTATCGGACAAGGTAAAGGACTTATTTTTGAATGGAGCTTGGAGATGGCCGTTGGATTGGTATGATAGATTCCCGAATATTGTGTCTATTCCAGTTCCTATGCTTTGTGATAACCGTAGAGATAGTATGGTTTGGCGGGACCATAGTGGTATTCTCCGACCGTTTTCTGTGGCTATTGCGTGGGAGTCTATACGAGTGAGGGCTAATAATGTTGGTTGGTTTAATGTTGTTTGGTTTCCACATTGTATTCCTAGACATGCGATCCATTTGTGGTTAGTAATGAAGCAGAAATTGAAGACGCAAGATCGCCTTAAGAAATGGGATGTTGGTCCTAATGTTGATCTATCTTCTCTTATGTTCCCCATGTGTAATCAGGTTCCTGACTCGCATAATTATATTTTCTTTGAATGTTCTTATTCTACTCAGGTATGGTTACAATTGCGAGATAGGTGTAGTATGCAAAATATTCCTCCTCGGATGAGTGACATTGTGGCGTTTATTACACCCTTGGCTAAGGGTTGTACGGTTATTAGTATTATTACTCGGGTTGTGTTAGCGGCTTCGGCTTACTTTCTTTGGCGGGAGCGAAATAATAGACTTTTTAATAAGAAGTCTTTGACGGTAGCTAAGCTTGTGAGTTCTATCTGCGACACGGTTCAGCTTAAGCTTATTACTTTTAAATTTAAGAAGATTTCTTCGGCGTCGCTAGTGCTTCTTGAAGATTGGAAGATCCCTAAGATGTGTATTGATCAAGATGGGAGTGCCGGGTAAGGGTTGTACTCTTTTTTCCTTTGTGGGGTTTTTCCCATTGGGTTTTTCTCGTAAAGGTTTTTTTTAGCAGGCGGCCTTACTTGGATCCTTTGCTCCAATTTTGCTGCTGTTGGAATGAAGAGTTGGTCGAGTGGTTTCAAGATTTTTTCTTGATGGTCTTTCTAATGTTGCATTTATGTCTTATTGCAGAAGTGTGTATTAGTATTAGTTTTTGGTGTCTTTTAACCAATTGTTAACAAGCTGCCTGTAGCTTGTGGTTAATGTGGTACTTCAGCCACATTCCTTTGTACGCTCAACGCTTTTTTGGTTAATATATTTACCGGGGCAACCCTTTACTAAAAAAAGTTCAACAGGCAGGTTTGAGATTTACTTGGTCTCAAAAACCGAAGGGTGGGGATGGCATATTAAAGAAAATAGATAGGATTATGGCGAATGGGGAATTTCTTGATATATTTAAAGGCTGTCATGCTATTTTTCAGCCTTATCGCAACTCGGATCACTCTCCGGCTGTTCTACATGTCCCTTCTATTGTTAAAGTGAAACCTAGGCCTTTTAAATTTTCTAATATTCTTGTGTCACATAGTTATTTTCATAATATTGTCAAGGATGGATGGTAGCAGACGCAGAGTGGCTTCCACATGTTTAAACTGGTGAAAAAACTCAAAGGGTTGAAGAAGCCTCTTTGGAAGCTGTTATATAATCATGGGAATTTACATGATAATGTCCAGCGTTTACGTCATGAATTGGATACCGTTCAACGGGACTTGGATCACGATCCTTTTAATGCCGTTCTTCGTGAGGAGGAGGCGCATTATTTACAAGCGTTCAATGATGCATCGATTCTTGAGGATCAGTTTCTTCTTCAGAAGGCTAAAATGGTTTGGCTTCGTGATGGAGATTAAAATTCTAAGCTGTTTCATCGTGTTGTGAAGAAAAGGATGATTCGCAATCGTACTGAGGTCATTACTAGTGCTACTGGCGAAATATTTGAAAATGAACATGTTCCGAACGCGTTTGTGACACATTATCAAAACTTTCTTGGCCATAATGATGATATTTTACCTCTGGATTCCAATGACTTGTTTCTTACTCGGTTAAATGAGGCAGTGGTTAATGATATGATTCAAGATTTTAGTAGTAAGGAGATTAGGGATGCTCTATTTTCAATAGGTAATGAGAAATCGCCAGGGCCTGATGGATACACGGCGACTTTCTTCAAAGAGGCATGGGATACTGTTGGGTCGGATGTGGTGAATGCTATTAAGGAATTTTTAATTAATGGGAAATTACTTAAAGAGGTTAATCATACGATCTTGGTGCTTATACGTAAGGTGTCTGATCGCACGAAGGTTACGTATTTTCGTCCCATTTCTTGTTGTAATGTAATTTTAAGGGAATAACCAAAATCATAGCTAATCGTATGAAGAACTGCTTGAAAGACTTGGTTGGTATTAATCAGTTCGCATTTATACCGGGGCGCAATATTTCTGATAATATCCTGTTAACACAGGAGCTCATGCACAACTATCATCTTGATCGTGGTCCTTCTAGATGCGCTTTTAAAGTCGACATCCAGAAAGCTTACGACACAGTAAATTGGAATTTTCTTAGGGAGATTCTGGTGAGATTTGGATTTCATCAACGGTTCATAGGTTGGATCATGGAGTGTGTTACAACAGCCTCATTCTCTATAAGTATTAATGGCTCACTTTATGGTCATTTTCATGGCAAACGGGGTCTCTGTCAGGGTGACCCGTTATCTCCTTACCTGTTCACGCTTGTCATGGAGATTCTTACACTCATGATTAAGAAAAGAATTCGGGCAAATGATTCATTTACTTACCATCGCTACTGCTCCAAGTTAGAATTGGTAAACCTTTGTTTCGCTGACTATTTATTCCTTTTTGCGCATGGTGATGTCAGATCTGCTACGCTTATCATGGATGCTCTTGATGAAGTTAAGCTTTCCTCGGGTCTTTTGCCTAGCATTCCCAAGAGCACAACTTATTTATGCAATGTTTTAAACCATGTTAAGATTGCCATTCTTCCCATTCTTCTATTTGAAGAGGGTAGACTTCCGGTTAAATACCTTGGTGTGCCGTTAATATCAACGAGGCTGATCTACAGGACTGTAAGGAATTGCTTGATAAAATCCAAGCCAGGATTGATGGGTGGGGTCACTAAGCCCTCTCAAAGGTTGGTCGTGTGCAGCTTATCAATTCAGTCCTTGGCTCTCTTCATGTATTTTGGGCTTCGGTTTTCATACTTCCTGATCGTGTTTTATTAGATATTGAGCAAAAACTGAGAGGTTTTATTTGGTGTCAAGGCGGGTCTCGTCGGGGGAAATCCAAGGTGGCATGGGAGGATGTTTGTCTCCCCAAGAAGGAAGGTGGTTTAGGCATTCGACGACTTGAACCTTTTAATCAAGCCCTTATGATTTCGCATGTTTGGAAGCTGCTCACGAATAAGGAGTCGCTTTGGATCCACTGGATACATGCTTACAAACTCCGTGGGAGGAGTTTTTGGGATATCCCAGTTAGAGGAAATATCACGTGGGGTTGGCGTAAGATTCTTCTTCTACGTCCTTTCTTACGAGAATTTATCTGGAATAATATTGGTGATGGTAGGTCTACTTTGGAATGGTATGATAAATGGTGTTCCCTGAGTCCACTGTCTACTATAATAACTACTAGGGACATCTTTCATGCTGGTTTTGATAAGGATACCAAGGTGCGTGACTTAATGCGGGATGATATTGTTAACTGGCCTGATGTATGGAGGTCTAAATATCCTATTTTGAATACTATTCCAACTCCTACTCTGTCTAACAGACTGTATACATTGGAATGGCGTGATCTGGATGGGAATATAAATCCACTTTCTACTCATGTTGTTGGGATGTGCTGCGACCTAGGAACCCTCATGTCCCGTGGTATTTTGCTGTTTGGTTCCCAAGTTGTATTCCCAGTCATGCGTTCTTGTTTTGGCTAATTATTAGACGTCGGCTAAAGACTCAAGATAGGCTTCACGCTTGGGACCATGTGGACGTGGCAGTGAAATGCCCTCTTTGTGAGTTGCAACCGGATAGTCATGAACATTTGTTTTTCGAATGTGTTTTTTCTAAACAGGTTTGGAATAAAGTGAAAGACCTTGTTGGTCTTCCTGGTTCGTTACCATCTATTGATGCTATTTTACTTGATATTCTTCCATTTGCTAATCTGAAATCTTCGAGGAGCGTGGTAGCAAAGTTCATGGTTGCGGCGTCTATGTATTCAATTTGGCAAGAAAGGAACTATCGCATTTTTTGGAAGGAAAAGAGATTGGAAGGTCAAGTGGTTGATTTTATCAACTCTACTGTTCGACTAAAACTTATGTCGTGTCGCTAGAAGCATTCTACCAATGTGCTTCAGCTGTTTCAAAGATGGAAGCTGGCCGATTCGCTACTCATAAGAAGATGATGGACTCTTGTGTGCTTGTGTACCTTTAGGTGGTTCTTTCCTATTGGTGTTCTTGTTTTTGTAGCTGTGATTATATGGCCTGTCATATAATCTTGTAGTTCAAGCATTGTCTTGAGGTTAATACGGTACTTCAGCCGTATTCCAGTGTACTTAATGATTTAGGTGATTAATATATTTTACCGGGGATCCTTGTTCCCTTTTACCCAAAAAAAGTGGCGCATCAGCAAGGTTGCGAAAGTGGGATTGAAATTAGGCTCCGAAAGTGACAGTTGGAATAACATTTTACAAAAATTCACATTTTAAAAGTAACATTGCGAAACTCATTGTCCTTTTAATCCGAAAGTCATTTGTTTTTTATCTGAAAGTCACTTTTAGTTTTTTATCCGTAAGTCATTTTAGTTTTATTTTTTTATTATTTTTTTAATTTTAGTTTTTATCCGAAAGTTGTTTTATTTTTAGTTGAAGTTTTGACTTTTATTTTTATTTTATATTTCGACTTCTATATTTTCATTTTATTTCGACATTTATTATTTATATATCCCGAATTCTATTATTTATATATCGTGAAGTGACAATGAGAAGGTCGTTGTCGCCAAGGCAAAGCTTCAGGAAGCTCGTGCTCGTCAGAAGAGCTATGTTGATAAACGTCGTAGAGATGTATCTTTCAACGTAGGTGATCACGTTTTCCTCAAGGTATCACCTGCACGAGGAGTTAGACGTTTTGGAATCAGAGGGAAGCTCAATCCTCGCTTCATCGGACCGTTCGACATCATAGAACGCGTTGGTGAAGTGTCATACCATTTAGCGTTACCGCCTCAGCTATCATGCGTTCACAACGTGTTCCATGTGTCTTTACTCAGAGGATACAACTATCATCCAGTTCATGTTGTCCAATATCCACTTGATCATATTCGAGAGGATCTTTCATACGTCGAAGAACATGAGAGAGTTCTTGAGCGACCAGATCGTGTCATGCGGAGGAAGACGATCCCTTTCGTCAAAATCCTTTTGAGGGATCATCCTGAGCGGGAAGCCACTTGGGAGACGGAGGAGTCTATACGGACTTCTTACCCTCATTTCTAGTTCTAATTCGGGTATGTTTTCTTTCAGTTTACGTTTCTCCAATTCGAGGACGAATTGTTCTTTTAGAGGGAAAGAGTTGTAAAACCCACATTAAAAACCTATGAACAGTACACGTGAACAGTAACTTACGAAAACACGGTAAAATTTAAACTTTCCATTTATAATATTAATACACGTGTCACGCCAATAAATAACGAACAATCATGAATATTATAAATGTGACACGATCACGAATACCAAAATCACGAATACTAAATCACGAACATACACGCTAATTATTTTAACACAGAATTGTTACGGGTTACCCTTTGTGGGCCCCATATGTCGCGGCAAGACAAAGAGAGATGGTCTAGGTGGGCTTTTGGCCCAAAACCATTTTTTTAACGAAACACCCAGGAAACTTGTTTTCATTCATTTTTCTAGATTTAATAAAAATTCTCTCTCTCTCTCTCTCTCTCTTGCTCCTTGTGCCACCGGCTACACAACAACAAGAGGCAAAACCGGACGATTTTGGTTGCTTGTTTTCTTATTCGTGATCATCCTTGCATTCTATACAAGTTGGTATAATCTAAACCCTTTTCATTATATTTAATTTCTTATGATTTTCATGTTTTAATTAATTATTCAAGAACTAGTAATAAAAACCATGTGGGAATAATTAGGGTTGGTTTGGTGTTGGTTTTGTTCGACCGAGACAACCGAGACCCCAAAGGGGTGCTCAGCTTGCTTTTATCACCACCACCGAGACCATAAAGGTCTCGGCTTGGTTGGTTTTAGGCTCGGCGCAGGCAAGGAAACCCCGACCGAAGGTCAGGGTGTGTTTGTTTGTTCGGTTGTGTGCACCGAGGCACCACCGAGACCCCCAAAGGAGCTCGGTTGGGTTTTGTTGTTCGGACCCGAGACCAAAGAGACCCCGACTTTAAATCGGGGTATGTGTACATGTTTGGTTTATTTATTTAGTGTCAACCGAGACCCCTCCAAGGTCTCGGTGGGACTTGTTTATAGCTTATTTGGTTCGGCTTATTTAAAACACGGGCTCGAGATTCGGGTTTTTTCATGAAAACTATTTTTATAAGTCAAGTTATATAAAACTTTAGTTTAATTAATATATTAAATTAATTCATGTATAACCTAAGGTATTTGTACTTAGTCATTTTAATTAAAACATGTATTTTAATTAAAATCATATAATGTATAGTTTAATTAAATTAACCAGTTATTTAATTAATGAACTGTAACAAAGACTTGTATTGTACTATTTAAACTTTGATTATTATTTATAAGTCAGCTTATTTCTAATTATGGAAACTTACTATTTTTGGAAACTTTCTATTTTTAGAAACTTACTATTTATGGAAACCTGCTATTTTTAGAAAGTTACTTAGTATTACAATACAAGTATTATAATACACTAATACATGAATAATACTCAACAGAACATCATAATAACTACAATTAACACAGTAAACAGTAAAACATGACAGAATACGTATAACAAGCTAATAATACACGGAACCAGTAAAACACATGTAATTCAGACAACTAATACACGTCCATATTTCTTATACAGTGTTATCCGTCGAGGCGGATTAGTATTCATCGTTTTACTTAGCTTCTACTGGACATAAGGTACGGATTTCCCGTCCTTCAGTAAGGATAATCTCTTCCTTCATTAGGATTTCCCGTATGCAGCCAACTGTTTTCCCCAGTAGTTACAGATTAAATGCTTATGTTTTATTAGTTACCTTAGCCATATACATGCATGACCAGTTTAACCTAGTTATGGAGGTACCATAACCATAACACTAGAGGCACTAGTGTTATGACTTCACCACGGCGGAGTGATAGCTCGTGGCGTCCCTTTTCACTAGTGTGGGTGCATCCTAGTTACATGTTTCAGTCAGGATTTCATGGTGAATGTGGTGTGTGCCTTGCATCCTTCACAAGGAGTTGATCCCTCCTACACACTTACTAATTAATTAGAGGCAACCCCTCTAATTGCATGAAGAGGTCTCCCCTCCAAGTATTCATGCATGTTGTTGACCTCATGACCTATATTGGCTATTATGGTTGTAACACCCCCAAATTTATACAACTCAATACAGCGGAAGACTAGTTGGTGTTACGGGATAGCACATTACTCACATCATAGACAACGCATAAAAGTCGCGTCGTTTTATTAATAAAGCATTCCATTCATAAATATCAAAGTTACATAGGTCCCAAGTCATATTATTTAATACAGGTTTTACAAAACAATTGAATGGAAATTATAATTTAAATGCGGGCCATGAATTCTTGTTGTCTTCCCGAAAATTACCTTCAAGTACCTGAGATAAAACATGTTAAAAGAAAAGGTCAGCGATAACGCTGAGTGAATTCATAGAGTTTAATAAAATCCATTAATATAATATCAGTATAAAATTATTACTGAAAATAATTTTGTACAAATCATTTTAATAGGCCATAAAATAGCCAAAGTCATTTTATACAAATCTTCATCAAAATCATAATATAGGCGTTTGCCTTAAAAATCATTATACGAGCCAATGTCGTAAAAACATCATACAATACGTCTTATGACGTTGTATGAAAATAAAATCCGTTATATGAATATGGTTATGAAAACCAAAACATGAACATAATATCAATAGTATGACCCTGTATTGCTAGTCAGGCAATACATCATAATTCGGTGCATCCAGTAGTATTTCGTTAGTTGGAGTATTATAAGCCGCATGACATTGTTACCTTACTAAACCAAACAACGGGTAGCTAACCCGATACTCAATTTGCCCATCTAAAGTAGCGTGTCGTCACAAAGGTCACGCTATGGAAATCTTCTCATACATAAATTCGCTTACCAATCAATGTGGCACGACGGGGATCAACCGTCAAGGCGCGAATTGGGGTGATCGTCCCCAAATAGTACTATTATATGCATAAGCGTCTACCAACTCCCGGTAGTTCACAATTCATGCTAATGGGACTTTTAGTGACATAACCTAACTTTAATAATCCATTTGATTTCATCTATCGGGTCCTTTAATCATTTATCAGGTCATACAATCGGGTCATACAATCAGGTCATACAATCATTCGGGTCCAAATCAATAAACAAACAATCGGGACAAATGGTGTCGTATTTTATAAAAACTAACATGTTATCTCCCTCGAGGGTTTATAAAACATTTATAAAAACATTTAAAAGAGTGCGAGGCTATGAACTCACGTTGATGTGGGAAGGCGGGTTATCGGCAATTCGGACGTACAGTACATGCTTCAATCACAGAAACCTATATAAATAATAATCGGTCTTAGACTCTTGTCCAATGACTTTATAAAAATAACAATTATGTATACATATGATGATTATATATATATGATGATCAAGTGGGTTTACATATTCTCGTTTACTCATTTTAGTGTTATGTGTCGATAACTTTTATACTAGTTTACTAGTTTTACCTATTTACGTGTCTTAGGTCCAATAAACTCATTATAAGTTCTTTAACTTGTATTAATCCATGTTATACTTATATTATCAGTATCTACACTTTACAAGTTGGGCTCAAATGGGTTAAGCCTAATAAATAAGTTTATACGTGTTTTAGTCCATTTTGTTGTATTATTAGTCCAATAATGTTAACTTAGTCCGTTAATGTCCGTATGTTATATAGTTCGGGTTTTATCGGTTTTTACTTGTTATATATGTTTATATATCATTATATGAGTTTTATAAAGTTTACATTAGACGGGTCCAACCGTCTAAGTTTTATTTAACAAAAACGTTAATTTTACGGTAATAGCCGAAAAAGTCGTAAAAATCGTGTTTATAGTTTTATAACTTATAAGTATTATTCCACTACCAATTTTATAATTTATACACTTATTTAACCTTTTATATATTTATATAAATAAAATCCATAAGTTAGTGGGCTTTTATTTTACATTTTATACAATATAATTTTGAGTGCTTATATAATAATAATAAACTTTAATTCTCAAAATCTGATTTTTATTTTCATCTTCACCAAAACTGCCATATCTAGAGTTCTATATGGAGATAGAAGCTCAACTTTATATCACATAAACTACATGATCTGTGCTCCATTTAACGCTGCTATAGCTACTGTTGAATCATCCTCTAAGTATTTTCTAAAAATTGTCCAAAACAGTGAACTCAGATTTGTACCTTAAACTTATTTTAATCATATCTCACTCATTACAGTGATTTCATTGCATGGCCAACTCTCACATGTGTACAAGACCAATAGCTTACTGTAAATCCATTAATATATGCCATTTTTATTAGTTCATCATTTGATTCTTTACTGTTTTATACAGCCAACAAATTTAAACACCAAATCCCCACACAATACTTTCATCATCATATAATCATCATATACATATACAATAGGAAATAAAATACATGATTACATAATCAAAATAACAAGAAGATGAGGAGGACAATCTTTATACCACCAAGTTGATGTAGGTTATGATTTGGACATGGATTTTGATGGAGAAACTTGTGGATAACCATGACCATCTTCAAGACCACCATGCTTCATGAACTCCTTGTAGAAAATCAGCCCTAATACTCCATGGAAACTCCTCCTTGGATGTTAAAACTTGCACCAATCTCCCTCTTTTTGAATGGAGATTAACATATGTAAGTTATAACATATGTTTGTGGTTAAAATTGATCAAGTGAAGGTGGTTTGGAGGTGTATTTCGGACGGCAACAATGGAGTTGAGAGAGAGAGTGTGTGTTTTGAATGGATGAAGTGGAGTGAATGGTAATGGTTTAATGGTTTTCTGACTTAGTGGGATGAAGTTAGCTTCACATGGAAGCTAAGCTTACATGTGTAAGCTTTTTGCTTAAATTTTGACACATCAAGTGTGTTATGTAGCTTAGTATTGCCGTCCATATTAGCTAGTGGGGTGGGACAATGTATTTTGTCCCATCTCACTAGTTTACGGGTATTCCTCGATTCTAGTTTTCTCGATTTGCGTGCCCTCGGGTCGTTCATGAAAAACGTTTTTATAAATTATGAATCAACGTCACAAAACGAATCTAATAAAAGTTGTTTCATCAAAAACGGAGTTCGAAAACGTAAATACGTAATCCTAAGGTTTCTGGTTTAGTCGTAAAGGACGTTAAAATAAAATCGTAAGTCCTAATCTCTTCTCGTAAATTTGTGAGTTTATGAACCAACACAAATTTAAAACTCCAAAATAATATTCACGAATAAATTTATTTCCTGAAATGTCGGACTGTCACCAAAACGGTGTATGTAAACGTAAGCACGTAACGTAGAATCCTCCGGTTTAGACGTAGTCGATGCTACTTCAAGACGTAAATCCAAATATCGTCCCATAAATGAGTGAGTTCATAAGATAACATTAAAATAATATTTTCAAATAATATTTGAGAATAAAATATCAACCATAAATTGACGGATTGTCACAGCATTTACCCCTAAACAGGATCTTTGTCCTCAAAGATCATCTTACTACTCGCTTCTTATAGAGTTTAAGCCATGTGGGTATTTCCTCCACATTCGGTCTTTTCTCACAAGTGCAATTCATTACAATACGCGAGTTTCATCAAACATAACTTACGGGAATAAGATCAGGCTTAATGTTGACTTACTTTCTCTATCCATGATGTTCACGGGTTTTTGATGAATGCAACTTTTCGCCGATCTAGACTTTACTAAGAAGAATCAGAATTGTCACTTGATAGACATTTATCAAGTTCGATTTACGAAACATAATTCACGCACTCCTTGAAGTCCTAGGGTAGATCCAGCTTATATGCCTTTCAAACCAACTTTTTCATCATCTCAATGGTCCCATACAACGGGGACTTATATCCCATGATTTGTCAGATCATTAATTCATTTTTCCAAGGTTAAAATTTTTGGCATAACTTCGCTACCCATCTGGCACTTCAAGATCTACATTTCATATTCACATAACCTCCTGCCCACTACCGGCAGTCAGTATTCAGATCCTAATTTCAATAATCATTTCAGGTCTCCCGGGTCGGGTATTTTGTAATGTTAGGTTCGCCGTCATAGGAAACCTTAAACCTAAAAGACATGTCCAACTCACAATGGGTGTATGTTGGGTGTCTGCATCTCAACTCTTGCTTACAGATGCTCTAATATTTAGATCCTAACAAGATTCAATCTCAATCCTAATACGATGATTATCAATGATAATCCTTCCAAAGGAAAACGATTATACGGTTTATTACCAAAGGTCAATCATTCAAACATAAAACAACACTTATATTACTTTGCATCGTTACTTTACCTCGTCCCTTCGATTTGGGGTGCTAAAGAGTACTCTCATCAAGGTTCGTTCCCAATGACTTCTGAGAAAATCTCTAGAAATTCGATGCGAAGCGAGGATCTTGAAAAAGATGTTCGATACAGGCACACTATATTTACATAGCTCTTTTGTATTTATCATTAACGGGAATGATATTAGCAAATTTGGTCAGTCTGTCGACGATGACCCAAATCGAATCAAATTCAGATGTTGACCTTTGAAATCGTTAGACGTTTACTAATGTATGAGGCGATGTCTGCCTTCATAATTGCCATCAGTGCGACTTCTTCAGACAAAGATACTTTTAGTCAGAAATGACATAAATACAATACTTATACTTACAAATTCCAACATAACTATATCTCATAATCCTCCATATTTAGACAACCACAAGTGGCTTTTAAAACATTCAACGTTATCGGCTTCTCAATTCTAATGGTTCACATTAGCCGCGTACCACTTTTATTATCTATATTATCCTTTTTTATAAGCATCGGCTATATTTTTATATTGTTTGGCAATTTATTTTGCACCTTCATTATTAAGGAACATGTCCTAATTGGTTCTTTATATTTTCTACATAATGTGTCAGTAATTACGTTCACTTTTCTAGATGGAATAATTATAATGACCGTATTAATTCAAAATTTCTTTCTTCATATCTTCTATGTTTCAGTTTCGTCTCATCTATCATTTTTATCATTTTTTCTCAATCCGGCGTTTAAAGCGTCGATAATTATTACAATTAATTAAATAATAATTATTAAATTTTTATGAAACATAAACGTAAAAATTTTAAATTTCTTAGTTCGACCAATTATATAAAATGTTCAAAAATAATTTGAATTTAATTAACAAGATTTTCGTTGATTTATCGAAAATATTTAATAAGATTTCGTAAATGTTCGAAAAAACCTTTGTTTATACTTTGGTCAAAATTTTCTTAGTTTGAAAAGCAAAAATTATCGTTTCAGATTTCAAGTCATGATTTAAATGGTTTCCTCAATCCCTCTTAGGTTATCTTGAGGTATACAAAAACATTTACCCCTTAACAGAAGTTTAATTAAATGTTTTGGTTATAAAGGAATAATCCCTCAAAATGTTTTTTGTTAAAACATTTGTCAAAACACACTTGCACTTTCTTTTTGGTAAAGCCAAAAGTCTTAAAAGGGCTCTTAATTTTTGAAGAGTCAATATAGTCCATTATCTATTAATCACACGGTTAAATCATGTGAAGGATTAAGTCTTAAGTCATATGTTAAATATTCAAAGTACAGGTTTTTATCATTCGGCTAATTCAGGGTAATCTATAAATAATTATTAACTCATTCTTATTCTTATAAACAAATAAATGGTCCTTAATGATCACGAGCATGAATTTATCAAATTACAGCCTTCACACATGATTCACCAAATTTATGAATGCTACATTTGTATTAGTCAATCCAAACGACATCACGTGAAACTCATAATGTCCATTACAAGTTCTAGATGTAGTGATTGAAATACATAATCTTTTTCGCAGATGAGAAATTGATAATTACCATGCCGTGGATCAATTCTTTCGAACATACGCTAGAACCTTGTAAATGATCGAACAAATCTTCCATTTCGAGTTATGGATTTCGTTTTCGATTGTCAATTTACTCAGTTCACAGTAATCTATAAATATAAGGAATGATATCACCATATCTCTTCTTGATGACGGGCTCGGTAGAATAAAATCTTTCTCCGACAACTCTCTCAGTTGTACGGTAATTCCTTTAATTTAGATGGTGCTGACGTACCGTGTACAAGCCACAGGTGCAGCACTGGGAATATAACAAATACCAAATTCTACTTGCCTTAATGGCGAAAGTTTAGGTAATTCACCAACAAATACTTCCTAAAGTTCAGATAACATAAACATGTTTTAATAAATTTATTTTAGGTTCTTCTAGATTACAATATCTATAACTAGTTCACAACCATTCACGGTATAATTTTAAGTCTAAATGCAGATTATGGTCATCCATCAAGAATTATTTTGATCACTTTTGATAATCAACATCTTATCATTTAGGGGAATTCAATTCGAGTTCCCATCAATTAAGACAATGTCGTCATGTCATAATCAATCAATCCATTCTACTGGCACTATCAACTTTCCAGTTGCATTGTCGTCGATAAGATGTGAACTTCTCAAAAGACTAATAATAATTCATAATCCTTCACAAATTCAGGGATATTAGGATACGCAACTACTATTAAAAGAGTAAGGTCAACGCATAATCTATGCGAGAGAATTTCAATCTAGATACAGACAAAAACATTTAACGAATATGAATATATCCCATGTTTTCATAATTTGAGTACGCATTCGAAAGCTCCTCGGATCGTTACCCAGGTCATTCTAATGAAATCAAATCATAAGAAATGATAAGAACGTCGATACATCCAGTCGGGTATCAACACTCGATAATCAAATACTTTTCCTAAGAATCTCACTACGGGAGAATTGGACAAGAAGGGAATATCAATTCTCAAATAAGACAATTTCCACAGATGAGTAAATTCGACTCAGAAACATAGATGCTACAGGCACATATGTAGGTGTCCCTAATATTATGTCCCTATTTTTCACTTCTTGCAGATCTCATAAAATTTAATCTTTCACAATCTTTAAAGAGAATGTAGTGTTTATTAATCAGTTTTATGGTGACTACTAATCAGCCTTGCATGGTCCATTCTAAATAGTATGTAGGTGCGCAACTATATACAATTTCAAGATTAACGATGCAATATTCTGTTCGTCAAAATTTTATCATCATGTTTATACTAAAAACATTTTCATGCATAATTCTTAAATAAGAATCAAGAATAAATTTACAAAGATTTTCCTTGTTATAAAAAACAATTAAGTTTTCCAAAGTGTTTCATAAACAACCTTATTTCGATAATGATTACTCATAAATCTCACCTTGAATAATCCTTATCGTGATGAAAATTCAATTTTTCTCAAGGCATAAGGTTTTATCTTATAAAAAGAATGAGTGATCTGCAAAAGAGTGATGAAGAGTTGTTCACCAAGAACTAACTACAATATGATAGGAAATGAGCTTAGCCAATTAATCATGAGGTTCATGACCTCGATGGCACTCACGAAGAATGATTCACAACGTAACTCAAATCACGATGAGTACTTGTTCAATGGTTGCATCACTAATGCGAACATTAGGATGAAGCAATAAAAGATAGATAACATCAATACATGTAGAATTTAGTAATCAAAGGTAGTCTTTTCATTAATCACAAACAAGTCAAAATTGTACCGTAACACATTACGTGTCACCATGTCATACAATTTTCAGAACTCATCCTACCAACTGATATCTCAGTTAAGTTAGGGATTTTTAAAAGATTCCAAAATGAATACTAATCTACAAGAGTCATTAGGTGTCCCACCTGTCCCGGAAGATCCATCGGTCCCAATTTGGAAGAAGATTTCTTCAATTTATTTCTTGGACACTGGGCATCCTCGTCATTGAACAATGGCCTAGGAACAACCCTTAACACGAACCTACAATCATTTAAAACCTTATAATTCAATCAAAGAACTTAACGACTTCTATTAATAATCTCATATTCCATATGGGTTAAATTTTACTTCATTCAAGTTTCAACAAATTTTATACTCAATTCGATATCTTACCTTATTTTTCAATACTTTCAACTTTTTTTAGACCTTAAAAAGGGCAACAAAAGTTCAATACGAACTATCCTTAATTTCCAATCCTATAGCTCCTTCATTAATAGTTATCAAACGAGTCACTAGTATGAAATGACTTGATCATTCAACTAGACTTCTCGGGAAGGTACTAGTGGCATGAGGCTTTTGGGTAATGGTTCCAATGACAGCCTCAAGTGCAACATTCACCCTTTCGATTTCAAATTTAAGAATTGGGTGACAACGAATCAGATGACATCTTTCCAGGTGATAACGTTTTGTCAAACTCCACTCTATAAGGAAAGATCGTCATGACATCGATATCAGATTTAATCTCGCCAATTCTTCTTCAATATCACAATCAACTACTATCTACATTTCTACGAATATCAACCATTTATTGGGATCATAAACATCCACAACTTGGTTTAGATCTAGGATAGCTAGAATTCCTACGAGAATAGCTTCAATTGATTTGCTAGGGGATTTAGGGTTTCTTGTGACAATCGACGTCGTATAAATACCTCGTATAAATATCAAAATAATCATCAATCAATCATGTAATAAAATTACATCATATATATATATATATATATATATATATATATATATATATATATATATATATATATATATATATATATATATATATATATATATATATATATATATATATATATATATATATATATAATCCAACTTAGTTAAAAGATTTTGAAATGTTTTATTCAAAACCTTGGTTTTAAAAATCTTTCGTTCTCTATAACGAGAGCTCTGATACCAAACTGTAACACCCCCAAATTTATACAACTCAATACAGCGGAAGACTAGTTGGTGTTACGGGATAGCACATTACTCACTTCATAGACAACGCATAAAAGTCGCGTCATTTTATTAATAAAGTATTTCCATTCATAAATATCAAAGTTACATAGGTCCCAAGTCATATTATTTAATACAGGTTTTACAAAACAATTGAATGGAAATTATAATTTAAATGCGGGCCATGAATTCTTGTTGTCTTCCCGAGAATTACCTTCAAGTACCTGAGATAAAACATGTTAAAAGAAAAGGTCAGCGATAATGCCGAGTGAATTCATAGAGTTTAATAAAATCCATCAATATAATATCAGTATAAAATTATTACTAAAAATCATTTTGTACAAATCATTTTAATAGGCCATAAAATAGCCAAAGTCATTTTATACAAATCTTCATCAAAATCATAATATAGGCGTTTGCCTTAAAAATCATTATACGAGCCAATGTCGTAAAAACATCATACAATACGTCTTATGACGTTGTATGAAAATAAAATCCATTATATGAATATGGTTATGAAAACCAAAACACGAACATAATATCAATAGTATGACCCTGTATTGCTAGTCAGGCAATACATCGTAATTCGGTGCGTCCAGTAGTATTTCGTTATTTGGAGTATTATAAGCCGCATGACATTGTTACCTTACTAAACCAAACAACGGGTAGCTAACCCGATACTCAATTTGCCCATCTAAAGTAGCGTGTCGTCACAAAGGTCACGCTATGGAAATCTTCTCATACATAAATTCGCTTACCAATCAATGTGGCACGACGGGGATCAACCGTCAAGGCGCGAACTGGGGTGATCGTCCCCAAATAGTACTATTATATGCATAAGCGTCTACCAACTCCCGGTAGTTCATAATTCATGCTAATGGGACTTTTAGTGACATAACCTAACTTTAATAATCCATTTGATTTCATCTATCGGGTCCTTTAATCATTTATCGGGTCATACAATCGGGTCATACAATCAGGTCATACAATCATTCGGGTCCAAATCAATAAACAAACAATCGGGACAAATGGTGTCCTATTTTATAAAAACTAACATGTTATCTCCCTCGCGGGTTTATAAAACATTTATAAAAACATTTAAAGGAGTGCGAGGTTATGAACTCACGTTGATGTGGGAAGGCGGGTTATCGGCAATTCGGACGTACGGTACATGCTTCAATCACAGAAACCTATATAAATAATAATCGGTCTTAGACTCTTGTCCAATGACTTTATAAAAATAACAATTATGTATACATATGATGATTATATATATATGATGATCAAGTGAGTTTACATATTCTCGTTTACTCATTTTAGTGTTATGTGTCGATAACTTTTATACTAGTTTACTAGTTTTACCTATTTACGTGTCTTAGGTCCAATAAACTCATTATAAGTTCTTTAACTTGTATTAATCCATGTTATACTTATATTATCAGTATCTACACTTTACAAGTTGGGCCCAAATGGGTTAAGCCCAATAAATAAGTTTATAAGTGTTTAGTCCATTTTGTTGTATTATTAGTCCAATAATGTTAACTTAGTCCGTTAATGTCCGTATGTTATATTATTAGGGTTTTATCGGTTTTTACTTGTTATATATGTTTATATATCAGTATATGAGTTTTATAAAGTTTACATTAGACGGGTCCAACCGTCTAAGTTTTATTTAACAAAAACGTTAATTTTCCGGTAATAGCCGAAAAAGTCGTAAAAATCGTGTTTATAGTTTTATAACTTATAAGTATTATTCCACTACCATTTTTATAATTTATACACTTATTTAACCTTTTACATATTTATATAAATAAAATCCATAAGTTAGTGGGTTTTTATTTTACATTTTATACAATATAATTTTGAGTGCTTATATAATAATAATAAACAGTAATTCTCAAAATCTGATTTTTATTTTCATCTTCACCAAAACTGCCATATCTAGAGTTTTATATGGATATAGAAGCTCAAATTTTTATCACATAAACTAAATGATACGTGCTCCATTTAACTCTCATATAGCTACTGTTGAATCATCCTCTAAGTATTTTCTAAGAATCGTCCAAAACAGTGAACTCAGATTTGTACCTTAAACTTGTTTTAATCATATCTCACTCATTACAATGATTCCATTGCATGGCCAACTCTCACATGTGTACAGGACCCATAGCTTACTGTAAATCAATTAATATATGCTATTTTTATCAGTTCATCATTTGATTCTTTACTGTTTTATACATCCAACAAATTTAAACAAGATTTTAACCTTGTTTCTTATAGTCTTTCATCTTTATAAGCATGTTTATCAACACCAAATACCCACACAATAATTTTATCATCATATAATCATCATATACATATACAATAGGAAATAAAATACATGATTACATAATCAAAATAACAAGAAGATGAGGAGGACAATGTTTATACCACCAAGTTGATGTAGGTTATGATTTGGACATGGATTTTGATGGAGAAACTTGTGGATAACCATGACCATCTTCAAGACCACCATGCTTCATGAACTCCTTGTGGAAAATCATCCCTAATACTCCATGGAAACTCCTCCTTGGATGTTAAAACTTGCACCAATCTCCCTCTTTTTGAATGGAGATTAACATATGTAAGTTATAACATATGTTTGTGGTTAAAATTGATCAAGTGAAGGTGGTTTGGAGGTGTATTTGGGACGGCAACAATGGAGTTGAGAGAGAGAGAGTGTGTTTTGCATGGATGAATTGGAGTGAATGATAATGGTTTGATGGTTTTGTGACTTAGTGGGATGAAGTTAGTTTCACATGGAAGCTAAGCTTACATGTGTAAACTTTTTGCTTAAATTTTGACACATCAAGTGTGTTATGTAGCTTAGTATTGCCGTCCATATTAGCTAGTGGGGTGGGACAATGTATTTTGTCCCATCTCACTAGTTTACGGGTATTCCTCAATTCTAGTTTTCTCGATTTGCGTGCCCTCGGGTCGTTTCACGAAAAACATTTTTATAAATTATGAATCAACGACACAAAACGAATCTAATAAAAATTGTTTCATCAAAAACGGAGTTCGAAAACGTAAATACGTAATGATAAGGTTTCCGGTTTAGTCGTAAAGGATGTTAAAATAAAATCGTAAGTCCTAATCTGTTCTCGTAAATTTGTGAGTTTATGAACCAACACAAATTTAAAACTCCAAAATAATATTCACGAATAAATTTATTTCCTGAAATGTCGGACTGTCACCAAAATGGTGTATGTAAACGTAAGCACATAACGTAGAATCCTCCGGTTTAGACGTAGTCGATGCTACTTCAAGACGTAAATCCCAATATCTTCCCATAAATGAGTGAGTTCATAATATAACATTAAAATAATATTTTCAAATAATATTTGAGAATAAAATATCAACCATAAATTGACGGATTGTCACAATGGTATATTAACTAATATAGATTTTCATAAGTAATATAAGCTATGTTTTCAGAACTAAAACCAGTTAACATGAAAGACAACTAGGTTTTCCAGGATTTATTCATTTCCGCTGCCATTCATGCCTTATATTCTTTATATTCTTCCATGTTCTATGTTCGCCATGCTTTATTATATATCCGTGCACTGAGCGTTATGCTCAGCCGTCTACTGTTCCATGTTCCCAAACGGCAGGTACCCAAGGACGCAAGTAGGAACTCCAAAGTATGTGCATTCGGATTGGAAGCTATTCGACTCTTTACCTTATGCATTTATTCCTACTTTATCATACTTTACTTCTTTTGGACATTGTTTAGTCCTTTCCATGTATAGTACTTATATTGCTTGAGTGTGAGTTACTAGACTATTGATGTTTGATTCCGGTATTTCTATTTATGGTCATGAATGTTTAGACATTTACCTTGCATGCTTTGATGATACGTAATAATTTACTGTAGCACTCTATCTTATTAAATGGGGTGTTACATTGTTAGTACTCTATTAATTGAAAATTGTTCTGCAGTCCTTCTCACAAAACTTTCGGAGAAACTTGGAGATCCCGGTCGTTTTGTGTTACCTTGTTCCTTTTCCCAAATCGAAGATTGTACTTCCTTAGCGGATCTCGGGGCTAGTATCAATTTAATGTCATTAAGTGTTTGGAAGAAGTTATCATTACCCGATCTTATACCAACCCGTATGACTCTTGAGCTAGCTAATCAAACTCTCGCTTACACCGTTGGTATTGTTGAAGATGTTTTTGTTAAAGTTGGGACTTTCACTTTTCCGGTTGATTTTGTTGTTGTTGATTATGAGATGGATCCTCATATTCCGTCAATACTTGGACGCCCATTCTTGCGAACCGGAAAAGATTTAGTCGATGTTGCCGAAGGTGAGCTAATTCTTAGGGTCGGGAATGATCAACAAGTTTTTAAAATGGGAAAGATTACAAGCAAATCAAATGGAAAAGAATCGGCGAAAATGATTGATGTGCTTCAAGACGAGCTTGTTACCACTCCTTTGGAAACTACAAAGCTTGACGTCAATGATTTTGTACTACCCAACAATCCTCTCTTCGAGCCTTTCTATGATAATCCAATTTTTCAAGGACATGTGGACAATTTTGATGATTCTCTTTCCGATTTGGATGCTCCACCAAATTATGATGAATCTTATGATTCTCTTTCCGATTTGGATGCTCCACCAGTTTATGACGAATAAGATGATTCTACTTCCGATTATGAAGACATGTCCATTTATGATGACTTTGATGATGCTGACACTCTTTCGAGTGATTCTTCAACTGTTGTATCTTCTGATGATGTTTTTGTTCCTATCTTTGATGAGGACCCTCCACCACCAACGTTTGATACTACTTTAAAGGATTACTCTTTTGAGGAAGATTTCGACACCTTTTTCTCAATACTTACTTTCCTAATGAGCATGATTCTCCTATTTTGGATTTTGATTATGGCCTCTACCCTCCTTCGGACTTTAAGAAACCCGTTTCAAAGGAAAAGAAAACGGACGACACTAACATTAAGAGTACTTATGTTTTGACACCTCTCATTCCACCTTCTTCGGATGAGATTGTGAGGTATATGGGCGAATCTTCTTCAAGTTCTACTGAGTGTCTTTCTTATTTTCCCCTAAAGGAAAATGTGTTCGATCCTGGTATTAAAGTTTTTGAGCCATCTTAGTATCCATCTGATGAAATAAAAGGAAACATTTTTGGAATATTCGGAGTTGCGCTTTCACCTTACAACACCTTCTACTATCACCATGCTCAACATTTGCTAAAGGGAAATTCGCCTACTCTACTTTGGCTTGTGCTTTTCACTGTAGGGTTATGCTGCTTTTTGGATAAGAACCATGTATTTGACCCCGGTGGATTTTCTTCAAGGTTTTATATGAACTTTAAGCCCTAGTATTCGGGGTCGAGTAAGGCTCGTGACGCGGTTAACAAAAACAAGCGCCTCTCGGAAGGCAACCTGAGGATCTATCCTTCTTTACCCGTTTTTCATAATAAGTGTAGGGGGAGCCAAGTAGGTGTTTGTTGTTTTGTTTCTTATGATGTGCAGTGATTAGAGCTTTCAAAGATCCACTTTTGGTGACTTTTGATGACCCGTGATTCTGTGTACCCGTCTTACCGGTTCTATCCTAAACTCTTGTAATTCAATATTTTATATCCATAAATGTTGAAATGGGAACCACTTTAGTTGTCTCTTCCTTAGCAAGATTTAAACAACGTGCACAATGTCCTAAGTGTAGGGGAGTTTACTCCCACATGCTTAAACATTGAGGGTAATTGATAGGTGTGTAAACACCCATCTTTTCTACCACTTAATTACAATAATAACCGGACCAAAACGTGTATTTTATGTCTTTTATGTCGGAATTATGCGTGGTTTGTGTTTTTGTTGTGATTTAGGACGAAAAGGTTAAAAGTGGAGAAAACACGGACATTCACGGGCATTTACGGACTTTTATTGAAGAAAAAGATGAAAGACGAAGTCAAGAAGTCAAGAGTGCAAAAAGAACGGAAGTCCACGACCAATTCTTAAGATTTATCGAAGAAAAAGTCAAAAGACGGAAGTTTATCAAAAGCCGAAGAATTCAAGTCTATTTTATTGAAGAATTTAAAGACGAGTTCAAAGAAATCCCGAAGCCAAAAGTCCTCAAAGTTCAAGTTTAAAGAAGATTAGAAGAAAAGGACTAATGGTGCAATTAATGAAGACTATATGCTTAAGGGCTTAATCTTGCAATTAACAAGAAATGAAGGAGGGGAGGAAGCTTCCTTAATCCTCCCCTATAAATAGATTAGGATGGTTAACTTTTCATTTGGTTGGCTAAGTGTGACAATTAGCTCTTCCACCATTTAATTACCTTGTCATTTACTTTTCTTGTCAAATTTAAATACCTTGTCTTGCACCTTAAATTCATTTAATTTCAAGTAAGTTTTCATTGAATTATTGTCAATCTTTACTTTATCTTGTCAATCTCTTATCTACCTTTCTTAATCTTTGATTTATGTGTTTATGTTTATGTTCATGTTCATGCTTTTATTTTGATCCAATTAGTTTTTGATTGTTGTGGTTAAAGTTGTTTGATTTCTTGTTTTTAATTGTTCGTTTATGTTACTGTTGATTCGTGGATAGTTTTATTAAATTGTTTGTGTTTATTTTGGTTAATTTGTGGTTAGATCTGCTGTTTTCTTTGATCCCTTGTTCTTCGGGGGAGTTTGTTTGTGATTCTGATCTTTCCAGGTGAAAACTTCCGAATCAAGAGAGGGAGTTTGTTCATTCGGAACTTCCAAAGTTCCGAATCAAGGTTTCATCCGGAAGATTTTAAGCTCAGCAAAACTTCCGAGTCAAGCTTGTTCATCCGGAACTTTCAAAGTTCCGGACGAAGGATAACTTCCGACACAATAGTCATTCATTCGGAACTCAAAAGTTCCGAACCAGAAAAGCTTCATTCGGAACTCAAAAGTTCCGGATCAAGCACTGTTCATTCGGAACTCCAAAAGTTCCGGATCAGTGATCATTCATTCGGAAGTTTCCAAAGTTCCGAACCAAGGACTGTTCATTCGGAACTTAAAGGTTCCGAACAAACTTCCGGATCAAGGGCAAGTTCCGATTCAAGAAGTGTTCATTCGGAAGTCTTGAACTTCCGAATCAAGGAAGCTTCATTCGGAATCTTCCGAATCAAGGGTTAATCAGAAGTTCCAGATCAAGGCAAATTTTAGAAGTTCCGAATCAGTAAAGTTCCGAACGAAGGATTGTTTTGGATAAGTGATATATTCAGATCAATTTGTTCCGGATCAAGGATTTTGGTAATATTCCGAGCGAAGAAGAATCATTCCAACCGAAGGTGACATTCCGGACGAGTGATTGTTCCAAACGAAGGATAATACCGAATGAGCTGTATTCAGGTTCTTATTAGCTTTTGTTTTTGATTTTTATTTTCAAGCTTTATTTTTGCTGCCTTTATTTTAATTGCACTTTAAGATTATTTGCCTTAGTTTTATTTTAGTTTTGCCTTAGTTTATGTTTTAGTCGCGCTTTAAGTTTGCCTTAGTTAGATTTAAGTTTACGTCATTTACTTTAGTGCCCTTTAATTTCAGCCACGTTTTTAAATACTTGCACCTTTATTTTAATTAGACTTAGATTTACTTTAAGAGCACCTTTACTTCAATTGTTTTGCACCTTTTATTTTAAACACTACAACGACACACCTTTTGTTCCACCAAAACAATAGAGTCACACATAGAGAACAATAATCAATTCGATTAGACAGGAACAACGAATTTTAATTTTTATACGGGGTGTCAAAAGCCATTTATCAAATGGCGCCGCTGCCGGCTCTTTTCGTTAAGATTGACGGTTTCTGTGAGAGACACGTTGCTTTTTGGGATCCGTTCACTTGTGAACGTTATTTTTCTTGCATAAAAAATTCAAAAAATCATAAAAATTAGAAAATTGATAAAAATACATAAACATTAAAAATTTCAAAAATCCAAAAAGATTTTATCTTTCTTGTGTATATATATTGTCTTTGTGTTTGGTTTTGTTTTCTTTTGCATTTTCAGGTGTACGCGTACTAGATCTTCTAATTATCAAGAGCCCGAGCCTCAAGAAGATTTAGATATGGCAGGTGTTAACAACAACAACATTCCACCGCACCTCAATAATAATAATAATAACAACAATGCTCTTCCACAGCCCGATCTTCGGACCATGGAGGAACTTTGTCAACCAACAATGTTTGGACGAGGAGGACCGATTACGCCGATGCAAATCAACGCTCTTGAGTTTTCGTTGAAGCACCACATGATTCAGCAAGTGCAAACAAACCCATTTAGAGGATTGCCTGATGATGATACCAACAAACACCTCGACAAGTTCATTACAATCACCCAAAGCATGAAGTTGCCTGGAGCCACAATGGATGTACTTCGCCTACAACTCTTCCCACATACTTTATCGCATCATGCCGATAAATGGTTTGATCGTCTCCCGAAGAATTCTATTCACACTTGGGATGACATGACTCAACGCTTTCTATCGCGCTACTTTCCACCATCCATGGTCACAAGCCTCCGCAATCAGATCAGCGGTTTCATGCAAGATCCCGATGAATCTCTTTTTGGCGCTTGGGAGAGATATAATGTCTTGATCGATAGATGTCCAAACCACAACATGCTCCCTGTGACCTTAATCGATACTTTCTACAACGGATTGACTTTTTGAGATCGTGATACGATCAATGCAGCCGCCGGTGGCACATTCATGAAAAGGAGACCCGAGGAGTGTAGAGAGTTAATTGAGAACATGACTACTCACCACAAGAACTGGGATTCCTCTGCTTCTTCTAGGAACAACCCGAGAGTCAATGTTTCTTCTACCTCAGCAAACCCTGAGATGACCGAACTCACCCGCATGATGGCTGAAATGAGCAAAAGTATTACGCTTCTCGCTTCAAACCAACAACAACAACAAGTTAAAGCGGTTGCTAATCCTTGTGAAACATGTGGCGGTCCTCACTCATACACCGATTGTCCTTCGACACAAGGAAATCTGGAAAATGTGTATGCAGCTTACGGTAATTATTCACCGGAAAATTACCAAGCTAGACAACAAGGGGATAGAAATCTGCTGAGCTACCGGTCCAACAATTACCTTTCACCCGGTTTTTCTCCTCAAAACCAAAATCCCGCCAACAACTACAATAGAAGCAACCAAATCCCACCAAGAGCTTCTAACCCTTATCAACCACCCACCCAACATAACCCACCCATTAATCCCGATGTTGAAGCCACAATGAGAACTCAACGTGAGCAAATAAAGAATCTACAGAGCCAAATAATCAATTTGAAAGGCGATATCTTGAAGCAAGGAAATGACATTAGAACCGAGGTTCGTGATAATATTCAATCCTCCTTCAGCACTCAAACAACTGAATTAAAGAATCTATTGGCTAGTTTCTTGCCCAAAGCTCAACCTTCTTCTTCTTCGGGTTCTCTACCTTCAAACACCGTCCCTAATCCGCGAGCTAATGTGAGTGCTATAACTACGCGTAGTGGAATTACCATTGTCAATCCACCTATCCCACCACCATCATCTACACCTCCTCCACCACCATGTATCCCTACTCCTCCTACACCTAGTATTAGTGCACCATTACCGTCTCCGCCTCGTCATGACGATGTATCTCGGAAGGACCCTTCAATATCACAACCTTCACCAACTACACCTTCACCGTCTCCCTATCAACCCAGAATCCCATTCCCTTCTCGCATAGGCAAGACCAATGATCTAACCAAGAATGACTGTCAAGTATCGAAATATGTGGATATGCTATCTAAAATGACCATCAATATTAGCCTTGTTGAAGCACTTTGCCACATGCCGAAATTTGTCAAAGCATTCAAGGAATTGCTTAGCAAGAAGGAGAAGCTGATTGAACTCGCCAACACACGCTTAAATTTAAACTGCTCAGCAGTTATTCTTAAAGAATTACCGGAAAAGCTTGGAGATCCCGGTCGTTTCGTGTTGCCTTGCGTGTTCAATAAAACTGAAGAATTTACTGCCCTTGCTGATCTCGGGGCTAGTATTAATTTGATGCCACTGAGTGTTTGGAAAACACTACCATTGCCCGACCTCATTCCAATAAAGATGACTCTCGAACTTGCAAATCGCACTCTCACTTACCCCGTTGGTATAGCCGAAGACGTGTTTATCAAAGTTGGCACATTTACTTTCCCGGTCGATTTTGTCGTAGTTGATTATGAAATGGACCCTCGTATTCCTTTAATACTTGGTCGGCCATTCTTGAGAACCGGACGAGCTTTAGTAGATGTGGCCGAAGGTGAGTTAATCTTACGAGTCAGGGATGATTCTAAAGTTTTTAAAATAGGGAAGCTTACAGGCAAATCCTTTGGAGGCCGAGAATCAGTTAATATGATAAGTATGCTCGATGACTTTACCGTCTATGACAATCCTCTATTCGAGTCTTCCACTGATAATCCACTCTTTGAAGATAATGTGGATGATTCTCACTCTACTTTGGACGCTTCTCTCATTTATGATTCTCCACCGATCTTCGATGCTTATGATGATAATGATTCTAGCTCAGATTCGGATGATTTTGATTGTACTTCTGAGTATCTCGAGATGCCCACTTTCGATGATTTTGATGAGGCTGATACTCTCTCGAGCGATTCTTCACATGATGAAGATCCTCCGCCATCACTCGATCCTACTTTGGACGATTACTCATTTGAGGAAGACTTCTCTGAATTTCTCAACACTTACTTCCCTCATGAGAGTGATGCTCCTCCTTATGACTTTGAAGATTATCGTCTTGATCCTACTTTGGATTTGAAGAACATTCTGTCAAAGGAGAAGAAACCAGTCGACACCGAAATCCGTTGCACATATGATTTGACACCTCTTTGTCCCCCTTCTGAGGACGAGGTTGTGCTTCTTTGCGGATCTTCTTCACACTCGGCTGAGCCTGAGTGCTATTTTCCCCTAAAGGAAAAGGTGTTCGACCCCGGTATTGAAGTCTTTAAGCCATCTCAGTATCCACCTGATGAAATAAAAGGAAAAATCTTTGGAACTATTGAAGACATGCTTGCACCTCACCATACTTGCTCCCACCGTGCTCCATCACTGCTTAAGGGAACCTTGCCTACTCTTCTTTGGCTTGCCTTGTTCGCCTTAAGCTTGTGTTATTTGCTCGATGAAAACTATGTCTTTGATCCTGGTGGATATGTTTCATGCTTCTTCCGTTGATGATCAAGGTCGAGTTAGGCTCACGACTCGGTTAACAAAAACCAAGCGCTTCTTGGGAGGCAACCCATGCATCTATCTTTTCGCATTCTTTATCATAAGTGTAGGGGGGACCCTTTGGTTTGCTATTTCCTCTCCTCCCTTCTTAATCAGGGATTCGAGCTTCAATGATCCACTCTTGATGATTCTTGACGACCCGTGATTCCGTGTTCTACTTCTTCCCGGTTCTATCCTAGACTCTTTTCGATTCACTATTTTATATTTTCCAATATTAAAATAGGAATCTCTTTAGTTGTCTCTTCCTTAGCGATTTTTAAACAACGTGCGCAATGTCCTAAGTGTAGGGGAGTTTACTCCCACATGCTTAAACAATGAGGACAATGATTATCTTAAGTGTAGGGGGGACTTCTATCGAAGTTAAGTGGTCTTTTCCTTGTATTTGTCCTCATTTTAACCAGAAAATCAATTTTTCGACATTTTTCAAAATTTTTGATCTATTTTGGCCTATTAGTTTTCCCTTTTGTATAGTTATTTTCTTTCCTTATTAGAATAAATGTTTAATAAGTGGTTTTAATTTTCAAACGTTGTGAATCTTTTGACTCAATCCGAGTTTACTCTAGCTAGTAACCTTAACGTGTTTAAGTCAAGTTTTGCTAGGCTTTTATATAGGGAGCTATAAAACGCGAAATTCTTAACTCTCACGGGTTAAGAACAAGAACTTTTCGCAAGTTCCTATAATTGATCCTAGAGAGTCGTTTATCAAGGGAACTTTAAAACGCGATTTCTAAACTTGAAAAAGTCTAAGAATTTGCAAGATCCTATAGGCGACTCGAAAACCCAAAACTTTGATTTAATAGGCTAAGCATCCACGAGTCTCATTACTTGAGATTTTAAACTGTGGAGAACGAGAAATGATAGAGCCAATTATAAGTTCGGTACTCTTTCGTGAATTTATGTGAGTTAATTATGAGCCTATTCTCCCATCGCTTGCTAATAATTTATCTGCTAATAAATAAGGTTGTACGATTTGAATAGTTACTTAGCTTCTAGCCCCAGATTGTTTAAAAGTTGCTCGATATGGATTAGAGTTCATAGCCCAGGCATAACTTATTGAAGCGGGACGCGAAGATTGGCGAGTCCGAAAAGGCCCTAACAAGGCATGAGGGCTATGTTTTGTTGCTAAAGATCCAAAGTGATGTGAAGAATCATTTATCGAAAATCAATATGAAGGATCGAGACACACGACGAAAAGCAAATACTCCCCAAAAGTCATGGAGAAGTGTATCCGAAAAGACCCTAACAAGGTATGAGGATAAATAGATCCAAATCATAAAAGGAGGCGGATCGTTGTATATCAAAATCCAAAATAAATATTGGAGAAAAATGAAGAAGTCGTGGTCCAAGTATGAATCTCTCAAAAAGTTCAAGTGAAGAAATTCAAATTATGAAGAGAATACCATAGTTTCATGAACGTCTCTCAAGGTTTGAAGTATGAAGTCGCTGCCAAATATCGGTCCGAGAAAGGTCTCAAATCGCGAAGCGAGTTATGCCAAGATATGAACTTTATGAGGTCCCGAGAAGCAGTTTTAAAAGATTTGGTCCTTTAGCTAACTATTGATTAAATCGTGCACTTTATTTTCAGACTAAATAACTATCGAAATAAGTAAAAAATGCATCCTCGTGATCATTCAAGACAATAATAAAATATAAGAGATACCCCTAGGAATAAGGGAGTCTAAGTGAGTAATTGGCCCACATGAGTTCGTGTTAGTCTATTAACTTATAATAACAATGATCTCGTTTTTAAGCTTGGTTTGGAGAAAGTGAAAACTTGAGGATGATGATTATTCATAACATTTTCAAAACCCCAAGGTATGCTTTTGATTTCTTTATTTTGTATGTCTTTAATTTTCTATCTCTTTAATAAAGGCCAACGTGGATTGATTATGATGAAAAATATAATCCTGCTTTGTAACTAATGCATTGCATGAGGACATTGCAATGGTCAAGTGTAGGGGATTTGATAGGTGTGTAAACACCCATCTTTTCTACCACTTAATTACAATAATAACCGGACTAAAACGTGTATTTTATGTCTTTTATGTCGGAATTATGCGTGGTTTGTGTTTTTGTTGTGATTTAGGACGGAAAGGTTAAAAGTGGAGAAAACACGGACATTCACGGGCATTTACGGACTTTTATTGAAGAAATAGATGAAAGACGAAGTCAAGAAGTCAAGAGTGCAAAAAGAACGGAAGTCCACGACCAATTCTGAAGATTTATCGAAGAAAAAGTCAAAAGACGGAAGTTTATCAAAAGCCGAAGAATTCAAGTCTATTTTATTGAAGAATTTAAAGACGAGTTCAAAGAAATCCCGAAGCCAAAAGTCCTCAAAGTTCAAGTTTAAAGAAGATTAGAAGAAAAGGACTAATGGTGCAATTAATGAAGACTATATGCTTAAGGGCTTAATCTTGCAATTAACAAGAAATGAAGGAGGGGAGGAAGCCTCCTTAATCCTCCCCTATAAATAGATTAGGATGGTTAACTTTTCATTTGGTTGGCTAAGTGTGACAATTAGCTCTTCCACCATTTAATTACCTTGTCATTTACTTTTCTTGTCAAATTTAAATACCTTGTCTTGCACCTTAAATTCATTTAATTTCATGTAAGTTTTCATTTAATTATTGTCAATCTTTACTTTATCTTGTCAATCTCTTACCTACCTTTCTTAATCTTTGATTTATGTGTTTATGTTTATGTTCATGTTCATGCTTTTATTTTGATCCAATTAGTTTTTGATTGTTGTGGTTAAAGTTGTTTGATTTCTTGTTTTTAATTGTTCGTTTATGTTACTATTGATTCGTGGATAGTTTTATTAAATTGTTTGTGTTTATTTTGGTTAATTTGTGGTTAGATCTGCTGTTTTCTTTGATCCCTTGTTCTTCGGGGGAGTTTGTTTGTGTTTCTGATCTTTCCAGGTGAAAACTTCCGAATCAAGAGAGGGAGTTTGTTCATTCGGAACTTCCAAAGTTCCGAATCAAGGTTTCATCCGGAAGATTTTAAGCTCAGCAAAACTTCCGAGTCAAGCTTGTTCATCCGGAACTTTCAAAGTTCCGGACGAAGGATAACTTCCGACTCAATAGTCATTCATTCGGAACTCAAAAGTTCCGAACCAGAAAAGCTTCATTCGGAACTCAAAAGTTCCGGATCAAGCACTGTTCATTCGGAACTCCAAAAGTTCCGGATCAGTGATCATTCATTCGGAAGTTTCCAAAGTTCCGAACCAAGGACTGTTCATTCGGAACTTAAAAGTTCCGAACAAACTTCCGGATCAAGGGCAAGTTCCGATTCAAGAAGTGTTCATTCGAAAGTCTTGAACTTCCGAATCAAGGAAGATTCATTCGGAATCTTTCGAATCAAGGATTAATCAGAAGTTCCGGATCAAGGCAAATTTTAGAAGTTCCGAATCAGTAAAGTTCCGAACGAAGGATTGTTTTGGATAAGTGATATATTCAGATCAATTTGTTCCGGATCAAGGATTTTGGTAATATTCCGAGCGAAGAAGAATCATTCCAACCGAAGGTGACATTCCGGACGAGTGATTGTTCCAAACGAAGGATAATACCGAATGAGCTGTATTCAGGTTCTTATTAGCTTTTGTTTTTGATTTTTATTTTCAAGCTTTATTTTTCCCGCCTTTATTTTAATTGCACTTTAAGATTATTTGCCTTAGTTTTATTTTAGTTTTGCCTTAGTTTAAGTTTTAGTCGCGCTTTAAGTTTGCCTTAGTTAGATTTAAGTTTACGTCATTTACTTTAGTGCCTTTTAATTTCAGCCACGTTTTTAAATACTTGCACCTTTATTTTAATTAGACTTAGATTTACTTTAAAAGCACCTTTACTTCAATTGTTTTGCACCTTTTATTTTAAACACTACAACGACACACCTTTTGTTCCACCAAAAACAATAGAGTCACACATAGAGAACAGTAATCAATTCGATTAGACAGGAACAACGAATTTTAATTTTTATACGGGGTGTCAAAAGCCAGTTATCAGTAATGTTTATATTAAGTGTAGGGGAGACTTCTATCGAAGTTAAGTGGGCTTTTCCATGAATATGTCCTCATTTTTAATTGGAAAATCATTTTTTTTGACATTTTTCAAAATTTTTGATCTATTTTGGCCTAGTAGTATTTTTCTTTATTATCGTTATTTTCTTTCATCGTATGTATATATTCCATTTCAAGAATAAAGTCAAAATAAATGAATAAATAAAATGGTTTTAACGAGTTTAGACGTCTTTGATATATTAGACTCGTCGTGAATATTTTGACTGAACCCGAGTTTACTTATTTGAGTTCACTCTAGCTAGTATCCTTAACCATATGGACCTTAATTGGTTTATTAGGCTAAGCATCCATGAGTCTGATTCTTTGAGATTTTAAATTGTGGAGAACGAGAAATGATAGAGTCAATTATAAGTTTTGTATTCTTTCATGAATTTATGTGAGTTATTTATAAGCTTTTTCTCCCATCACTCTTAACTAAATAAATGCAATAAATAAGGTCGTACCATTTGAAAAATTACATAGATTCTAGCCCAAGATCGTTTAAAAGTTGCTCGGGATTAATTAGAGTTCATAGCCAAGGTATAACTTATTGAAGCGGGACACGAAGATTGGCGAGTCCAAAAAGGCCGTAACAAGGCATGAGGGCTCCATTTTGTTGCTAAAGATCCCAGATAATATGAAGAATCATTATTCCAAAATCAATATGAAGGATCAAGACACACGACGAGAAGCAATTACTCCCATAAAGATCATGGAGAAGTCTATCCAAAAAGACCATAACAAGGTATGAGGATAAATAGATCCAAGTCCGAAAAGGAGCCGGATCGTTGTATATCAAAATCCCAAATAAAGATTGAAAAAAACGAAGAAGTCGTAATCCAAGTTTGAAGAATCTCTCAAAAACTTCAAGTGAAGAAATTCCAAATATGAAGAGAAGACCATTATTTCAAGAACGTCTCTCAAGATTCAAAGTATGAAGTAAATGCCAAATATATGTCCGAGAAAGGTCTCAAATCGTGAAACGCGTTATGTCAAGATATGAACTTTATGAGATCTCGAGAAGTCGTTTTAAAAGATTTTGTCCTTTAGCTAACTATTGATTAAATCGTCCTACTTTATTTGCGACCTTAACAAATTATCGAAATAATTCAAAAATGCATCCTCGTGATCATTCAAGACAAAAATAAAATATAAGAGATACACCGTAGGAATAAGGGGGTCTATGTGAATAATTAAACCACATGAGTAAGTGTTAGCTTTACTAACTTATAATAACAATGATCTCGTTATTAAGCTTGGTGCGGGGAACGTGAATCTTGAGGGTGATAAATATTCATGACACCTGAGCCCTAATTTAAGTCTTTAATTTCTTTACAAGTTTCTTCCATCAAACAATTTCTAGTAAATAAATAATGTGAAATTGTATATTTTTTTCTTTTGAGAAATTTTCTATCTTTTTAGTTTTCGTAGTGTCATAGTATGTAATAAAGGCCAAGGTGGGTTAATTATGAGGAAAATATAAATGTTGCTTTGAAATTAATGCATTGCATGAGGTCATTGTAATGGTCAAGTGTAGGGAATTCAATAAATGTAAAAACACTTATCCTTTTACCACTTAAAACAAATAAAAACGAGACCAAAATGTGTGTTTAATGTCGTAAAAGTCGGAATTACGCGTGGTTTGTGTTTTTGTTATGTTTTAGGACCAAAAGATGAAAAAGGAAGAAAACAAGGGATTTCACGGGCTTTTATAGAAGATAAAGACAAAAGACTAGTCAAAAGATCAAAAGTGCAAAAAGAACGGAAGGCAAAGGCCGATTCTGAAGAATTATTGAAGAAAAATACCAAAGACGGAAGTTTAACAAGTCGAAGAACCAAATCTAATAAAAGAAGAAATTAGAAGACGGGTTCAGTTTTATTTCTCGACAAATCCCAAAGACAAAGTCGAGAATGACGAATTTATTATCAAGACGAGAAGACAAAAGATAGAAAGAATAAGCACATCACTTACCACTCCTCCACTATATAAAGACATTTTCCATTCATTTTGTCATTAGTTAGTTTAAGTTTATTTTTTAGGAAATTAGGTAGGTGTAATCTTTACTTTTCTCTCATTTTCTTTCAAGCTTTTCATCATTAATCTTCTATTGTTGAATCTTAATCTTTTCATTAAGGTTTTCATTAATCTCATTCATCCTTTCTTGTTTAAATTTATGTTTGAGTTTATTAATCTTGTTAGCTTATTTGTAATTATTGATTATTTGATTAAGTTGTTTAGTTCTTGTTTTTTTACTTTTTATGTGGTTGATTTTTATAGCTTATTGTGCTTATTGCTTACTTTATGTTTGGCTTATTCTTATTTGAGTGTATTTGATTAGCTTAATGTTTTTAGATTAGATTTAATTGATTTGCTTATTTTGGTGATTTTTTTAGAGTTTTATTTTATGATGTGTTTGGCTTATTTCTTAGATTAGATTAGTTTAATTTTTGCTTATTTGCTTTTATTTATTTGGCTTATTTTGCTTATTTTAGGATCGAGTCTTTGTTTTATTTACGTATTCTTTTTTTAGAGTCCACTTTCGGAAGAGGGTTTATCCCTTTTCCCGAAAGTCATTATTTTTTAGTTTTCCCGAAAGTCATTTTTTTAGTTTTGCCGAAAGTCATTTTTTTAGTTTTCCCGAAAGTCATTATTTTTATTTTATCTGAAACTCAAATTTGCTTTATTTCGAAACTCATTTTTATGATTTATTGCGAAACTCCACTTTTTCCGAAAGTATCATAGCATTTTTTTCTTTCCCGCTTAAAATATAATATTCCGAAAGTGGGTAATTTTAAGGTTGCGAAAGTGACCAAATACAAAAAATTTCCGAAAGTAAAAAAACAATTGTTTTTTTTTTCAATGTTCGTGTGAACACATCATTTGTTTAATTGCGAAAGTGGCCATAATAAATTATACCGAAAGTGGAGCATCAGCAAGGTTGCGAAAGTCGGATTGAAATTAGGCTCCGAAAGTGACAGTTGGAATAACATTTTACCGAAAGTCACATTTTAAAAGTAACATTGCGAAACTCATAGTCCTTTTTTTAATCCGAAACTCATCTTTAGTTTTATATCCCAAAGTCATTTTTAGTTTTTTATCCGCAAGTCATTTTAGTTTTATTTTTTTATTTTAATTTTTATCCGAAAGTTGTTTTATTTTTAGTTAAAAGTTTTCACTTTTATTTTTATTTTATATTTCTACTTTTATATTTTTATTTTATTTCGAAATTTATTATTTTTATATCTAAAATCCTATTTTTGTCATTTTTATTACTTTTTATTAGTTACCTATTTTTAATATTTGTCTAGCTTTTTTTTATTATTATTTTTATTTGTATTTAATTTATTTCTAATATTCTTGCATTTACCTTTTAACTAGAAATAGATAACCAGTCTTTATTTTATCCACCAAAAATGATTAAGTCACACTTTGAACCGGAGGTCAATTCGTTAAGACGAACAAGAACATTTTTCTTATTAAAAATCAGTTATTACTCCCCCTCAACAATATATGTGTGTCTTGAGATAAAATTTGACAAAATTTTGAAAAAAACGACACCATAAAATATGTTGAGGTACGGAGTTGAGATGCCTTTTCCGATATAATATATTACATTTGACAATATTATATAATTTTCGGAATGTGTTGGATACATAAAATATGACAATTTTTTAAGATGTACCCAACAACATTAAAGGCTTTGATTTTAAAACGCTCCCCCTCAAAAATTGATCCAAATAACATATGACATTTTAAGATATAAAAACCATATTATGAGGAAGGGAGTGTTGAACACACAGTTTTGAAAGATTTAGAAAAACATTTTGAGAAATTCTTGAAAAATTGTGTTCAACGATTTTAAAATAATGATGATAGAAGACTTCTCTTCTATTGCTTAGGAAAAGCGCACTGAAACGTACACTTCCCTTTCGGGTCCGTTTTTCATGAGCTCAAAACTTTGATTGTTTTGTGACTAGCTCATGACCGAGAAAAATTAATTTCCCGTTGTGAAGGATAAGTTATCATCCGCGATAAACTTTCCTTAAGGTAAAGTGAGAGTTTTAAGCTGACATTTTACTTAGAATTCGTTTTTCATGAACTTAAAAACTTGGAATGTTTTTAAGAGAAGCTCATGACCGAGAAATATTAATTTCTCGTTGAGAAGGATAAGTTATCGTCCGAGATACACTTTCCTTATTTGAGGGCCGAGTCCTAAGCTGTGATGCGCTTAGAAGTCATTTACATGAGCTTAAAACTTTCGAATAGTTTTATTGTAAGCTCGTGTCCGAGAACATCGAATTTCTCGTTTTGAGGATAAGTCATAATCGGGATGAACGTTCCTGTTTTGAAGTACGAGTTACAGTCTGACATGTGACTGTAAGTCTAAGTACATGAGCTTAAAACCTTTGAATGTTTTTAATGATAGCTCATGATTGAGAAAATTTAATTTCTCGTTGTCAGGATAAGTCATCATCGGGATGAACTTTCCTGTCTTTGAAGAACGAGTTACAGCTTGTAATTTGACTGTAAGTCATGTTACATGATCTTAAAAACTTTGAATGTTTTTACTGATAGCTCATGTCCGAGAAAATTTAATTTCTCGTTTTTAGCGTAAGTTATTGTAACACCCCCAAATTGGCCCAGCGGAAGCCCACGAGTATTGGGGTCTGTTACGTCATGATTATCCGAGTCTTGATCCGAGAGAACGACCTCTATGCCAAATATCACAATGTTGACTCCAATTAATTATTCAGTCAAGTACCTGAGAATACATGCTTAAAAGTATCAACACAAAGGTTGGCGAGTTCATAAGTTTTATTAAAATGTTTAAGACACCTTCAAAGCTTACAAGGACAACTACTAAAAGTAGTGTCGCAAAAACGTTCAGGAATCCAGAGTTTCACAATAAAGAGACATCACATCAAAGTTCAATCATAAATCAAAGTTTAGAACTAGCATAACAGTTAACACAAAAACTTCAGTTCATACACAGTTGTAATTCGTGCTCACAATTCATTTCAGTTCGGCTTTTAGGTTCATGAACTCATTCACACCCAAGTTCAATTCAGTAGCCACGGTCAATATACATACCAATGTCATATTCTCGGTTCATATCAGTATCACAATCGAGGTCACATATTAGAACTATAGCAATAAGCATATGAGCATCATACCAAACCAGTATATAAGTATCATATCAAACCAGCTTACGAGTATCATATCAAACTAGCATACAAATATCATAGCAGACCAGCATATAAACATCATGTCAAACTAGCACACAAGAATCATATTAGACCGGCATATAAACATCATGTCAAACTAGCACACGAGAACCCTATCAAACCATCATGTAAACATCATTTCCAACCATCTTATAAGTGTCATATAAAAACCACATGCATGAATCACGTCAATACCACACCTAAGGATTATATCAATCCACGTACAATAATCCTATCATATCTCATGCAGGAATCATGTCAGAACCACATAATAAATTATCTTCAAGATCATTTCATACTATAGTCGAGATTCGTATCGATATCACAGCTAAGATTCATATTAGATCAATACATGATTGCAGTCAAGATTCATATAAATATCGCAGTTAAAATCCATATCAGATCAATACATGATCGCAGTCAGGATTCATATTCAAGATTCATAGCAAGATCAAGGTCAAGATTCATATTCAAGATTCATAGCAAGATCAAGGTTAAGATTCACATTCAAGATTCATAGCAAGATCAAGGTCATGATTCACATTCAAGATTCATAGCAAGATCAAGGTCAAGATTCACATTCAAGATTCATAGCAAGATCAAGGTCCAAATTCACATTCAAGATTCATAGCAAGATCAAGGTCAAGATTCACATTCAAGATTCATAGCAAGATGGACCACAAAAGTTCAGTTCAAGTACCCAAGGCAACTATAAGAGATATAGTTCCAAGTGTAGGATAAATCGGGTGTTTCAGTGTTTATGATAGCGCTAAGCTCATGATATCAAAGCTAATGATCCAGTACGTACACCACAACGTACATATAAGTTTCCCCAAGTGGGAGTCTAGCCAAGACTACCCGAGTTCACACAAATGATATACACTCGTCCGGCGTTAGAATGCCTGAGTGGAGGTTGTCAAGCCTCAATAGATCTATCCATAACATAAGACCTTACTCCAGCAGAGTAATTAAAGATTCATGGATAGTGGGGACTATGGCTATCGCTACTTAGGCTAATCATAAACGAAGTTCACTGAGTGTTCACAGAATTCAATTCTTTTGCGTCCACAAGCAAGCACAAGCAGTCATTTCATTTCACAATACTAAACATACAAAGCAGTTTAAAGTAGCTATGGGATAGCTCAGATATTCACAAGTATAAGTCATCAATAATCCGAAAAGTGTAAACTCCTAAGTCACGTAAACAATCCTCAAAAGTACAAGCACGTACGCAATATAAACAATATTCGAAAGGATATCAACGCACATGTATCACAGTAATACTTGCAAAGTATAGACATGTAATCGCAACAAGCATTGAAATGCACAAACACGTATTTGACATCGACAAGCATGTATCTCCCCCAAAAGAGATTCAAAACATTTATAAAGCGATTTGAAAGTAAAAAGAGGGGGTATGAACTCACATCGATGTTGTAGAACAATTAACAGTGACGTGAATACAAGAGCAGCGTAGCATAGGCCGGAACTGCTCGATACCGGAAGTCACAGTTTATCTTATCGATCATCTCCCAGCATCCCAAATCGATGCATCCAAGCTTTCCCGATGACGGGTTTCTTCAATACCATCGGTTCGTAAACCGCTTAAATCCCATGTCGAAATCCTTCGGTAATCGGTTCAATAATTGGTTCAGTAATCGTTTTAGTAATCGGTTCGGTAATCGGTTCAGTAAGGTGAAGTGGAGGATACCACCCGGTATGTAATATATATACCTAATATATATTACACACAGAAGAACGGAACTTGTATATAATTCATAGCCTGAATTGTATAACAAGAACAGACAACGCACGAATAACTCAGAGTATACATGACACGCGACATGTACAAAACTCAAGAAGATGACAACAAAAGAATAAAATAATCCAAGTATGCAATACCTTGCAATTAAAATAAACTTAAATAACTCGACACAATTTCAAAAGCACTTATTTATTTAAGTAAAGATCATTTAATAAAAGAGGGCACAAGTTTTAGAGTTCCAAATGGAGTTTCAAAAGTATAAACAATAATTATGATTTTATAAAATAATATTTTATAAATCGTTGTTTCATTATTGTCTATTTAATATTTCTAAAAAGAGGGTTTTAGTTCCTAAATAATATTTAAGAAAACTAAATAAAAATTTTCGGCATGACCTATTCGTTTTTATAACGTTTCCCGTAATCACAAAATATCACATTTTCACTTTCACAATCAATCCGCGTTTCAATTGCCACATATTTCTATTATATCAAATAAATCCTTGTCGATTCGTATACAATCAGTAAAAATGAATTTACCGATAATCAAGTAAATGACCAACACTTCAATAATAACGCTTCCGATTTTTAATCACCTTCAAAAGCCCTTTAACGGCTGTTAAACATAATCAACGACACAAACGGTCGTTAAATCACAAAATCAACATAACCATATTTATTTATTTTCGGACAATGAATTAAGAGCAACAATAACAATTAATCATAACCACGAGCCGGCAGTGCCACCGGTGCGACTGTGGTTGCCGGGAAGACGCACACACGAGCACCACCTTTGGGGTGGCCTCGGTGGCATACGAACAACAAACACCCTTTGCTGGCTGATAACAAATGAGACAAACACCCCACTAATGTAAACATCACGATAGCCATGGTGGTGGCGTGGTCTTACCGCGGTGATGGTTATGTGGTGGTAGCGTGACTAAAACCACGACTAGTGGTAGATCTCTGGTAGTAACTTGTTGGTGATGTGGATTTAGTGGTGGCTGAGCATGGTGATGAGGTTATGATGGCGGGAGCAGTAGAGGTGAGTGACGGTGTGATGATGATTCGTAGTGGTGGCGATGATGGCTATAAAAAGGGTGGCGGCTGTGATGGTTTTTGGTGGCGGCATATGCCGATTAAGGGTAGATCTAGTGGTGTATGTTATGGATCCTGTGGTAATAATGATGGTGGCGGGTGGCTGGAGTATATGATGATGGTGGCGGCGGTCAGTGGGTGAAGATGATGGTGGCGGGTGGACAATAGTGGTGGTTGGCGGCTGGAGGTGGTGAAGGCGCGTGGTAGCACGTGGCCATGAAGATCGGGTAGATCAGAGGGTTTCAGGGTGATTTCATTTTTATTGCGGCGGCTGACCGGAAAAGTTTTCCGGCGACGGATGGCCGGAATTGGTGAAGGTGGCCAGATTTTTGGAGAGGGAGAGAGAGTATATAAATTTTAGGGTTATGTGTGTTTTTTCTGTAAAGATAGAAATGAGGAAAAGAATGTTTAGATTTAATATATATATAAATAAATTGAAAGTTATTAAAATAAATAGAAACTTGTATATAGTTGGGGGTTGATAATGTAACTAGTTAATAAACTTTTCTTTCATCTTATTTAAACGTGGCTCGAGACTCGATCGGGATCCGATAAAATTAGAATGAACACTCGAAATTTTCACCATTGCGTTTAAAATACTCTTTCCACGAAAATAGATCATTTATACAACTAGTAACTCATAATTAACTAATAAATCCATTTAAATATTAATTATCTTCCAGGTTTCCTAGATAAGCGTAGTTTTAACGAAAAATGAACTTCAACTCTATTATTCGTGTTTTTAACAAATGTTATTGAAATAAAAATATTAAATAATTTAATAAGTCATTTTATTACATATCTCTTGACAATTAAATATGAAAATTTAATATTTACTGTGTAGGTACGCACACTGTGTGATTTTTTTAGAATTTTTGAAATATGTCCTGTTTTCAAATTCAATAAGTTTGATAATGCTCAAAAATAATTTCGAATAATAATTAATATAATTTATTATTATTTAAAATAAGGAAACTTCTCTGGTGTTACATCATCCACGTGGTATTTTGAGTTTCGTCCTTGAAACTCGTTCTTTGTTACCCAGTTGAGAAGTGTCAAGAAAAGGGAAATACGATGTTCTGCTCCAAAGTTATGTCGAATATACTTTAAACCGGTCATTTTTAATTCTCCTCAAATTTTAGTTTGTGTTATTCACAAAAGGTTGTGTCGGAAAGCAATGGGTAAAACTGGATTATATCTGAAGGGCTCAATAGGTCATTTTGACAAAGCGGGTAACGGTTCATAGAACACATAAGAAAATCTGGAAACGAAGAGTTCGACAAGTCGCCAACATCTTAAATGTCGGTTAGGGTTCATAAAATAAATAAAGGACGATTAGAAGCGAAGAATCTAGCAAGTCGTCGACTCTGAAAAGTCGGGATAGGGTTCACTACAGTCAGCTTGTTAGGCTCACGTCGATCGATGTTCATTCGGAAAAATAAGTGCGGCAGTTTACGATCAAATGAAGTTCAAGAATCTTTCGTCAAGATGCGATAATGAAAACGGTGAGAGGACAAAATAGTGATCAAACTCATTCGAACGAATCATAAGTCAAAAGAAACACATTCCATAATTGTTTATAATTCACATTTACACACAGAGGCGTCCCAATCTATGTAAATATAAATAATAAACTTTAGTTAAGCGATTTATAACCTCTTTATTCAAATGTAAAGGCGTCCCAATCCATTTAAATAAAGACCTCATAACTCATCTTACTCAAATTACCTCGACAAGATTTACCAAAATATATATACATATATAGATCAAATATCTAAGGAAATAGATATTACCAAGAGAGTTTACAGCCAGTTTATTTACACCTTCCGTATTCAAACATCCCATACTATCTCAATACGGAACCATAAATAAGCTTGTGGTCCGATGGCTTATGATTTCACATTTAGACGTCCCATAACATCTAAACACGTAATCATAATTAACTTATGGCCAGGAGACTCATGTTCCATATTCAAACGTCCCATTCCATTTAAATATGAAATCATAAGTACCCTGATTGAAGTCACACCGCACCATTCAGACTTGCAAACTATCCAAATGACATCACATAAAATTACATCAGATAATCAAAACGAGACGTCGACTAGTTACACTCCAGTATTAGGCGTTTGCGATACCGAGAGTGTAGACGTGTATGGAGTGTACGATCATTAAACATAATCAAGAGGATAATATATCATAATAGTTATCAGGGGCAAAATCTCGTTTAAAATAGTTAAAATCTCTAAAACGAGATGGAATTAACAAAAGCAAGCGCAGGAGTCGTCAATGAGTTGATTTCTATAAATAGACGTTCAAATTCATATGCGGGAGAAAATAAATGTCAATCACGCCGTAACGTGCGCAATAATACGTACCAAACAAAGAGCCCGTATATAATATAATGATATATTATAATAGTTAACAAATAGAGAAAAGAACTATCTCTATTACATGAGTCTCACTCATCGTCTAGGAAGACTCGTAAATAAGTAACATGTGTATATAAAATAATTGTAATTACGTAAAGCAAGTAATCATGTAGTATATAAGGAAATAATAAACATATAAGGCAAGGTTTATATGGTGCATAAAGCAATCGCAAACGAAAGTCATGTAGCAGTATATAAGATAATAGCAAACACGCAATCAAGCATTATCGCATCCCAAAACATTAAACATATGAAGCAGTTTAATAGGAACTATAGCCTCGTCGCAAGCAAGGAATCAATCAACATAAGTATAGAAATCAAGTTATAGCGAACAACACTAGCAGCGACCTAAATACAATACTATAGTTCAGGCGCAAACAAATAAATCACATAAGTCTATCACGTATGTCACTCGCCAATCATGTGCTTAGTTTTACAAATAAAATATGACTCATTGAAATCATATAGTTAATATTAGTATCTTATACTTAGGCAAAAATGTTAATTTTTGAATCGACGTAAAATTCGACAGCCTTTCGGCGCCATTTCAAAATTTGCCATTTTTAGTATGTACTCAAATCTCGATCAAAGTCTCATATTTTCTACACTTTCTCCAATCACAGTCAACCAATAGCTTATTTTCCGCAAAATACTCACTTACAACGTTCACGTAGTAACAATTGCCAATTAAGTCCAATACACGCTTTTACCCCTTTTCAAAACGTTTCCAACAATCATATACAACATTTTATACGCATTTCGACACTCAAAATATCTCGGTTTAACTCAAAACGTTCTTTCGACCATATTTAAATTATAGACAGCAAGTAAACTCTTAGCGTTTCCACAAAAATTAAATTTTCCGACAACAGATTTCAAACACACATATCTTGCTCATTTCAAATTCGATGTTTGCTCATAATATATCAAAACGAAGGTATTAACTTGTACTTTCATAATCTCGTGCTAATCTAGTGTCAAAACAATTTTTATAACGCTTTAAGCTCAATATAAATTTAGGACATAATGTATAACTTTTGTAAAAATATATTTTGACAACTTTTTAAACGCACCTAATTATAATAACACTACTAGTTTGTACCCAAAACTAATAAACACCAATAATTCACCAAGAACACATTTATATCCGAAGATTCTATAAATACAACAACATATATTTTCATAAAAACTATATTTATGTTTTTAAAATATATAGATTTAGTAGATCCACATAAAAATGTATAGGTCTAAAGGATACCATGTAGAAAAATAATTTACTTCCTTCATTTTCAAGAATACACATGATAAGTGACATACATGCATAGATCTAAACAATACGAGAATAAAATTAACGAAATATATGGTGTATTACTATATGAGCAACACATAAGGTGATAACAAACATGCAGATCAAATATTCATATGGCATTGCATAAAGCAATCCAACGTATAAGACATATATTCATATAGCAGTGCATGAAGCAATCACAACGTGTAAAGTAAACATTCATATAATAGCGGAACGAGAGATTGCAAACATGCATGAAAAGTTTTCATATAGCAGCGGATAAGCAATCGTATTATGTGAAGCACAATTCATATATAAGAAGAATAAGCATAATGACATGCTAAAACACAAGAGAGCATCGGTTATAGTCTAGGCCTATACAATAACACCTAGTTCTCTATAACCAAGGCTCTGATACCAATCTGTAACACCCCCAAATTGGCCCAGCGGAAGCCCACGAGTATTGGGGTCTGTTACGTCATGATTATCCGAGTCTTGATCCGAGAGAACGACCTCTATGCCAAATATCACAATGTTGACTCCAAATAATCATTCAGTCAAGTACCTGAGAATACATGCTTAAAAGTGTCAACACGTAGGTTGGCGAGTTCATAAGTTTTATTAAAATGTTTAAGACACTTTAAAAGTTTACAAGGACAACTACTAAAAGTAGTGTCGCAAAAACGTTCAGGAATCCAGAGTTTCACAATAAAGAGACATTACATCAAAGTTCAATCATAAATCAAAGTTTAGAACTAGCATAACAGTTAACACAAAACTTCAGTTCATACACAGTTGTAATTCATGCTCACAGTTCATTTCAGTTCGGCTTTTAGGTTCATGAACTCATTCACACCCAAGTTCAATTCAGTAGCCACGGTCAATATACATACCAATGTCATATTCTCGGTTCATATCAGTATCACAATGGAGGTCACATAGCAATAAGAATATGAGCATCATACCAAACCAGTATATAAGTATCATATCAAACCAGCTTACGAGTATCATATCAAACTAGCATACAAATATCATAACAGACCAGCATATAAACATCATGTCAAACTAGCACACAAGAATCATATTAGACCGGCATATAAACATCATGTCAAACTAGCACACGAGAACCCTATCAAACCAGCATGTAAACATCATTTCCAACCATCTTATAAGTGTCATATAAAAACCACATGCATGAATCACGTCAATACCACACCTAAGGATTAGATCAATCCACGTACAATAATCCTATCATATCTCATGAAGGAATCATGTCAGAACCACATAATAAATTCACGTCAAGATCATTTCATACTATAGTCGAGATTCGTATCGATATCACAGCTAAGATTCATATTAGATCAATACATGATTGCAGTCAAGATTCATATAAATATCACAGTTAAAATTCATATCAGATCAATACATGATCGCAGTCAGGATTCATATTCAAGATTCATAGCAAGATCAAGGTCAAGATTCACATTCAAGATTCATAGCAAGATCAAGGTCAAGATTCACATTCAAGATTCATAGCAAGGTCAAGGTCAAGATTCACATTCAAGATTCATAGCAAGATCAAGGTCAAGATTCACATTCAAGATTCATAGCAAGATCAAGGTCAAGATTCACATTCAAGATTCATAGCAAGATCAAGGTCAAGATTCACATTCAAGATTCATAGCAAGATCAAGGTCAAGATTCACATTCAAGATTCATAGCAAGATGGACCGCAAAAGTTCAGTTCAAGTACCCAAGGCAACTATAGGAGATATAGTTCCAAGTGTAGGATAAATCGGGTGTTTCAATGTTTATGATAGCGCTAAGCTCATGATATCGAAGCTAATGATCCAGTACGTACACCATAACGTACATATAAGTTGCGCCAAGTGGGAGTCTAGCCAAGACTACCCGAGTTCACACAAATGATATACACTCGTCCGACGTTAGAATGCCCGAGTGGAGGTTGTCAAGCCTCAATAGATCTATCCATAACATAAGAGCTTACTCCAGCAGAGTAATTAACGATTCATGGATAGTGGGGACTATGGCTATCGCTACTTAGGCTAATCATAAACGAAGTTCACTGAGTGTTCATAGAATTCAATTCTTTTGCGTCCACAAGCAAGCACAAGCAGTCATTTCATTTCACAATACTAAACATACAAAGCAGTTTAAAGGAGCTATGGGATAGCTCAAATATTCACAAGTATAAGTCATCAATAATCCGAAAAGTGTAAACTCCTAGGTCACGTAAACAATCCTCAAAAGTACAAGCACGTACGCAATATAAACAATATTCGAAAGGATATCAACGCACATGTATCACAGTAATACTTGCAAAGTATAGACATGTAATCGCAACAAGCATTGAAATGCACAAACACGTATTTGACATCGACAAGCATGTATCTCCCCCAAAAGAGATTCAAAACATTTATAAAGCGATTTGAAAGTAAAAAGAGGGGGTATGAACTCACATCGATGTTGCAGAACAATTAGCAGTGACGTGAATACAAGAGCAGCGTAGCATAGGCCGGAACTGCTCGATACCGGAAGTCACAATTTATCTTATCGATCATCTCCTAGCATCCCAAATCGATGCATCCAAGCTTTCCCGATGACGGGTTTCTTCAATACCATCGGTTCGTAAACCGCTTAAATCCCATGTCGAAATCCTTCGGTAATCGGTTCAATAATTGGTTCAGTAATCGGTTTAGTAATCGGTTCGGTAATCGGTTCAGTAAGGTGAAGTGGAGGATACCACCCGGTATGTAATATATATACCTAATATATATTACACACAGAAGAACGGAACTTGTATATAATTCATAGCTTGAATTGTATAACAAGAACAGACAACGCACAAATAACTCAGAGTATACATGACACGCGACATGTACAAAACTCAAGAAGATGACAACAAAAGAATAAAATAATCCAAGCATGCAATACCTTGCAATTAAAATAAACTTAAATAACTCGACACAACTTCAAAAGCACTTATTTATTTAAGTAAAGATCATTCAATAAAAGAGGGCACACGTTTTAGAGTTCCAAATGGAGTTTCAAAAGTATATACAATAATTATGATTTTATAAAATAATATTTTATAAATCGTTGTTTCATTATTGTCTATTTAATATTTCTAAAAAGAGGGTTTTAGTTCCTAAATAATATTTAAGAAAACTAAATAAAAAATTTCGGCATGACCTATTCGTTTTTATAACGTTTCCCGTAATCACAAAATATCACATTTTCACTTTCACAATCAATCCGCGTTTCAATTGCCACATATTTCTATTATATCAAATAAATCCTTGTCGATTCGTATACAATCACTAAAAATGAATTTACCGATAATCAAGTAAATGACCAACACTTCAATAATAACGCTTCCGATTTTTAATCACCTTCAAAAGCCCTTTAACGGCTGTTAAACATAATCAACGACACAAACGGTCGTTAAATCACAAAATCAACATAACCATATTTATTTATTTTCGGACAATGAATTAAGAGCAACAATAACAATTAATCATAACCACGAGCCGGCACTACCACTGGTGCGGCTGTGGTTGCCGGGAAGACGCACACACGAGCACCACCTTTGCGGTGGCCTCGGTGGCACACGAACAACAAACACCCTTTGCTGGCTGATAACAAATGAGACAAACACCCCACTGATGTAAACATCACGATAGCCATGGTGGTGGCGTGGTCTTACAATGATGATGGTTATGTGGTGGTAGCGTGACTAAAACCACGGCTAGTGGTAGATCTTTGGTGGTACCTTGTTGGTGATGTGGATTTAGTGGTGGCTGAGCATGGTGATGAGGTTATGATGGCGGGAGCAATAGAGGTGAGTGACGGTGTGATGATGATTCGTAGTGGTGGCGATGATGGCTATAAAAAGGGTGGCGGCTGTGATGGTTTTTGTGGCGGCATATGCCGATTAACGGTAGATCTAGTGGTGTATGTGATGGATCCTGTGGTAATAATGATGGTGGCGGGTGGCTGGAGTATATGATGATGGTGGCGGCGGTCAGTGGGTGAAGATGATGGTGGCGGGTGGACAATAGAGGTGGTTGGCGGCTGGAGGTGGTGAAGGCGCGTGGTAGCACGTGGCCATGAAGATCGGGTAGATCAGAGGGTTTCAGGGTGATTTCATTTTTATTGCGGCGGCTGACCGGAAAAGTTTTCCGGCGACGGATGGCCGGAATTGGTGAAGGTGGCCAGATTTTTGGAGAGGGAGAGAGAGTATATAAATTTTAGGGTTATGTGTGTTTTTCTGTAAAGATAGAAATGAGGAAAAGAATGTTTAGATTTAATATATATATATAAAAATAAATTGAAAGTTATTAAAATAGATAGAAACTTGTATATAGTTGGGGGTTGATAATGTAACTAGTTAATAAACTTTTCTTTCATCTTATTTAAACGTGGCTCGAGACTCGATCGGGATCCGATAAAATTAGAATGAACACTCGAAATTTTCACCATTGCGTTTAAAATACTTTTTCCACGAAAATAGATCATTTATACGACTAGTAACTCATAATTAACTAATAAATCCATTTAAATATTAATTATCTTCCAGGTTTCCTAGATAAGCGTAGTTTTAACGAAAAATGAACTTCAACTCTATTATTCGTGTTTTTAACAAATGTTATTGAAATAAAAATATTAAATAATTTAATAAGTCATTTTATTACATATCTCTTGACAATTAAATATGAAAATTTAATATTTACTGTGTAGGTACGCACACTGTGTGATTTTTTTAGAATTTTCGAAATATGTCATGTTTTCAAATTCAATAAGTTTGATAATGCTCAAAAATAAATTTCGAATAATAATTAATATAATTTACTATTATTTAAAATAAGAAAAATTCTCTGGTGTTACAGTTATCATTGAAGAGATAAGCTTCCCTGTCTTTGAGGAGCGAGTTACAGCCTATAATTTGATTGTAAGTCATGTACACGAGCATAAAACTTTTGAATAGTTTTAATAGAGGCTCGTGACCAAGAAATGTTAATTTCTCGTTTAAAGGATAAGTCATCATCGGGATGAACTTTCCTATCTCTGAAGAACGAGTTACAGCCTGTAATTTGACTGGAAGTCATAACACGAGCTTAAACCTTTTGAATAGTTTTAAGAGAAGCTCGTGTCCGAGAAATATTAATTTCTCGTTTTGAGGGTAACTTACCGTTGAAGAGATAAAGTTTCCTTTCTTTGACGTTCGAGTTACAGTCTGATATGTGACTGTAAGTCATTGTAGAAGCTTAATTGTGAAACCCCTGAGACACTTGTTTCTCTGATATTTGCTTCTTCAGCAACCAAACTCTGAGAGTTTCTTTTGTTGAACGGGTTACAAATATTGAAGGAGGACCTTGGATGATTAGGAATAATCTGATTATTCTTAAGAGATGGACAATGAATACCAGTTTACTAAAGGAGGAATTAAGTCGTGTTCCAGTTTGGATTAAACTGCATGATGTTCCTTTAGGAATGTTTGATGAGGAAGGTATTAGTATTCTTGGATCTTATTTGGGGAAGCCGATAATGATGGATACCTAAACCAGTGCTATGTGTAAGCAGTCTTGGGGCCGTAGTAATTTTGCAAGATCTCTTATTGAGGTTAGTTCTGAGGCTCCTCTACGTGAATCAATTAGTGTTGGTATTCCATTATTAGATGGTACGGGTTTTACAAAGGCTACTATTAAGGTGGAGTATGAATGGAAACCACCTAGGTGTGATAAGTGTAAGATCTTTGGTCATTCAATTGAATTGTGTCCGGCTATGGAGGTGGTTCCTAAGGAAGCTGTGAATGTGAATGATGGTTTTCAGCAAGTGGTTAACAGGAAAAAGAAAACTAATGCTAGTAATAAAGGGGGTTTTCAACCTGGTAAGAAGTTTGTGTATGCTCCGAAGGCTGATGGTAAGAATGTTAAAGGCAAATCTCCTGTTGTTAGACCTAGCATGTCAACTGGTAGTCCAGGGAGGGATAGTGAAGGTTTGCATGGGACGACTTCTAATTTGGATAGGTCGTTGGTGTCTAAGGCTGCTTCGGTTCCGCAGGATACTCCTATTGTAATTTATAATCCCTATGATGCTTTATCTACTCTTAATAAGGAGGATAATGGTACATCTAAAGTTACTGGTTCCGATGATGAGGAGGATGTGGAAAATGTTTATGATGAGACGGCAAATCTTATGAATAACTCTAAGTCAGGGGCAAGCACTCCTGCTGTTGATGTTCTTAATGTTTAGTATTGCGTCTTGGAATATACAGGGCTTGATATAGTCCCCTAAGCAGAGAGAGGTTCGACAGGTGGTTAATGAGAATAATTTAAGTGTTTGTGCTATTTTAGAGTCTCATGTTGATGTATCTATTGTTTATGACACATGTCGTAAGGTGTGTAGGAGATGGAAGTGGCTTTCTAATGGTAGCTTGTGTACTAAAGGTCTCGTATTATTGTTGGTTGGAATGATGATATGGTTGATGTTGGTGTTATGGCTCAAACATAACAGGTTATTCATTGTCAGATTAATACTCGGGTGGACCGGAAAAATATTTTCCGTTCCTTTGTGTATGCTTCCAACTACTATGTGGATCGTCATGTGTTATGGAATGATCTTGCTGCTCATGCTTATCTTATGCGTGATAAGCCATGGGTTTTGATGGGTGATTTTAATGCTGCTCTTAATCTTGAGGATCACTCTTATGGTGGGTATGGGCCGAATATTACTATGCGTGAATTTAAAGAATGTGTTCAACTCATGGAGGTTATGGATGTTAATGCTACTGGACTTCATTTCACATGGAATCAAAAACCTCAGGGTGACTGTGGTGTTCTTAAGAAGATTGATAGGATTATGTCTAATATGGTTTTTATTGATGAGTTTTCGTGTTCTCTAGGGGTGTTTCATCCTTATCGTATATCGGATCATTCTCCGTGTGTTCTGTGTATTCATAAGGTAAGTAAACCAAATCCTAAACCATTTAAATTCGCTAACTTTCTTGTTCATAAGGAAAGGTTTCGTTCTACTGTTCTGAGTGGGTGGAATGTTAGTGTTTCGGGTTGTGCTATGTTTTGTGTGGTTAAACATCTGAAACATCTTAAAGCGCCATTTTGCAAGCTGCTCCATGAGAATGGTAATCTGCACGCGCGTGTGATTCGGACTAGGGATGAGCTTGACGCGGCTCAAAGGGCTCTTGACTTAAATTTATCAAGTACAGATGTTCGTGAAGTTCATGCTCGATGTTTTTTGGCGTTTAGGGAAGCGTCTCTTGATGAGGAAAGGTTTTTAAAATAGAAAGCTAAGATCGAATGGCTTGATGCAGGTGATTCTAATATAGCTTATTTTCATAAAATTGTTAAGTGTTCGAATGCCCGCAACAGGATTGATATGGTGCGATACATGTCTAATGTGTTGTGTGAAGGGAATGATGTTGCGACTGTGTTTGTAGCACGTTATGAGCAGTTTCTTGGTTTGGAGGGTTTTTCTACCTCTTTGGATTCATAGGATTTCTTCTCTAATGTTCTTGATGCGCATCGTGCTTATGATATGGTTCAGGTGGGGTCGGATGCTGAGATTAAGAATGCTATGTTCTCGATGGGTGATGATAAAGCTCCTGGTCCGGATTGTTTTACAGCTGCGTTTTTTAAAAATGCATGGGATATTGTGGATGGTGATGTTATATGTGCTATTCGGGACTTTTTCACTAATGGTAAGTTTCTTAAAGAAATAAATCATACTATTATTGCGCTTATTCCAAAGGTGAATGTTCCTAATAAAATCACGGATTATAGACCTATTTCGTGCTGTAATGTGATTTTTAAATGCATCACGAAGATTATTGCTAACACTGTTAAAGTGGTGTTGGGGGACTTGGTTAATATCAATCAATCTGCATTTGTTCCAGGCGAAGGATTTCAGATAATATATTACTTACACAGGAATTAATGCGAAGTTATCATGGGAATATTGGGCCGCCTCGTTGTGCTTTCAAAGTGGATATTCAAAAGGCTTATGATACTGTTGATTGGGGTTTTCTTTGGGTGATTCTTCGGGGTTTTGGCTTTCATAATACGATGGTTGAATGGATAATGGAGTGCGTGACTACGGCCTCTTACTCTGTTTGTATTAATGGGAATCTCCATGGCTGGTTTAAGGGTAAACGTCGGCTAAGACAGGGTGATCCATTGTCACCTTATTTATTTATGTTGGTTATGGAAGTTTTGACACTTTTGATGCAGAGGCGTGTTCGTATGGCGGAGGAGTTTTTGTATCATAATCATTGTGAGGACCAGCATATTGTTAATCTATGTTTTGCAGATGATTTATTTATCTTCGCTAGGGGGCAACTAGATTCGGTTCGCACCATTATGGATGGTATGGAAGAATTTAAAAATGTGTCAGGTTTGGTTCCAAGTATTCCTAAGAGTACAGCTTTCTTTTGTAATGTTCCACCTGATGTGAAAGCTAGTATTCTAGATCTTATGTCGTTTGCGGAAGGCACATTGCCAGTGCGTTATCTTGGGGTTCCTCTTATCTCTTCCAGGCTGCTTTATAGGGATTGCAAAGTTCTTGTGTAAAATTTGGAGAGTCGGGTCCAGGATTGGCGTAACAAATTTCTATCTACTGCAGGGAGACTTCAACTTGTTAAATCTGTGTTATCATCTATGCACTTGTACTGGGCTTCAGTTTTTATTCTGCCTGTTCGGATTATTCATGATCTTAAGCAGCTTTTGAGGAACTTTTTATGGTTTCAAGGTGAGATGAAAAAGGGGAGAGCAAAGGTGGTGTGGGAGGATGTGTGCATTCCACAAAGTGAGGGCGGTCTTGGTATTAGGAGGCTTGATGATTTTAATGCTGCTCTCATTACCTCTCATATTTGGTCTCTTCTAACGCGTAAGGAATCATTATAGGGTCAATGGATACATTCGTATAAGTTAAGGGGTAGTAGCTTTTGGGATGTTCCTTGTATTGGTGATGTAAGTTGGGGTTGGCGTAAGCTTCTTCAGCTTAGGACATGTGTGCGGCCGTTTATTTGGTATAGGCTTCATGATGGTAAATCTACGTCTGCGTGGTTTGATAGGTGGGCTGCTAAGTGTCCATTACGTGATACTCTTACGGTACGCAATATTGTTAGGTCGGGTTTTACCCTTCAAGATACTGTTGTTGACTTGATTGAGAACAACGCCTAGAAATAGCCGACTGGTTGGGTGGACAGATTTCCTGATGTCGTCTCTATTCTTGTTCCGCTCTGGAGGAGGGGCGGCCGGATTCTCTTGTATGGCGTGATGGTGGTGGTTCTTTGCAGTCATTTTTTGTGGCTCTGGCTTGGGATACGTTGTGAACCAGACGTCAGGTTGTGGTTTGGTACCATGTTGTTTGGTTCTCCCATTGTATTCCTCGACACTCTGTGCATATGTGGCTTGTTGTGAAGCAGAAACTAAAGACTCGGGATTGGTTGCGGCAATGGGATGTTGGGCCTGCTGTGTATTTAAGTTTGCTACGGTGTCCTTTGTGCAAAGCACTCCCAATTCTCATTCTCTATTGTTTTTTGAGTGCTTTTATTCTTCATAGGTGTGGATGCATATTAGGGTACTTTGTGGTACGGATTCCATTCCTCCTCGTTTGGATGATGTTTTGGCATTTCTTATACCAATATCAGATGGAAAATCTACTACTAGTATTATTGCTCATCTAGTTGTTGCGGCTACTGTATAATTTATTTGGATGGAACGGAATGCTAGATTGTTCAAAGGGAAACAGCTTTCTGTGGATAAACTTGTTAGTATTATTACTTCTACTGTTCATCTCAAGCTTATTACTTTCAGATTCAAGAAGATGACTACACGGTCTTTGGCTATTTTGGATCGGTGGAGACTTCTGTCTTCAAGTGTTTCTCATGTTAGGGGTACCGGGTAAGGGTTGTACTCTTTTTTCCTTTTTGGGGTTTTTCCCATAGGGTTTTTCTCAAAAAGGTTTTTTAAGGAGGCAACCTTATCTGGATCCTCTACTCCCATTATGCTGCTGCTGGTGTTGTGGGGTGGTCGCCTGGTTCCAATATTTCTTGTTTATTAGACTAGTTTTCGATTTGTAATGTTAGCTTAGTGTTGCTGTGTTTATGGCCTGTCATAAGCACTTTTTGATCAACCTCTTGGCTTGAGGTTAATACGGTACTTCAGTCGTATTCTATTTGTACTTAACATTGGTTTTTTGGTTAATATATTTACCGGGGTAACTCCTTTTACCAAAAAAATACAAATATTGGACCTTTGTGTTCCCGTTGAACAATGACGTCAGTACCTGCACTTTCATTAGTAGTTTGTATGCTTGCATGTGGATTAGTGATATCTTTATGAGAACCATGTGGGGGCTCATTGTGAACCTTTTTCAGGCTAGAGGGGAATATTTTTCCATTAGGAACCCACCTAAGACCAATTGTTTTAAAAGTTCTACCCGTTGGTATCCATCTAAGACAAGGTCTAGGAGACATAGTTTTCTCAAGCACAAAGGAAGACTTATCGGGAGAAAAACTATTTCCGTTAGGGTTCCGTCTTTGAGGTGCTCTTGGATGAGACTGCTTTATACATAGTCTCATCGTCCAAAACAGGCTTAAAATGGTTAAAATATCATAAAAAGTGCCAAATATATGCTTGTGTTTGTTCAATGTGTATTTTAGGTACGAATATAGAGAAAATGATAAAAGATCACAAGAAACAAGCAAAAACGAACACGGGAAACGAAGACGCACAATGAACCGGGCCTTAGAGTTGATTTTCTAAGAAAAGTCCTTGAAGAATTGAAGATTTTAAAAGAAGTGTCCTTCATTATTGACACTTTAAACTCTTATATATTCATAATTACAAGTTTGGTCCCTAAAGTTTTTCAAAATTACAAAAAGGACCCTCAACTTTGAAGAATTGGCAAGAATGATCCCCCAAATTTGAATACTTGTCACTTTTAATCCTCCATGAAGACAAAGATACAAGTAAAGACCTTGAAGAATGAAGATATGTCAAATAGAGCCCTTGAAGAATCATGAAATTACAAGAAATACACTTTGAAATACTTTGCAAACTTTTTGTGGCCAAAGTATGAAAAACAAAACTTCATTATAAAGGGAAATTCGTTTAGGGCTGTTTGAAACACAAAAGACAATACAAAGAAAGAAGAGGGGTTTAATATAGGAGACATGAAACTTACCTAGACCAACCATAGCTTGCCGCGTGCCCCACTCACTCAAAACCACCAATCATAACTCTCCAAGCTGCCACATCACTAAACCACTCACACCCGTTTATAACTAATATTAATTAGTTATTTAAACTTGGTGGTTAACAAGTTTTTAAACCCAAATCAAGATCAAACCTCACTATTCATCTCAAGAACACGAATTAGGGTTTTTCTAATCACCAAGAATTAAACCCTAATATTTTCTAGATTAGTGATTAAGGTTACACTAAACAAAACTCAACTCTTAAATATGCTACCTCATCACTCCCTTTATCACATGTATACTCCCATGCTACTACTTTTTGGAAGAAGACAAAACTTGCCAGGAGATCAACGTCCTACAACCTTGCTTCAATCCTAAGCTTATTTGGTCCCATTGGATCAATTCATGTCAACTTTACAGCTCCACAAACAGCGAAGACTTCACACATGTTCAAGAAATTTTCAAACTTTCAAGGGCAAATTTGGAAGTCCAATATTAGGGTTTCTAGTATTTTTTTCAGCTTCTAGGTCATTGTAACCCTCTATATAAAGGGTGTTAGTCATTACATTAGTTTTTTGTTCTTGGTTTTCTTTTGTCACAACTTTGTAAATCCTTGTTTCAAGTGAATTAAAAAGAGTGAAAGTTTGTTGACGAATTCCAAGTTCCATTTACTTTTCTGTCATTGTTGAATGATTTGAGTTTGTGTTTGAATTTCAAAGTTTGGTTTGAAGTTTATGCAAGTGTTTCAAAAGTTTTCTCAAAAATCTGATTTTTGCAAGTTTTTAGTTCAAACACTTAAAGCTTTTGGGTCATAAGCTGATCATATCACCTTGATAAGGAGCTTATCAAGGTGAGGGGAGACTTGTGGCTTGGAAACATTCAAGGGGTGGGGAACAAGCTTAGAAGATTTCAGTTTATTTTCATTTTTTATATAATCTATGTGTTACTAACCCTGTTGATCTTAGCAGCTTATTGGAAGCTTGTGGTTGTTAAGCTACCACATCAGCTCAAACATACGTGAGTGTGGATGTACATTCATGAGGTTTAAACTTTTTCTCCCAAAACCTGTTAAAATCTTGGTTCTAAGAGTTTTGGTATCTGCTGTTGTTTGATGCTATTTGATGCATGCAAATGTGTTCTAAGTTCTTTGTGAGATTGTTATGATGCTTGATTGAGTTTGGTTAAACCTGAAAAACACATCTGCTTTGTTAAATTTGGATTTAAAAAGTTTAAAGGGTGTTTGGGATTACTGCTTATTTCAAGTCCGCATAAGATTGAGTGGGTGTTAAGGTTGTTTTGAGTTTCTATCTGTTATTGAGGTGTTTGTATGCTTATCTTTGCAAGTCTTATGTTTTTAAACTCCAAATATGAATCTTTGGTCTAACTAGCTTGTTTTAGGGTATTTTGATCTGAAAATTTGGGAACACCTAGAGTGTATGCTAATCTAGGGTTAAAAAGTGATAAAACAAAGTTTGTGTAACCTGTGAAGTAGATTTGTGGTTTTGAAATTGGATTGGTGGTAAAGTATATCAGCAAAAGGAGTTTGTGTTCATCAGTAAAGTCACATAGGGTTCATACTAGCTCAAATCTTTAAGCCATTGCATGAAACAAGTTTATTTGTGTTCACTCATATTTATTTAAGCTGTTGTATGCCTTTGGTGGACTTTGGTTGGCTTAATCTACCTTAATCTGCTTATTTCATCAGTGACTGCTTATTGTTCATGTATGTGTCAAATCTGAGCCTTGTTTGATTTAACTGTACTAATTGGCCTGTTGGATTTGTGTTTTTCTGCTTGATTGTGACTCCCTATAACTTACTAGTTGTAGGGGTGCCCTTATTGTCCAATATCATCAAGTGAATCTCTCTAAAACAACAAGTCAAAAAGTCAAAGCAGTGGGAACCCTTTCCCACTGCTACTAGCCACTGCTAGTGTTAATTGGTGATCAGCTTATTTATAAGTCACTCTAGCTTATTCTATTGAGCAACAACTTAGATTTTTTAATTAGTCTTCGTCATTTGACCCATTTACTTGATCTGGAGCTTTTTAGCCTTTGACTTTTTAGTTTGACTAGAAAACGAATTGACTTTTCTTTTTCAAAACCGCTTATTGCTTATTCTAGTTTATCGAGTGTGCTTATTTGAAATCTTTTTGTTGATTAAGCTTAATTTGATTATTTAAAACATTTTGCAAAAAGAATCAGCTCTTGAATCAGCCTAGAACTCGAAAACGACTATTTTGTCGTTTTGTGTAGAGAGCTTTTGCTTATTTCAGGCTTATTTATTGAGCTTTTTCAAAAACTCTTTTTACAAACAGCTTTACAATCTCATAAGAAGGATGTGTCTCAAAACTTAGCTTATGGCATTAGCTTATGGCTTAATGGGCCAAAAAGCCTATTAAGAATAAGCTGTTTTTTATTAAGCTGTGATAAGCACTGATTAAGCTTTTGGGCCTTTAGAGTTTTTTGTTTAAAACTTGATTTTAAGCTAATCTGGAAGTTTTGGGCTTATTTGGTGGATCATTTTTCTTATTGGGCCTAAATCAGCCCATTAAGGGGCCTGTTTACTGTTTTGGCCCATTTGGAGGCCCATTAGGGTAATTTGGTCATTTCACTTTCATTTTCTTTTTTATTAAGTTAAAATAAATTAGTTTGCAAGTTTTTAGAATTTTTTATAAATTTTGAATTTTTAATATTATTTTAATATTTAATTTTAATTTTTAATCATTTTAAGTAGTTTTAATTAGTTTTAAATTTTTCAAAAATAGTTTTTGGTTTAAGTAAATTATTTTAGAGGTTTACAAATTGAAAAATCTTATTTTGGGTTTTTATTAATTAAATTGATTTTTAGAGCTTTAATTAGCATTAAAAAATTATTATTTAATTAAATAAAAGCTTTGAGTAAGTTTTGATTTTTTGTAAACTCTAATTGCATTTTTCGGATTTATTATGATTTTATAGGAATTTTTAGGATAATTTTTAAATTTCGTCACGTTTTACGGTTGTACATTTACGTCATTCGTCTTAGTTTAATTTTAAATCGGAATCGTCATCATTTTCTTACCCATTTTCTTTCTTAATATTAATCTAAAGTTTAATCAAGTCTTAGCACACACACCAAGCCTCCTTGACAACGAACCCACACCTTTGGGTCATAAGTGTTTACGTTTTCCTAAACGTTCACTTGATACTTACCGCTTTTGCCTCGTTTTCCTAAACGAGTGTGAAAATTCAACTATCTTTTTTGGCGCCGCTGCCAGGGAGGTGTGTTGTGTTTTGATTTGAACAAATTTTGTTTTTATATTATCCATAATAACTATTTGTGTGATTAGCACTCTAATCATACGTATTATCGGTTTTTCGTTTTTTGTGTGAAATATTACTATATTGTATACGTATCACAGTAAATTCACAAGTACTCCAAAAGTGTGAAAACACAACCTTAATTTGGATTTCATCACTCAATCGTTGTATTCTAATCTCAAACAAAGAAAAAAGGCAAAATAGATAAATACTTTCGTGAAGCTTGATGTTGATAAACACAAACTATAAGGTGGGTATAAGGCGGTTGTATTTCACGACCTAAAGGAAAAAGGCTCTTAAGTGTTTCGCGCCGCCTCGTTTCCTCCGCTTGCTTGTGCGTGTTTTGATAAAAAGGGCTAATCGAGGGTTTTCCACCCAAAGTATTATCTACATATCATATATATTTTCTTGGTTTCAAAGATTAAACCCTCTTGAACGTTTTGGTGTTCCACCAACGTTCTAAAGTCATCGAAGGCGTTCACTTCATGTGATCGTTTTCATTCCTTGAGGCTCCTTTAATCGAGAGATTTGATTTGAGGATAGATTTGTAGATTTGTGTCTACGTAATACATCACAAAAATCCAAAAAATATCAAAAAATCAAAAAAAAAATTTGGAAAAAGTAAAAACACCAAAAAGAATCTTCTTTGCTCATCCCCACGTTGTACGTGACGTTTATGCAAACTCGTAACCAAGCAAGACGTGCACGTAAACTTAGTAATCGAAAGGAACAATCACCAAGTGAAGAATCCCCAAGTGAGGAACAAGCTCTTATGGCTAATCGTACTATGATGGAGTTGCTTCAAGCACCTACCGAGGGTTTTGGAGAAGCCATTGTGATTCCCGCTATCCTTGCGGAGAATTTTGAGATCAATACGGGTTTAATGTCTATGCTTCAAGCAAACAAGTTTCGCGGACATGAAAAAGACAACCCACATTATCACATTAGGCAATTCAATCATCTCACCGCGACTAGCAAGTTTATGGATGTGCCCCATGACGCCATTAAGATGATGTTGTTTCCATACTCGTTAGATGGCCCCGCCAGATATGGCTCGAGAAAGAACCCCCCAATTCGATTTTGACATAGGGTGATCTCATTTTTAAGTTTGTGAATCAATTTTTGCCACCATCTAAAACAACACATTTGAAAAACGAGATTTCAAGATTTACTCAAAGGTCTAATGAGAGTTTTTCTATGGCTTGGGATAGATTTAAATAAATGTTACATGAATGTCCACACCATGATTTTTCCAAATTGCATCAAATTGATACTTTTTATAATGGGCTTAATGATCATGAACGAGATTAATTGAACGCCGCCGCGGGTGGTAATTTTTTGTGCAAAACTACCGATGATGATTTAAAGATAATTGAGAAGAGGTCTAAGGTTTATAACCCTCGTAACACACCGAGTGTTGCCACTGTGGGTTCATCATCATCGTCTCATAACATGAGTGCCTTGAAAGATGAAGCAAATGAGGAAAATAGGTTTTTCGATAGGTTTTCAACTCTTATGACTCATTGGAAAGCACAAGATGCTTTGAATTCCGCATCGGTTAAGGCGGTTGAGAAGAGTTGTATATCGTGTGGTGGAGCTCCTAATTTTTCCGAGTGCATTACCGCGGATGGTAACACTTCGAGTGCTTATGTAGCAACGGGAACTTACAACCAAAACGGTCAAGGTTCCCGCCCAAATCAAGCTCCACAAAATCAAAATGCTAACGACTATCGAAACAACAACAACCAAGTTGCTTACCAAGGAAATCAAAAGAATTTTAACAAGGGTAATTACAACAATGGTGGGAACAATGGGCAATTGCAAAACAAAAATCAAAACCGTGATTTTCAAAACAATAACAAAGCTTTGCAAAACGTGAAAGATCTTCCAAATGAATTTGTTGATTATGCAAACGGTAATGATGCTAGATTTGATAATATGCAAAGGGAGATCATTAGCCTAAGATCCGAGATTAAGAATGATTTGAAAAATTAGTTGAAAAACGAGCTTGCAAATGAACTTAATATTCATGCTAACAAAATGGAAAGTAATGTGCAAATGTTACAACAAAATCAACAAAAGATGAAACAAGGCCAACATGAAATTAAACAAGAGATGCTTAAGGTGGATAAAAGGCAATCTAAGTTTAAGGATAGAATTTCAAGCATGTTTGAGGCCATAATGTGTAAACCGTCTTCTTCGGGTGGTCTTCCTAGTGATACCATTGCAAACCCGAAAGGAGAATTGAAGGTTATTACTACTCGTAGTGGTAAAACGTTCAAGGAACCAATCTCTCGTCCAAGTACTTCTACGAAAAAGGAAATAGAGAAAGATCCCGAGGTGGTGGTAGAAAAGGAGCATATCCTAATCCCAAAAAGTACCGCTCAAACCACACCTACGGTTGAACCAATACCAAATGTGGAACCCAAGATTCCAACGCCGATGCCTATGATCCAACCCACACCACCCTTACCTTACCCATCGAGACGAAACAAGGAAAAATCGCAAGAACGTAACAATTATCAATTTGAGCTTTTTATGAAAATGTTTCGTGATTTGCATTTTAACATAAGTTTTGCCAACGCTTTAGTCATGGTGCCTTGATTTGCCGCCAACTTCAAAAGTATGTTGAATAACAAAGATAAATTGCAAAAATCGTCTAGTTGTTCATCGGTTTTTTTAGCCGCATACCTCAAAAAGTCGGTGATCCCGGTAAATTTTTAATTCCGTGTGGTATTCAAGATATGGAAGAATGCTACGCCTTGGCCGATCTTGGTGCTAGTATAAATTTGATGCCTCTTGAAATATTTAAGTCGCTCAATATTCCTAATCTTACTCCTTCAAGAATATCAATCGAGATGGCCGATCATTCTACGAGTCTTGCATGTGGAGTAGCCGAAGACGTTTTCATGAAAGTTGGAATGTTATACTATCCCGTGGATTTTATCGTTGTAGACATTCCCATGGATCCTAAACTTCCTCTAATTTTAGGTCGTTCATTTTTGGATACGTCAAGAGCGCTTATTGATGTTCATGCTAGGAAAATCATTCTACGTTTTAATGAGAAGGAACTCGTCATAAATGCAATTCAAAACTCCAAGCTTTCTCATGTCTATTCTATCACGACTTTGAACCAAGTTGATTCAATCGACGTCATTTGCAAAGAATTTTCACAAAGAGTTTTAGGAGTTGTCAATGAAAACGATTTTCCATCTCCTCCGCCGATGGAGGTTATGAGTGTTGAACCTAGATCTTCAATCAAGGAACCATCACACCTCAAATTGAAAGATCTTTCACCTCACCTCGAACACACATTATCGAAAGGTGTCGATAAGTTGCCGGTTATTACGGTAGATCTTTCGGATGATGAATATGTTGACCCCCGAGGGGGCGGTGTTCTTCATTGATAGACGTTTTGAGAACTTACCACCCCCTAAACACGACTTAAATGTGAGAAATTTTAGTGTGCCTAACATCTTCTTAGAAACGCCAAATATTTTCGACATAATCAAATCGGGTTTTCATAAAGAGTTTTCAAAAGATAAAAAAGGAAAAGATTTTGAATTGGATTTAAAAGATTTTTCTACAAGTCTAACTCCGTCATCACCACATGTTTTGAGTACTACAAGCTCGTCTACTCCTTTTGACGATGCTTTGTGTGGTTTTAGTGTGGGGGAAGCCCCTTATATTCCCTCTCATTTCTCCACCGAGGACGAGATATTCGATCCCGGAATTGCTTGTAAAGGGAAATCTCGGTCTTCCACCGATGCAATAAATGGAAATCTTATCTATTTTCTTGGTGTGAGTCTATCTTGAGTAGCTCATGGTTTTAGTGCCTTACCCACTGTCTCACCCTTCTATTTCTTCTCATCTAATTTCTTTGACCTCTTTGTTGTTTTGGCTTCGGTTGGAGTAGCGTTATTTTGTCTTTCATCCGAAAACGAGGACGTTAACTTTGACCCCGGTATACGTTTATCGGATTTTTAAAGTACTCCACGTACTTTTGGGCCTTTTCTATCATGTAAGCCCCACCAAAAATGACCATACCATGATTATCCCTAAATGATCACATTTATGGGGATTCGAGTCGAACTTTTGACTCGGTTATCAAAAACAAGGTACCTCGTAGGGGAGTCCCATGCTTATCCATGTAAATATTATCGCTTTCTAATGTAGCTAACATGAGGGGATTTGTGCCCTTCCAACCTGTTGGAAATACGTTTTACGTATTAGAAAGGATCGGTCACTCCAACAATAGTCTACGTTATAGCTCGTAGTTTAGTTATTTACTTTTATCAACAAAGCCCAAAACCGAGCCCATGGATTGTATGGGCCGGCGGCCTATTGTAAACCCAAGCCCATCACATGGGCTTGGGTATATAAACCCTCTCCTTTGATGGAGAGGGGTGTGGTTTTCATTATTTACACATAGTTCTTTCTTAGTTTCTCTCTCTAAAGTGTGAAATCCACCATCTTTCTATCTCTTTCTCTCTCTAAAAACATAAGCATAGATTTACAAATCTACAAATGGTATCAAGAGCTTGGGATGAAATATAGGTTTGTTTTTGTGTTCTAAACATTTCGTAGATTGTTGGTTTGTTTTTAGCCGAATCTTCAAAAATTTTTTTGGTGTTGGATCGAAGTTTAAAGTAGTGTAACATAGGGAGTTGTGCTTAAAAGTGTTCTTGGTATCTTGTTTTTCATTAAAACATCAGTTTTCTTGGATCAAAAGTGCAAAAAAGTTGGTGTTCTTCATTCCGAAATTTAAGCAGAAACATCCATCGGAAAGTACAAATTGTACTTGGGCTTCCATCGCAATAACCTTACCATCAGAAAGGGTTTGGTTCTACTTTGCGATCGTGGGTTTTATTACTTATTCCGATCTGGACATTCCGATCGTGCTTTGCGATCTGGGATTCCGACGGGTATAAGGAAGTTTGTTAAGTCGTTACTCTGCTTAAATTTTGTCAGCCACTTTGCGATCTGAATCATTCCGATAGGGCTTTGCGATCTGAACATTGCGACCGCTCTGCATTGCGATCTAGGCATTCCGATACCATCATCATTCCGACAGTGTTACATTACGATCTGGTATTCCGATCTGGTATTACGATCTGACATTCCGATCTGGCATTCCGATCTAGACATTCCGACAAACCAAAAATTATTCCATAAAAAATTTCGAATCGTGTGTAATTTTGTCTTGGAATTTTTGGTTTATCGAGAACATATTTTAAGGGATTTTAACATTGTTTCTCGACTTCAACACAAAAATACTTAACCTTATTTCATTGTTCGATCAACTTTGTAAATCTTAACTTATTGAAATGGAGTATACATCTCTTACGGATAAGTCCATCCTCTCGGGTACGGATAATCGTCCACCAATGTTGGTGAAGACTATGTATGAGGAATGGGCTTCCCGAATGGAACTTTATATGTTGAACAAGGAGAATGGACATCTAATTTGGGCATCGGTGCTCAATGGACCATTAGATTATGGTACCGTGACGGAAGGTACGACCACTCGTCCTCGCACAACGGGTGAGTTGACTGGAGATATGAAGATTCAAGATAAATGTGATAAGTATGATACAAACATCATTCTCCAAGCTCTTCCTCCAGATGTCTACAAACTCGTCAGCAAACATAAAGTTGCCAAAGAGTTATGGGATAGAATTCGTGTTCTAATGCAAGGCACCTCGTTAACTAAACAAGAACGAGAGTGTAAGCTTTATGATACTTTTGATAAGTTTGCCTATGTGCCAGGGGAGACTCTCAATGATTACTATCTGAGATTTACCCTACTGTTAAATGAGCTTAATATCTATGGCATGGCAATCCCTACCTTTCAATTAAACACCAAGTATTTGAACACTCTTCCTCCAGAATGGAAAAAATACGTGACGGATGTTAAATTGGCTAAGGACTTGCATAACACCAATGTGGATCAACTTCAAGCTTTTCTTCAACAACACGAATGCCATGTGATCGAGGCTCGGTTGTCTACACCTCAAGTTCATGATCCACTTGCAATGTATGCTTCTCAACAAAACATGGCTTATACTTATCAACAACCATCATACTTGCAGCAACCACCACCACACATCTATCAGCAACCACAGCAACCATCTTATCAACCACCAATGATGCCACAACACGAATATCAACAAAGTGTTCATCAACAATCTTTTCAACAGCAACCACCATATCAAACATCACCATCACAAGCCAACACTTCTCCATTGGGCTATACTCCTCAGCAAGGATATTTTCCAATAGAAGCACAACCAGCACAAGCTTTCTACTCTAATGAACTTCCACCAATCCAAGCACCGGTCTTTACTCCAAATGATACGCCAGCTGATGTTCTAAACCATCTCACCGCCTACTTGTCAAAACTTGTTGCACCTAGAGGATTTCCACCAACAAACAATCAGCTCCGCACCTCATCAAATCCTCGACAACAAGCCACTGTTCAAGATGGTCAAGTGACGGTGCAACCTATTCAGGGAAGGCAAAATTCATATGGACCTCCTACAAGGACTGGGAACAATCAAGTTGTGAATGCTCAAGCTAGTGGAAATGGGAGTCCTGTTGGTCCTAAGAAGGTTGTGACTTGCTAAAATTTTCGAGGACAAGGTCATATGGCTAGAGAATGCACTCAGCCGAAAAGGAGAAGGGATGATGCATGGTTTCGTGAGAAGATGTATTTGGTTGATGCTCAGTCTAAGGGGAAGATTTTGGATTCAGAGGAGTTAGCATTTCTTGCAGACCCAGGGGCAGCAGATACTGAAGGCATTGCAGTTGTTTCCACTTCTAATGCAGCTTATCAAGCGGACGATCTTGATGCATATGATTCGGATTGTGATGACATTCACTCTGCCCAAGCTGCTCTCGTTGCTAATCTCTCTCACTACGGTTCTGATGTCATCAGTGAGGTACCCACCACATCTAATAATATTGATGATAACCAACATCAAGTTGGGCATGAAAATGACAACCTCGAACAGCATTCGGGAATTAGTAATTCAAATGATGTGGTACCCAAACCTACACATTTGAGTGAACCTCAACCAAATGCTACGACGGGTATGGAATCTTATGCTCAACATGATTTGGTCATGGTGCCTAAACATATTATTGATCAAATGCATATGGCCCTCAGACAATCCGTAGATACCAATTCCACCCTAACTGCTGAGCTTGCGTTGCATAAAGAAAAGGTCAAAGCTTTTGAAATGGTCCCTCAAGCAGAGAAAATAACATGTTCTGAATTTGACCAATTTCGTTTTGAAAAGATTGAACACTTGAAAGAAATAGAGTCATTAAAAGCTAATCTTTCTAATGAATTAAAAGAAAAGGAGTCGGTTGTCAATGATTTTCATAAACTTAAAATGGATTTCGAAACTCTCGAGTCTAAAAAGGTTGAATCGGAAATTAATGCTACCAAACTTCTTAAATTCATAGAACAACAGCTTTTAAAACAATACGCTTCCACAGAAAAGGTTCATCTTTTAACTAAATCATTTAAAGAATTCGAACTTAAGCGTCTTCAAGATTTACCACCTAATCCCGGTTATGCAAAACAAGCTCAGGAATATATTCCTGGCCTTTATGATATGACCATAATTGGTAAATCGAAAGAAGCACCTTTTGTTCGTAGTACTGAGGAGACACAATCACTTGGGGATGAAACTCATTCTAAAATGCTTTCAAAATTCCATACAATTGATTATGATCAACATAACAAAGATCAATTTTCAAAAAAGACATGCATTCGCTTACAAAAGGAATTAGTAGAACTAACAGTTCTTGTGCCCCAAAGTTTGTCAAATGAAAATCTTCCTAGTACGTCTCCTACACTCGTCAAAAAGGATTTAACGAAGTTAATTCCACCGGTAAGTAAGGCGTCCGTTAACTTAAATACGGTTCACCAACACTTAGCTGATTTTGACAAGGTCATTTTGGAACGTACGACGGCCACAGCCATAACGGAAGGTGAATGGAACTTTGAGCACACTAGAGCTTCGTTTCGAGATGAAATTGTTCCGTTCGTAAACAATGTTAAAGCTTGTCTTCGTAATATTGATCAAGACTTGTTTTTGGAAATAGAAGAAGTTAGACGTGTTTTCAATGAAATGGAAGATGCTTATGAAAACAGTTTACTTGAAATAGAACGAGTTTCACGCCATAATAATCTGCTTCTGAATCAAGTGATGTCTCATGATATAGTTTCTGTCTGTGTGAATACAAGTGTTGATAATGATTCTATTGTGCAAAATGTTGAATCTGTGGATACTGTGGTAGATAGTACTTGTCACGAATCTGACGCTGAATTTTTAAAGCTTCAAGATTCATATTCATCGCTTTCAAAACGTTTTGATGAGATTCAAACACATTGTATTTCGCTTGAATGCAAGCAACAATTTATTCAAGAAATCTTTGAAACGTCATTCGAAGGTGTTAATATCGATGATGCAAATTTTGAAAAGAATTTTCGATTGAATTTACAATCAAAACAGCGTCAGCCAAGTGACAAAGTTGCTAACTCTTTGCCGATAGAAATAGAGAAATCTAAGGAGCTTAACTGTGTGAACGTACTTGAGGCCGCTGAGAATCTTAAACTGGATCTAGATAATCGAGTTTCCAAGATTTTGTCCAAAGTTGATAACTTAAAACTAGAAAAATACACGACTCTTCGATTCAGTACAGCCCGCATGTGTTGATACCACTGCACAGAATCAATCATTGATTGAACAATTGAATCGAAAGTCGATGGAAATATCTGATTTAAGGGAACAAATTTGTGATAAGAATCTGGTCTTGGCTAAGTTAAAGGAAACACTTCGTACTCTCAAAGGTAAAAATGTTGTGGATAACGCAACCACTATCTCAGCATCGTCCTCTAGTGCAATCAAAAGGAACCTTATAGCCGTCACACCACTTAACAAGGGCCCTAGGACTAAACCATCTCAAACTTTGGTCACTAAAGATAAGGCGGAATCAAAACCAGCTTCTAATATTCCCGTGTTGCCTTCTACAGGAGTAAGCACCACTACTAAGGCTCAAAGATCTAAGCTTAAGAGAAACAGGAAGAATGATAGGATCTTGACCCCATCTAGTAGTCAAGTGAAGAAGAAAGTAGAAGCCCATTCTAGGAATGTTATTTCTGTTTTGAATAAAAAGAATCATGTAGCTAAACCTAAAGGCTCTGCGGTTGTGCAGCGTTCTAAGCCTACTGTGAATTCTAATTTGAAATGTTGGAATTGCAATGAATGTATGTTTTCTAGTCGTCATGATTCTTGCCTTATTGACCATGTGAATGAGATGCATGCCCGGAAAAATGGATTAGAATGGAAACCGACTGGGAAAGTGTTAACCCAAGTTGGTTGGATGTGGCGTCCCACTGGTAGAACTTTCACTATAGTAGGAAATATGTGCCCTTTGACTAGGATCACTCCCACTAATGCGAAGAAAGCGTGCCCTTTAACTAGGAGTACCAAGGCTACCAAAACACAAGCGTGTCCTTTAACTAGGAACACTGACACTACTGTAGGAACCAAGTGCCCTTTAAATAGGTCTACTCCCACTGTAGTGCCCGTGAATAATCCAAAACCTAAGAAAGTTGGAACAGTAAAACCTGTTAGTGCTAAAACTCACATTAGAAAACGCAGGAAATTTAAGGGTCTCAAAAATGTTAGCAATTCTGATAATTCTATATCTGTATCTGCTAACACTCCGGAACCAATAGTTTCCAATGCATTGTCTACTGTTGTTATTGAAAACAGGTGGTCCAAATTGTTCTCTGGTATTTGGACTCTGGTTGCTCCAAGCATATGACCGGAGATCGCTCTCAGGTCAGAAATTTCGTCAGCAAGTTTCTTGGTACGGTTCGATTTGGTAATGATCATATTGCAAAGATAATGGGTTATGGTGAATACCATATTGGGAATGTTATTATTTCAAGAGTGTATTATGTGGAGGGTCTCGGTCACAATTTATTTTCTGTGGGACAATTTTGTGATGCAAACCTAGAAGTTGCTTTTCGAGAGCATACCTGCTTCATTCGGAATTTGGAAGGGGTTGATTTATTGAAAGGTACTCGAGGGAATAATTTGTATACTTTGTCTCTACAAGACATGATGGCCGCTTCTCCCGTATGTCTTCTCTCCAAAGCATCGAAGACTAAGTCATGGTTATGGCATCGACGGTTATCTCATCTTAACTTTGACGCTATTAATCACTTGGCGAAAAACGAACTTGTTCGTGGTCTTCCTAAACTATCATTTCACAAGGATCATATGTGTTCCGCGTGTACAATGGGGAAAAGCACTAAGAAGTCTTACAAACCCAAGACTGAAGACACCAACCAAGAGAAACTTTATCTGTTGCATATGGATCTTTGTGGGCCAATGCGTGTTGAAAGTCTTAGTGGCAAAAAGTACATCCTCGTCATTGTCGATGATTACTCACGGTTTACATGGGTGAAATTTCTTAAAGCAAAAAATGAGGCACCTAAATTCATCATCAGATTTCTCAAGATGATTCAAGTGCGTCTCAACACTACTGTCCGACGCATTCGTACAGATAATGGAACCGAATTTGTGAATCAAATTTTGCGTGATTATTATGAAGAAGTTGGCATATCTCATGAAACATCCGTTGCACGCACTCCACAACAAAACGGTGTCGTTGAAAGGCGAAATCGCACACTTATGGAAGCTGCTCGAACGATGTTAATTTACGCAAAGGCTCCATTATTTTTATGGGCAGAAGCAGTATCTACAGCAGTGTACACCCAAAACCGGTCACTAATTCGTAAACGCTATGGTAAAACACCTTATGAGCTTCTCCATGGAAAAGTACCAGATTTATCATATCTTCATGTATTTGGTTCTCTTTGCTATCCAAATAATGATGGTGACAATTTGGGAAAACTTCAACCAAAGGCTGATATTGGTATTTTCATTGGTTACGCCCCCGCAAAGAAGGCATACCGAATCTACAACCGTAACTCTCGCAAGATCCTCGAAACTATGAATGTTGATTTTGATGAGCTGACAGCAATGGCTTCTGAGCAAAGCAGCTCTGAACCCGCACTTCATGAAATGGGACCCAGTAATATTAGTTCTGGTCTTGTCCCAAACAACCCTACTTCATCATCATTTACACCACCTACTAGGAAGGAATAGGATACGTTGTTTCAACCGTTCTTTGATGAATTCTTTACTCCTCCAAGTATTGTTGCTCCAGAACCTGAAGTAATAGCTCCGGTAACCGAAGTTGTCGCTCCAACAACCGTTGCACAATCAGATACATCTGCACCAACAATTGGTCAAGATATACCTTCAACAAGTAATTCTCAACCAACACATGTTTCAACTACCCATGTCATGCCTATTGATGATGAAGAGGATGATGATGATCACGATTTGGAATTCGCTCAAATGCGTGAACTTCCATTCTTTGGTGTATCTATTCCCGACCCTAATCAAGCCGGGTCGTCCACCTCAGAGGAAGCTCCTTCTACAGTTTACTCCAATCCACGGATTCGTGAACATGACAGCAAGTGGACAAAGGATCATCCTATAGATTCTATTATTGGTGACCCTAATCGTCCAGTATCCACATGAAGTCAGTTACAAGAAAGTGCACTGTTTTGTCACTTTGATGCTTTTCTCACTGAAGTTGAACCTAAGACATGGCAACAAGCTTTTACTCAATCCTGTTGGATAGAAGCTATGCAAGAAGAACTTAACGAATTCATACGTCTTGATGTTTGGGAACTTGTCCCATGCCCGGATCAAGTGCAGTTACTCACTTTGAAATGGGTTTACAAGGTGAAACTCGATGAGTTAGGCGGAATATTGAAAAACAAAGCTCGACTAGTAGCTCGTGGATACAAGCAATTATTGGGCGTCGACTTTATGGAATCCTTTGCACCTGTTGCCCGTTTGGAAGCTATTCGACTATTCCTCGCTTATGCAGCCCATATGAATATGATCGTCTATCAGATGGATGTGAAGACGGCATTTCTTAATGGTGAAATCAAGGAAGAAGTCTATGTTCAACAGCCGGATGGTTTTGTGAATCCTAATTATCCTAATCATGTGTACAAGCTTAAGAAGGCTCTCTATGGGTTGAAGCAAGCTCCACGCGCATGGTATGATCTATTGTCACAATTCCTCATCACTCAAGGCTTCGCAAAAGGCAAGGTGGATCCCACGCTGTTCATTCAGAAACGAGGTAAAGATATGATTATGGTACAAATATATGTTGATGATATTATATTTGCAGCCTCGACCCAAACCTTATCGGATGAGTTTGGGACACTCATGTCTTCCAAGTTTAAGATGTCAATGATGGGCAAGGTATCATTCTTCTTAGGTCTTCAGATATCTCAGAGTCCCAGAGGCATCTTTATTAATCAATCCAAATATGCCCTTGAATCGCTTAAGAAATATAAGATGGAATCTTGCGACCCCGTGGACACTCCAATGGTTGAGAAATCTAAGCTTGATGCAGATCCACATGGAGTTGCCATTGATCCGACACTTTATCGTGGAATGATCGGTACTCTTCTGTATATCACAGCCAGTCGACCTGATCTTCAGTTTGCTATATGTATGTGTGCCAGGTATCAAACTAGGCCTACTGAATTACACTTAGCTACTGTTAAAAGGATCTTTCGATATCTTAAAGGAACCATTAATCGGGGACTTTGGTATTCGAAGGACTCTTCTATTGCACTAATGGAATATGCAGATGCGGATCACGCGGGTTGTCAAGATACAAGGCGTAGCACGAGTGGAACATTGCAACTACTAGGAGATCGATTAATCAGTTGGGCATCGAAAAGGCAGAAAAGCGCTGCAATTTCATGTACGGAAGAAGAATACATAGCTATGTCCGGTTGCTGTGCTCAAATTCTTTGGATGAGATCGCAATTAACCGACTATGGTCTAGGTTTCAACAAGATTCCGATGTACTGCGACAACAAAAGTGCAATTGCCTTATGCTGCAACAATGTTCAATTCTCCCGGTCGAAGCATATTGACATTCGCTACCATTTCATCAAGGAGCAAGTGGAAAATGGAGTAATAGAGCTTTACTTTGTCCGATCTGAGTATCAATTGGCGGATATATTCACGAAGGCTTTAGATCGCGCTCGAATTGAATTTTTGGCCGACAAGCTAGGAATGAGAACCTTCTCGCCTGAGACTCTAAAGGAACTAGCAGATGAAGCGAAAGAATAGTCTTGGTAAAACTATTCTCCGTATCCTTGGTGATCATTTGTATATATTGTTTATATTTTTATCCTCAAAAGCAAAATACAAAAATATAAAACCATATAAAAACCATAAAAATTGAAAAATTCAGAAAAATCCAAAAATATTTTTACTTTATTTTTCAAAGGCATGTCTTTTGGTACGATAATATTTACGGCCTTAGAAATGTTGATTAATATCGACACGGCGCCATAAATAGAGTTCGTACAAAAGTTGTAAATATTTCATAAAACATGCCTATATGGCTTGTAGTTATTTCTGACTGCAACCCGGTTTTCATATTAAAGTCAAGTATTTCTTATGAAAGCTTTGGCTCACAACGGGAATTAATTTTCTCGGGCAAGGTTTACTTTAAAACCTTGTAAGGGATCAAGTTTACTTTATAACTTGGTCTAACACAAATCTGTGTACGCCTCAGTGCATTTATCTGTTAAAACAAGAGAAGTCTTGTTTTTATGAAGCTATCATCTCTACAACCATGCTATCTACAATTGGTATCTACATCTCAACCGACGACTACAGCTCTTTCAATAGAACACGGGTCAGCAATTGAGGGGGAGAAATTGTCAAGCATTTAGAATCTTCGATGCCGAAAGTGCCAAGTTCACAAGTTGGTGTCAAGACAACAATACCAATCGTACACGTGGTGTCGAGAGATGACTTCAGACGTGACGAGGCGACCAACATATGCTGACAAGAACCATTTGATCTTATCATATGATGTTCTCATCTATCAGGTCCAACCTTGTCAATTTTTTTTTTTATGATGACTATGTGATCATGTTACAAATCGGTATCATATCTCATTCGTTTGATATCATGAAGGTAAAACGGACTTGCATTTTTCTTCCCAAAACCTTTGTTAAAACTTCATTAAATCAATTGATATTAAAAACATCGATTGGGTTAATATTTTTAATATGGGGGAGAAAATGTGATTTAATATGGGATATTATCACAAATGGTTTGACTTAAAGTACTGGCTCATCCCGACATGTGCGAAATGTTTTCGAATATCATGGCATATGTTAAGGGGGAGCAAAATGGATTTTCTATATCAAAATGGATTTTCATGGTGATATATACTTACCCAAAACCCATTTATTTCACGACGATGAAGATTGTGGTGACATAAGGATGGTAGGATAGGTTAAGTCCTATGATTCTTCCAGAACCGGAGGAATCTTCCCAAGGACATTCCATAGCTAGAAATAGTAGTCCTTAGGAAAGGTGGAGAAAGAATGTGAACGTAGCTGAATGCCGACCAAGTACTTAAGTTAGCACTGGAACAATCACAACAAGGTGCTAGTTATGACGTATTGGTAAGCATTGAAGGGGTTGAAGAATGAAAAAGAATTGTAAAGATAAAGGGTGTAAAGAAAGAAGCCCTCCTTACAACTTTAGGCAGAAACCGGGTCAATACATATGCTATTGAGATCATTTTAATGAATCTTGATATTGAAGACATACATCATGGACCCAGTGATGCAATGCACAACCCATCCCAGCTAACTCAGATATCTCTCAAAAGGTATTTGTTTTAATCACACGGAGACAACACGTTATCTATCGATTTATTCACTCCGAATAAATTGGTATTGAAATGGTGGCACTCCTCTCCAACCTCCGATCACTAAAATCCAAAGTACACGATCGAGTCTAGAGCCATTTGAGATCATCAAATATCTCACTAGGACACACTTTCATATTTCCTTGCTTCTTCACACACTGTGAAAAGTAAGAAAGATTTCAAGAGTCCTACGCAAAATCTTCATGATCTTGCCTGAACATCCGAGTAATACGAAAGTATTTACAATGAAGATGGAAATCCTTCTTGAGCAAATATCAAAAAGCTCATGGTAGGTGACTTGTGCGATTCTTTATGAATCAAACTTGTAATAACTGGAAAGCAACAGCTGTTTAATTCTTAACTGAATTTAAACACGTTCCAGGCCTCTACGCAATATCTCAGTGATCTTGCCAGAACACTCAGAGTGATACCTTTGTGTTCACGGTGATGAGTGGAAATCCTTCTAGTGTTAACCTCAAACAGCACTTGGTAGGTAACTTGCAAGATTCTATACGAATCAAGCTCGTGACAACTGGAAAGCAACGATGGTGCGGTTCTTAATTGAATTTCACTTGTTCCAGGAACATGAATTGACGGCTTCAAATCATGCGGATAATTTTATCCAAATGATTCACTCTTTACGTTCGCAGTCAGCTTTGGACGGTCGAGTAAAGAGAACGGGTTTACCCGCGAAATCCTGTCAGGAAGTTACTTAATTGAAACTATCCGTCACGGGTACGATATCTAATATCGTCCAACGGTCTTCACCGACCGGAGGTAAAATGCTACCGAATTAGAATGAAATGTTCAAAGCCATTTCGTTTGTGTCTACTTATGTTGCGGCATTTGAAGACGGTGGCGTTGCGGGATCCAAGAAGAAGTCGTCCCCGCATGCTTATACTATATGTACTTAATACCTCATCTAATTCAAGAAAGCCTAAAAGTTAAGTCTTCCGGTGTATTGAACTCTAAAGCTTTCAAGAATTACTAAGGTATAAGTATGTGGGACACGGCGTCACGAAGAGGCGAAGATCAAAAGGGATGGATGCACGAGATCAAGGCAAGAGATTAATGCTCAAAGATTGATATCAAAGATCACATCAGCATGTTCACCAGAAAAGAAAAAGAAAAAGAAAGACGAAGACTACGAGCTCAAGACAAGCATAGTATGCTAGGTTTATTTTATTATTGTAACTTGGGTAACGCCCTTGTTTGGAGTGACCTCCCTTAGGGGGAGATTGTTGGAAATACGTTTTACGTATTAGAAAAGATCGGTCACTCCAACAATAGTCTACGTTATAGCTCGTAGTTTAGTTATTTACTTTTATCAAACAAAGCCCAAAACCGAGCCCATGGATTGTATGGGCCGGCGGCCTATTGTAAACCCAAGCCCATCACATGGGCTTGGGTATATAAACCCTCTCCTTTGATGGAGAGGGGTGTGGTTTTCATTATTTACACATAGTTCTTTCTTAATTTCTCTCTCTAAAGTGTGAAATCCACCATCTTTCTATCTCTTTCTCTCTCTAAAAACATAAGCATAGATTTACAAATCTACACAACCTTTGTTCCATGGTTGTTTGTGACTTGTGGTTTTTAGATGATCATTATCTTCACGATTGGAGCCTCTCGTGTTCTTTTTCCATGAGCACTCGATCGTTTGCTTTGAAGAATTTCTTGATATCCATATGATATATCCTTGATTGTTTCCAACCTTAGGTATTTTAGCTCACTTCATAAACGGTTATTGATTTAATGGTTCCACCCTTTCCATGCTAGATTAAGCATTCGACTACATCTCTAGTATGGGGGTATTTTACCCTTAGACTTGAAACATTGAGGATAATGTTTAACTTTAGTATGGGGGGTCAATAGATACTTGCCTTGCCAAACCTTCACGCTTTCCAAACTTTATCTTTTTGTTTATCGTTTTGTTGCAAAATAAGGCTAAAAATGGCCAAATTTTAAATTTTTTCTCATGTTTCATAAGTGTTTGAAGACACGAATGTAGATTTTCCGATGGCGAGAATAAGAGTAATTTTTTACTCGACCATGCGTGTTGAGCACTTAGCTTCGATTCCTTAACTTGTATTAGGTTAAATCTCTTAAATGAGGACGAGAAATGATAGAGTTAATTATAAGTTACTATGCTAAACGTAGAGTACTCGTATTCTTTCAAAAACTCATGTGTTCTCGTTGTTTGCTTATTCTCCCTTCGCTTGTATTTGCTAATAAGTATTGGCTTAGCGGTTTAGTCTTGATTGTTGGTTTCTAGTCTTTTCTAGTAGTTTCCACGTAATTAAATTGAGAAAACATTAAGGTATCGCCAGCGTCACAGTTTTGAAGTATTGGCAACCCGAATAATCGAAAGCTTCACCCTATAATAAGATTTCAAGTGCTCACCTAAATTAAGCAAAAATTCGAACCTCACAAGGCCGAAAAATCTATGCAAAATTGAAAGTGAATCAAGCCTTAATCTTTGAAACTTTAAAGATCCAAAATTCGCTTTAGCGTGAGGATATACGTCTTTGGCCATAATAAACACCTCATTGCGAGGTTAAATAAAAGGCAAGGCAAGACCGAAGTCATAATAAAAGCTCCATGGCGGAGTTGAATAAAAGATGGGGTAAACCTATGATAATAAGGCCCATCCATTAGGGGCGTATAAAAAGTCTTGGTAATAAGTCTCATGTTCAAAACCGTTATAAAACCGTGTTTATCGATCCTTCTTGTTAACTTAACTTTTTGACATCGTTGTCTATTAGGGGGGCGGGGGGGGGGGGGGGGGGGGGGGGGTTATTAATTTGATGGTCTTGGTTACACCGCTATAACTCTATTTTTAGACCTTAATCTCTATCATCGCATAAGTAAAAATGTATCCTCGTGAACATTCAAGACAAAAATAAAATATAAGAGATACCAATTAGGATTAAGGGAGTCTAAGTACGTGATTAGGGCATATGAGTAGTGTTATCATTACTAAGTTATAAAGACAATGATCTCGTTGCACGCTTGGCATGGAATTGGGTGAAAATCGAGGACGACGAAATTACTTCTAACGAAGCATTCACGTGTTCTTGTTCTATGAACCTAAACGTCCCATTTTGCGATGAAAATCATACATTATGTCTAAAACACAAGTAGTAGCAAGTAGTAGTTGTTGTAGTAAGTTTATGTTTCAATAAAATTAAAAAAAATGAATTTTGGATGTGCTACGATACTTTATTCTAGCATTGCGTGAGGGCACGGCAATGCTTTAGTATGGGGGAGTGATGAGACTGCTTTTATACAGAGTCTCATCGTCCAAAACGGGCTTAAAAATGGTTAAAATATCATAAAAAGTGCCGAACATATGCTTGTGTTTATTCAGTGTGTATTTTAGGTAGGAATATTGAGAAAATGACAAAAGATCACAAGAAACAAGCAAAAACGAACACAGGAAATGAAGAGCCGCAATGAACCGGGCCTTTGAGTTGATTTTCCAAGAAAAGTCCTTGAAGAATTGAAGATTGTACAAAATGGGTCCTTCATTATTGAAGAATTGACACTTTAAACCCTTGTATATTCATAATTACAAGTTTGGTCCTTAAAGTTTGTCAAAATTACAAAAAGGACCCTCAACTTTGAAGAATTGGCAAGAATGATCCCTCAAATTTGAAGACTTGTCACTTTTAGTCCTCTATTAAGACAAAGATACAAGTAAAGACCTTGATGAATGAATATATGTCAAAAATAGCCCTTGATGAATCATGAAATTACAAGAAATACCTTTTGCAATACTTTGCAAAACTTTTGTGGCCAAAGTATGAAAAACAAAACTTCATTATAAAGGGAAATTTGTTTAAGGCTGTTTGAAACACAAAAGACAACATAAAGAAAGAAGAGGGGTTTAATATGGGAGACATGAAAGTTACCTAGACCAACCATAGCTTGCCACGTGTCCTATTCACTCAAAACCACCAATCACAACTCTCCAAGCTGCCACATCACTAAACAACTCACACCCGTTTATAACTAATATTAATTAGTTATTTAAACTTGGCGGTTATCAAGTTTTTAAACCCAAATCAAGATCAAACCTCACTATTCATCTTTAGAACACGAATTAGGGTTTTGCTAATCACCAAGAATTAAACCCTAATATTTTCCAAATTAGTGATTAAGGTTAAACTAAACAAAACCCAACTCTTAAACATGCCACCTCATCACTCCCTTTGTCATATGTATACTCCCCTGCTTCTACTTTTTAGAAGAAGACAAAACTTGCTAGGAGATCAACGTCCCACAACCTTGCTTCAATCCCAAGCTTATTTGACCCATTGGATCAATTCATGTCAACTTTACAGCTCTACAAACAGCCAAGACTTCACACATGTTCAAGAAATTTTCAAACTTTCAAGGGAAAATTTGGAAGTCCGGCATTAGGTTTCTAGTATTTTTTTCAGCTTCTAGGTCATTGTAACCCTTTATATAAAGGGTGTTAGTCATTACATTAGTTTTTTGTTGTTGGTTTTCTTTGGTCACAACTTTATAAATTCTTGTTTCAAGTGAATGAAAAAGAGTGAAAGTTTGTTAACGTATTCCAAGTTCCATTTACTTTTCTGTCATTGTTGAATGATTTGAGTTTGTGTTTGAATTTTCAAAGTTTGGTTTGAAGTTTATGCAAGTGGTTCAAAAGTTTTCTCAAAAATACGATTTTTGCAAGTTTTTAGTTCAAACACTTGAAGCTTTTGGGTCATAAGCTGATCATATCACCCTGATAAGGAGCTTATCAAGGTGAGGTGAGACTTGTGGCTTGGAAACATTCAAGGGGTGGGGAACAAGCTTGGAAGATTTCAGTTTATTTTCATTTTTTTATATAATCTGTGTGTTACTAACCCTGTTGATCTTAGCAGCTTATTTGAAGCTTGTGGTTGTTAAGCTACCACATAAGCTCAAACATACGTGAGTGTGGATGTACATTCATGAGGTTTGAACTTTTTCTCCCAAAAATTTGTTAAAATCTTGGTTCTAAGAGTTTTTGGTATCTGCTGTTCTTTGATGCTATTTGATGCTTGCAAATGTGTTCTAAGTTCTTTGTGAGATTGTTATGATGCTTGATTTAGTTTGGTTAAACCTGAAAAACACACATGCTTTGTTAAATTTGGATTTAAAATGTAACACCCCATTTTGGAAATGGAAATATCACAGAAATTATGGCGTGTCATCAAAGCATACAAGGAAAAATGTCTAAACATTACTTGACCATAAAAGGAAAATACCGGATTCAAACATCGGTAGTCCAAAAGTAAAGCTCATCACACACAAACATAGTATAATAAAGGAAAGGACTAAACAATGTCCAAAGCATAAGTATCATAAGAAAGGAAATGCATAATGTAAAGAAGGCTAAACAGCTTCCAGTCCATATGCACGTACTCTTAGTGTCTACCAGCGTCCCTGAGTACCTGCCGTTTTGGGAACATAGAAAAGGAAAACGACTGAGCAAATACGCTCAGTGCACGGATATACAATAAAGCATGAATAGAATAAGCATATAACATAATAACAGCGGAAGAAAACTAAGTCCCGAGTAACCTGGTTAAGTCTTGATAAAACTGGTTTTATAGTTTGAAAGTCTTATGTTTATCTTATAAAAACAGTTTTGTCATATTTTACCATTAGCCAATATAGGTCATGAAAATCCACTGTGCATGAATAATTTGAGGGGTGACCTCATCATGCAAATTAGAGGGGCTGCCTCTAATTTACTATACTGGTTTTTGGGTAGGAGGGATCAGCTCCTTGTGAAGGATGCAAGGCACACACCACATTCACCATGTAATCCTGAATAAAAACATGTAACTAGGATGCACCCATACGCCCCACATGATAAATATAAATAAATGGCCAAAAGCTGAAGGGACGCCACGAGCAATCACTCTGCCGTGGTGAAGTCATAACATCAGTACCTCTAATGTTATGGTTATGGTACCTCCATAACTAGGTGAAACTGGTCATGCATGTATATGGCTATAGGTAATCTTAATTAAACATAAGCAATCAACCACATAACTTATACTACGGGAAAACAGTTGGCTGCATACGGGGAATCCTAATAAGGAAAGAATGTCCATACTGAAAGGACGGGAATCCGTACCTTATGTCCAGTGAACGAGAAAGACGAACTGCGAGAATCCTACTTCCGAATCACTAGTGCTACATAAATACGTACATGAATAAGTATCTGCTTACTAAATACATAGCTGGTTTTATGTCATGTCTTAGCTTATTTTATGTGTTCTTACCTTGTTTTACTGTTTTAAAGCCTTAAACTATGTTAAATCTTATATTATGTTTAATCTGATTAAGTATTTCTGGTATTTCATGTGTTATTATACTCACTGTGTAATAATAAGTAACTTTCCAAAAATAGCAGGTTTTCCTAAAATAGAAAGTTTCCAAAAATAGAAAGTTACCAAAAATAGAAAGTTACCAAAAATAGAAAGTTTCCAAAAATAGAAAGTTTCCAAAAATAGATTTACTGTTAAAAATAGATAAGTTTCTAAAAATAGAAAGTTTCCATAAATAGATTAGCTGCCTTAGTTAAATAAGTTTCCATAAATAGATTAGCTGCCTGAAATAAATAAGTTTCTAAAAATAGCTGGTTTCCATAAATAGATTAGCTGCCTTATTTAATTAAGTTTCTAAAAAATAGAAAGTTTCCATAATTAGAAATAAGCTGGTTAAATAAGCTAAGTATATAAGCCTAAGTGTTTTTCATGATTATTTCTAAGTCATATGATATAATGTATAGTTTAATAATTATTTCATGTAATTTAATTAAACTATAGGTTATAATATTTAATTAAAGTATAACATGTTTTTAATTAAATAAGTTAAATACTTAGGTTAAAATATGTATTATTATATATTAATAATGTAACCTAAGTCATGTTAATTAATTAATTATAACCATGGTTTTAAAATAATTAATTAATTATAAGTCTTAAATATAAATATACTTAGGTTAAAATAATTCCATGATCATTAATAATTAAATAACCTAAGTCATGTTATTAAATTAATCACATCATTTTATTAATTTAATTTTTAACCTAAGATCATAAACATAAAAAAAACTAACATACACCATGAACCAGATCTAGACTAAAAAGCATGAATCGGACATGAAATCGACACTGTACCCCGAACCAACTCGGGGTACCCCGTGTTCCCTTGTTGTCGTGGGACCCACACGCACCAACCAAGACCATATGGTCTTGGTGGTGGTCGGCTTGGCAAACCGAAACCATTTCGGGTTCGGTTGCAGCCGGCGGCCAAAACAAACACCCCTTAAAAACACTCTTTTGATTTTATTAAACACCAAAACATGTTAGATCCATGATTAATTATTATGTTTTTGTAAAAACATCACATGTTCATAATTTATAAAAAGATTAAATCAAAAGAAAAGGTTTAAAAAGGTTTTACCGAATGCGTGGATCAAGAGGACGAAGAACCAACACGATCAATCACCAAAACTTCAAGATCAAAGATCAAAAATCACCTTGTATGGTGTTTGTAGGGTGGCGGCACAAAGAGACAAAGGAAGGAGGAGGTTTTAGGTTTTCTTAAAATCTTCTGTAAAGTTTATTTGAGTAGTGAAAAATTAAATAACCCCCTTTAGTTAATTTGACAAATGGGCTTGTCCCATTTGTCGTTGTTGGCCGCGGGTAGGGACCCCACTCGAGGTACCCGTACCTTTTTCCGTGTCTCGTTATTTAGTTACACGTTTGTGATTATTTATGTTCGTGTTTTAAATGTTCTCGTTACGTAAATACCGTGATCTAATATATTTAATTACGCTCGTAATAAATATATATACGTAATTAATAATAGTTCGTGTTTTAATTACGTTCATGATATCATGTTCGCATGTTCGTGATTCATTATCGTTAAATAATTATTACGTGATCGTACATAGTAAATACTTATCGTGTTCTAACACGTACGTAATACGTAAACTCCTAACACGTAATCGTAATCATGCTATATTAGGAAAGTTTTAATCTAGTACGTACGATCCTAAGGGTACTATGCATGGTAAAAGCATGCGGGTTTTACAACTCTTCCCCCCTAAAAAGAATAATTCGTCCCCAAATTATAGACAAAGTAACTGGAAAAGAAGAACATACCCGAATTCAAAATGTGAAATGAGGGTAAGAAGCCCGGATAGACTCCTTTATTTCCCAAGTGGCTTCCCGCTCGGTATGATCCCTCCATAGAATTTTGACGAATGGAATCGTTTTCTTTCTCATGACTCGTTCTTGTCTGTCAAGAACTCGTTCGGGTTCTTCTATAAAAGTAAGATCTTCACGTATCTATTCCAGTGGATACTGAACCATGTGAAGGGGATGATACTGGTACCCTCTGAGTAAGGACACATGAAACACATTGTGCACATGCGAAAGCTGTGGAGGTAACGCCAATCGATAAGATACTTCACCGACTCGTTCAATGATATCAAACGGTCCGATGAAACGAGGACTGGGCTTCCCTTTAATCCCGAAGCGTCTAACACCACGTGCCGGCGAAACCTTAAGGAAGACGTGATCTCCTACGTTAAAGTGTATATCCCTACGATGCTTATCGGCGTAACTCTTCTGACGTGACCGTGCCTCCTGAATTTTCTGCTTAGCTACTGCGATCTTCTCATTGGTCATCTCTATGATTTCCGGTCCTTCGATTGTTCGCTCGCCAACCTGATCCCAGCAGATTGGGGCGCGACACTTTCTGCATTACAACATCTCAAATGGAGCACACTTGATGCTTGCGTGCCAACTGTTGTTGTATGCAAACTCCACCAAACAGATGTGTTCGTCCCAATCACCCGTCCATTCCAACGCACATGACCTCAACATATCCTGCAATGTCTGAATGGATCGCTCCGACTGTCCGTCCATTTGAGGATGAAAAGCCGTGCTAAGCTCAAGTTGTGTACCCCAAGCTTTCTGCAGACTTTTCCAAAAGCGCGAAGTGAAACGAGGATCCCTATCTGAGACGATGCTGGATGGTGCACCGTGGAGTATCATGATCTCTCGTCTATACATATCTGCGATTTTAATCACCGGATCTTCCTTGCGGATCGGTAAGAAATGAGCTGATTTGGTAAGTCGATCAACGATGACCCAAATTGCATCGTGCTTCCTTTTGGTAGGAGGAAGACCAGTAACAAAATCCATGGTGATTTTGTCCCACTTCCACTCTGGAATATCTAACGGTTGAAGGAGACCGCCAGATCGTTGATGCTTGATCTTAACCTGCTGGCAGGTAAGACATTTGGAGACGTAAGTGGCCACATCCTGTTTCATACCACTCCACCAAAAGTACTGCTTGATGTCATGGTACATTTTAGTCGAACCAGGATGTATCGAGAATGGGGAGCTATGAGCTTCAACTAACAAAGCTTCCCAGAGTTTTTGGTCATCAAGAACACAAAGTCTCGTGCCCTGCCATACGATACCATCTGCATCTACTCTGAATTCTGTCTACTTCTCCAAATTTTGTACTATCGCCCAGATTTCTCCGTCATCCCTCTGAGCTTCCTTGATCTTAGATAGTAACTCGGGTTCTACTCTAAGATTAGCCCAGTAACCGTGCTGTCTACGTATCATGATCTCGATGTCTAGTCGCTCCAAGTCTTTGATGATTTCCTCTTCGATTTTAATGCCGTTGATCATTCCAGACTTCCTGCTAAGAGCATCTGCTACTACATTTTCCTTTCCGGGATGATACTGTAGATTAATGTCATAATCTTTCAACAACTCTAACCATCTCCTCTGCCTCATGTTCAATTCACGCTGAGTGAAGATATACTTCAAGCTCTTGTGGTCCGTGAAAATGTCACATGATTCTCCATATAAGTAGTGCCTCCATATCTTCAATGCAAACATGACTGCAGCAAGTTCCAGGTCATGCGTGGGGTCAATTTTCTTCATAAGGCTTAAGCTACCGTGAAGCGTACGCGATCACTTTCCCATGTTGCATGAGAACACAGCCAAGTCCCTTCCCCGATGCATCGCTGTAGATTTGAAATCCACCCGTACCAGATGGTAGAGTAAGAATAGGTGCAGATACTAGCTTCTGCTTCAGGTCTTCAAAGCTCTTCTCTCGATCTTCAGTCTAGACGAATTTCTCCCCTCTCCGCATCAGTTTGGTCAATGGTAGTGCTAGTCGGGAAAAGTTCTCCACGAACCTACGGTAATAGCCAGCTAAGCCTAAGAAACTACGGACTTCAATCGCTGATGTCGGCCTTGGCCACTTATTAATGGCCTCAACCTTCGCTGGATCCATAGTGATTCCTTCTGCTGATACAATGTGACCTAAGAATGCCACCTTGTCTAACTAGAACTCACACTTGGAGAATTTAGCATACAGCTGCTTCTAGCGAAGAATCTGTAGTACTGTACGAAGATGGTCTTCGTGTTCCTCCTTGGACTTTGAGAAAATCAGGATGTCATCGATGAAGACAATGACGAACTTGTCCAGAAATTCATGGAAGATTATGTTCATCAGATCCATGAACACTGCTGGAGCATTTGTCAGGCCAAATGGCATAACTACAAACTCGTAGTGGCCATAGCGGGTACGAAAAGCAGTCTTAGCGATGTCCTGCTCCTTGACCCGTAGCTGATGATAGCCTGACCTAAGATCAATCTTGGAGAAGTGTTTGTCCCCTTGGAGTTGGTCAAACAGGTCGTCGATGCGTGGCAGTGGATACCTATTCCGAATGGTAATCTTGTTGAGCTCGCGATAGTCTATGCAAAGACGCATACTGCCGTCCTTCTTCTTAACAAACAAAACCGGTCGAATGAAACCTCGTTCAAGAAGTTCTTGCAGTTGATCCTTCAGCTCTTTCAGCTCTATGGGAGCCATACGATAAGGAGCCTTGGAGATTGGTTTAGCTCCTGGAACCAGCTCGATACTGAATTCCACTTCTCGTGCAGGTGGTATGCCCAGAAGTTCTGTTGGAAACACATCTTGGAATTCCGACACTATTGGTTGATCCTGAATCGATGGAGATTCAGCATCCATGTCGTGAACCGTAGCTAGATAACCCTCGCAACCATGTGACAGTAGTGCACGCGCTTGTAGGGTGGATATGACTTGTACAGACCGTCCGGGTATGAACCCATTATGAATGTACTCTGGTGCATTGACATCACCGAAGATAACTCGATATGAATGGAAGTCTATGGTAGCATGATATTTGGATAGCCAATCCATGCCCAAAATCATGTCGAAGTCATTCATGTCCAGCGGAAGTGCGTCGACAGGTCGAACCTTATCATCAAATTCTAGGGGAAGACTCTTGTATACATGGGTGATTAATACAGAGTCCCTCAAAGGCGTGGAAATAGTAAGCCTATTTTCTAGTGGCAAGGGAGGCATCATAATGTTCTTAGCATAAGCAATAGAAATAACAGAGTGAGTAGCACCCATATCAAAAAGAACACATGCAGCTTGACCATACATATTCAAGATTCCAGTGATGGTACCTGTAGACTTGTTGGCCTGGTCTCGAGATGTCGTGTAGACACGCCCGGCAGTAGGAGGCGGCTTGGTATCAGCATGTCCCGATGTACCCTCCATCTCGCCCTTACGGCAATCCTTCATAATATGGCCAGGAAGACCACACTTGAAGCACGCATCAGTATTACGGCGACATGGTCCTGGGTGCCTATGGTGGCAAGTAGAGCAAAGAGGATGAGTGTATCCTCCAGCAGGTGCTCTAGCTGGTTGGGAACCTGATAAAACATTTTACATAAGATATTGTAATTGGGTACGAAGGACAAGCGGATAATCATAAGATTGAATACCAGTGATAGCTGGACGGCTAGGCTGCGAACCTCTCTGGTTCTGGTCCCTACTGTTTCCATGGTTCCTGGTAGAAGTTTGCTAACGTGTCAGAATATGAGATATAACATAAACATAGGGAATTTCGTAAGTATTAGGACCTGCTGTTGTTGGAGTGCCCAGCGTTGTTACGGTAATGGTCATTATCGCCACGCCTATCCGTAGCAGAACGGTCGTTAGTCTGACCATTTCCCTTGGGCTTATTAGGCTGCTGCTGAGTAGCCGGCTGAGACCGGTCCCCAGTTTTCTGCCTGGAAGATACATTTAAGAGATGAATAATTGACATATGGAAAGTATACGGATTGGTCACCGCTTGAATACGAATGTTTACCTCTTATGGGGTCTTCCATCTTCCCCGAACTCATCTCCCTCTTGCAGCATCTCTAGTCTACGTGCTGCATCGGCTACTTGTGCTACCGTATCCAACGGAGCACCTGATAAGTTATTTGTGATCCTTGGATTAAGAGCCCAACGAAAATGTAATGCTTGTTCTTCAGTGGTGCCCGCAGCTGCTCTCAGGACACCAGCATAGTGAAGGAAACGCTGCATGAAGTCATTGCTGTCTTCGTCAGGTCGCTGTCTGAGGCTATAGTATTCCCTCATGAGCCGATTCCTTCCTTCCATGGGAAAGTTGTTAGGCGGGGGAGGATAACCGTCGTTATGATGAAGAGCGTCTTGCATCTCTGCATCAGCAGCTGCAAATATTGCCCAGATATTGTCTGCGTTTGCCATATGACAGTATGACATAAACCGTATGATTAAACAGATCAAAACATAAAAAAAATATAAATATATATACATGAAAAAAATTTATACTAAAATTTCACGAGAAAAATTTTATGCAAGAAAATTTTTGTATGAATGCATGATGCAGTTTTATGAAAACTTTTATATGCTCAAGAGTGAACGCCTCTGGTCAGTTCACCCAAAACAAAAGACATAGCGAGGGGACGCCTATGGGTCGGTCCCAAATCTAAAAGTTTCGATAAAACACATGCGACTAAATAGGGCCAGTTCTGTACCAACCATTACTTAGTCAAAAACCCTGCAACAATGACATGTATATGTATGCTTAAAAATGATGAATGCATGAAAACAACTGTCAGTTCTAGGAAGACCGTAGTGACTACCCACTAATTACAGGTCATATTTGAGAGCCTACAGGTCGAAGCCTTGGCTCTGATACCATAATTTTAACACGCTATTTTGGAAATGGAAATATCACAGGAATTATGTCGTGTCATCAAAGCATATAAGGAAAAATGTCTAAACATTACTTGACCATAAAAGGAAAATACCGGAATCAAACATCGGTAGTCCAAAAGTAAAGCTCATCAAACACAAACATAGTATAATAAAGGAAAGGACTAAACAATGTCCAAAGCATAAGTATCATAAGAAAGGAAATGCATAATGTAAAGAAGGCTAGACAGCTTCCAGTCCATATGCACGTACTCTTAGTGTCTACGAGCGTCCCTGAGTACCTGCCGTTTTGGGAACATAGAAAAGGAAAACGGCTGAGCAAATACGCTCAGTGCACGGATGTATAATAAAGCATGAATAGAATAAGCATATAACATAATAACAGCGGAAGAAAACTAAGTCCCGAGTAACCTGGTTAAGTCTTGATAAAATTGGTTTTATAGTTTGAAAGTCTTATGTTTATCTTATAAAAACTGTTTGTCATATTTACCATTAGCCAATATAGGTCATGAAAATCCACCGTGCATGAATAATTGGAGGTGTGACCTCATCATGAAAATTAGAGGGGCTGCCTCTAATTTAATATACTGGTTTTTGGGTAGGAGGGATCATCTCCTTGTGAAGGATGCAAGGCACACACCACATTCACCATGTAATCCTGAATAAAAACATGTAACTAGGATGCACCCATACGCCTCACATGATAAATATAAATAAATGGCCAAAAGCTGAAGGGACGCCACGAGCAATCACTCCGCCGTGGTGAAGTCATAACATCAGTGCATCTAATGTTATGGTTATGGTACCTCCATAACTAGGTGAAACTAGTCATGCATGTATATGGCTATAGGTAATCTTAATTAAACATAAGCAATCAACCACATAACTTATACTACGGGAAAACAGTTGGCCGCATACGGGAATCCTAATAAGGAAAGAATGTCCATACTGAAAGGACGGGAATCCGTACCTTATGTCCAATGAACGAGAAAGACGAACTGCGAGAATCCTACTTCCGAATCACTAGTGCTACATAAATACGTACATGAATAAGTATCTGCTTACTAAATACATAGCTGGTTTTATGTCATGTCTTAGCTTATTTTATGTGTTCTTACAATGTTTTACTGTTTTAAAGCCTTAAACTGTGTTAAATCTAATATTCTGTTTAATCTGATTAAGTATTTCTGGTATTTCATGTGTTATTATACTCACTGTGTAATAATAAGTAACTTTCCACAAATAGCAGGTTTTCCTAAAATAGAAAGTTTCCAAAAAAAGAAAGTTTCTAAAAATAGAAAGTTTCCAAAAATAGAAAGTTTCCAAAAATAGGAAGTTACCAAAAATAGAAAGTTTCCAAAAATAGAAAGTTTCCAAAAATAGAAAGTTTCCAAAAATAGATTTACTGTTAAAAATAGATAAGTTTCTAAAAATAGAAAGTTTCCATAAATAGATTAGCTGCCTTAAATAAATAAGTTTCCATAAATAGATTAGTTGCCTGAAATAAATAAGTTTCTAAAAATAGTTGGTTTCTATAAATAGATTAGCTGCCTTATTTAATTAAGTTTCTAAAATATAGAAAGTTTCCATAATTAGAAATAAGCTGGTTAAATAAGCTAAGTATATAAGCCTAAGTATTTTTCATGATTATTTCTAAGTCATATGATATAATTTATAGTTTAATAATTATTTCATGTAATTTAATTAAACTATAGGTTATAATATTTAATTAAAGTATAACATGTTTTTAATTAAATAAGTTAAATACTTAGGTTAAAATATGTATTATTATATATTAATAATGTAACCTAAGTCATGTTAATTAATTAATTATATCCATGGTTTTAAAATAATTAATTAATTATAAGTCTTAAATATAAATATACTTAGGTTAAAATAATTTCATGATCATTAATAATTAAATAACCTAAGTCATGTTATTAAATTAATTACATCATTTTGTTAATTTAATTTTAAACCAAGTTCATAAACATAAAAAAACTAACATACACCATGAACCGGATCTAGACTAAAAAGCATGAACCGGACATCAAATCGACACCGTACCCCGAACCAACTCGGGGTACCCCGTGTTCCCTTGCTGCCATGGGACCCACACGCACCAACCAAGACCATATGGTCTTGGTGGTGGTCGGCTTGGAAAACTGAAACCCATTCGGGTTTGGTTGCAGCCTGCGGCCAAAACAAACACCCCTTAAAAACACTCTTTTGATTTTATTAAACACCAAAACATGTTAGATCCATGATTAATTATTATGTTTTTGTAAAAACATCACATGTTCATAATTTATAAAAAGATTAAATCAAAAGAAAAGGTTTAAAAAGGTTTTACCGAATGCGTGGATCAAGAGGACGAAGAACCAACACGATCAATCACCAAAACTTCAAGATCAAAGATCAAAAATCACCTTGTATGGTGTTTGTAGGGTGGCGGCACAAAGAGACAAAGGAAGGAGGAGGTTTTAGGTTTTCATAAAATCTTCTGTAAAGTTTATTTGAGTAGTGAAAAAGTAAATAACCCCCTTTAGTAAATTTGACAAATGGGCTTGGCCCATTTGTCCTTGTTGGCCGCGGGTAGGGACCCCACTTGGGGTACCCGTACCTTTTTCCGTGTCTCGTTATTTAGTTACACGTTTGTGATTATTTATGTTCGTGTTTTAAATGTTCTCGTTACGTAAATACCGTGATCTAATATATTTAATTACGCTCGTAATAAATATATATACGTAATTAATAATAGTTCGTGTTTTAATTACGTTCATGATTTCATGATCGCATGTTCGTGATTCATTATCGTTAAATAATTATTACGTGATCGTGCATAGTAAATACTTATCGTGTTCTAACACGTAATCGTAATCATGCTATATTAGGAAAGTTTTAATCTAGTACGTACGATCCTAAGGGTACTATGCATGGTAAAAGCATGCGGGTTTTACATTAAAAAGTTTAACCGGTGTTTGGGATTACTGCTTATTTCAAGTCTGCATAAGATTGAGTAGGTTTTAACGTTGTTTTGAGCTTGTATCTGTTATTGAGGTGTTTGTATGCTTATATTTGTAAGTCTTATGTTTTTAAACTCCAAATCTGAATATTTGGTCCAACTAGCTTGTTTTAGGGTATGTTGATCTGAAAATTTAGGAACACCTAGAGTGTATGCTAATCTAGGGTTAAAAAGTAATAAAAAAAAGTTTGTGTAACCTGTGAAGTAGATTGGTGGTTTTGAAATTGGATTGGTGGTCAAGTATATCAGCAAAAGGAGTTTGTGTTCATTAGTAAAGTCACATAGGGTTCATACTAGCTCAAATCTTTAAGCCAGTGCATGAAACAAGTTTGTTTGTGTTTACTCATATTTATTTAAGCTGTTGTATGCCTTTGGTGGACTGTGGTTGGCTTAATCTAGCTTAATCTGCTTATTTCATCAGTGACTGCTTATTGTTCATGTATGTGTCATATCTGAGCCTTGTTTGATTTAACTGTACTAATTGGCCTGTTGGATTTGTGTTTTTCTGCTTGATTGTGACTCCCTATAACTTACTGGTTGTAGGAGTGTCCTTATTGTCCAATATCATCAAGTGAATCTCTCTAAAACAACAAGTCAAAAAGTCAAAGCAATGGGGACCCTTTCCCACTACTACTAGCCACTTCAAGTGTTAATTGGTGACCAACTTATTTATAAGTCATTCTAGCTTATTCTGTTGAGCAACAACTTAGATTTTGTAATCAATCTTCATCATTTGACCCATTTACTTGATCTGGGGCTTTTTAGCCTTTAACTTTTAAGTTTGACTAGAAAACGATTTGACTTTTCTTTTTCAAAACAACTTATTGCATATTCTAGCTTATTGAGTGTGCTTATTTGAAATCTTTTTGTTGATTAAGCTTAATTTGATTATTTAAAACATTTTGCAAAAAGAATCAGCTCTTGAATCAGCCTAGAACTCGAAAACGACTATTTTGTCGTTTTGTGTAGAGAGATTTTGCTTATTTCAGGCTTATTTATTGAGCTTTTTCAAAAATTATTTTTACAAATACCTTTACAATCTCATAAGAAGGATGTGTGTCAAATTTCAGCTTATGGCATCAGCTTATGGCTTAATGGGCCAAAAAGCCCATTAAGAATAAGCTGTTTTCTATTAAGTTGTGATAAGCACTGATTCAGCTTTTGTGCCTTTAGAGTTTTTTGTTTAAAACTTGTTTTTAAGCTAATCTGTAATTTTTGGGCTTATTTGGTGATCATTTTTCTTATTGGGCCTAAATCAGCCCATTAAGGGGCCTGTTTACTGTCTTGGCCCATTTTGGAGGCCCATTAGGGGTAATTTGGTCATCTCACTTTCATTTTCTGTTTTATTAAGTAAAAATAAATTAGTTTGCATGTTTTTAAAAAATTTTATAATTTTTGAATTTTTTATATTATTTTAATATTTAAGTTTAATTTTTAATCATTCTAAATAGTTTTAATTAGTTTTAAATTTTTCAAAAATAGTTTTTGGTTTAATTAAATTATTTTAGAGGTTTACAAATTGAAAAATCTTATTTTGGCTTTTTTATTAATTAAATTGATTTTTAGGGCTTTAATTAGCATTAAAAATGATTATTTAATTAAATAAAAGGTTTGAGTAAGTTTTGATTTTTTTTAAACTCTAATTGTATTTTTTAGGATTTATTGTGATTTTCTAGGAATTTTAGGATAATTTTTAAATTTCGTCACGTTTTACGGTTACGTCATTCGTCTTAGTTTAATTTTAAATCGTAATCGTCATCATTTTCTTTCTCAATTTCTTTCTTAATATTAATCTCAAATTTAATCAAGTCTTAACACACACACCAAACCTCCTTGAGAACGAACCCACACCTTTGGGTCATAAGTGTTTACGTTTTCCTAAACGTTCACTTGATACTTACCGCTTTTGCCTCGTTTTCCTAAACGAGTATGAAAATATAACTATCTTTTTTGGCGCCGCTGCTGGGGAGGCGTGTTGTGTTTTGATTTGAATAAATTTTGTTTTTATATTAACCATAATAACTATTTGTGTTTATTAGCACTCTAATCATACGTATTATCGGTTTTTCGTTTTTTGTGTGAAATAATACTATATTGTATACGTATCACAATAAATTCACAAGTACTCCAAAAGTGTGAAAACAAAACCTTGATTTGGATTTCATCACTCAATCATTGTATTCGAATCTCAAACAAAGAAAAAAGGGAAAATAGATAAATACATTCGTGAAGCTTGATTTTGATAAACGCAAACTATAAGGTGGGTATAAGGCGGTTGTATTACATGACCTAAAGGAAAAAGACTCTTAAGTGCTTCGCGCCGCCTCGTTTCCTCCGCTTGCTTCTGCGTGTTTTGATAAAAAGGGCTAATCGAGGGTTTGCCACCCAAAGTATTATCTACATATCATATATATTTTCTTGGTTTCATAGATTAAACTCTCATGAATGTTTTGCTGTTCCACCGACGTTCTAAAGTCATCGAAGTCATTCACTTCAAGTGATCGTTTTCATTCCTTGAGGCTCCTTTAATCGAGAGATTTTATTTGAGGAGAGTTTTGTAGAAGTAATTGAGCGACACGTTGTTTAACTTAATGTTCATATTGTTAAAAATTTCATTGTCAGCAGTCGCGTCATTACTGTCTACAGTGTCGATAGGTTGCACAGATATTTCACTTAATGAAGTAGGCGGAGGACTTTGTTTTTCAGAAGCCAACTTGGAATCTAACAAATTAATTTGTTTCACAAAATTTTCTTTTTCTGCGTTGAAATCTTGAAACTTACGATCTAATTTTTGTTCAAGAACAACATTTGCTTTTTCAAGTTTTTCAAAATAAGCCTCAAATTTGTTATTTTTCTTTGAAAAATCGAGTTTAGCATTCTTAAAATCTTTTTCTTTTGAGCTAACAAAGTTTCGAGCTCGTGCATCTTAGAATCAACATCCTGGTTAGTCTCTCCTCCATTAGTACTCGTATCCGATGAATCAGGTATGGTATTGCTATCAACCTTTTCCACTAGATACGTGTCAAAAATGGGTTTAGATTGCTCAGTATGTTGATGAACATCATATTCAGCATGTAATTTTACCTTAGTCGTTGGCTCCGTCACATATGGGTCTGATAACCGAATCAACGATTTCTGTATCATTCCCTGAACAGTTGTTGGTATGGTGCGTTTCTGATTCTGTCCCGCTGCATTTTGTATCAACCGAGATGGCTTAAAGACTTTAATACCGGGGTCGAACACCTTTTCCTTTAAGGGAAAATAGCACTCAGGCTCAACCGAGTGTGAAGAAGATCCGCAAAGAAGCACAACCTCGTCCTCAGAAGGGGGACAAAGAGGTGTCAAATCATATGTGCAACGGATATAGGTGTCGACCGGTTTCTTCTCCTTTGACAGAATGTGCTTCAAATCCAAAGTAGGATCAAGACGATAATCTTCAAAGTCATAAGGAGGAGCATCACTCTCATGAGGGAAGTAAGTGTTGAGAAATTCGGAGAAATCTTCCTCAAATGAGTAATTGTCCAAAGTAGGATCGAGTGATGGCGGAGGATCTTCATCATGTGAAGAATCGCTCGAAAGAGTATCAGTCTCATCAAAATCATCGAAAGTGGGCAGCTCGGGATACTCAGAAGTACAATCGTCAAAATCATCTGAATCTGAGCTAGAATCATCATCATCATAAGCATCGAAGACCGGTGGAGAATCATAAATGGGAGGAGCGTCCAAAGTAGGGAGAGAATCATCCACATCATCATTAAAAAGTGGATTATCAATGCAAGAGTCGAATAGAGGATTGTCGTAGATGACAAAATCATCGAGCACATTTATCATATTCACTGATTCTCGTCCAAAAGATTTGCCTGTAAGCTTCCCTATTTTAAAAACTTTTGAATCATCCCCGACTCGTAAGATTAACTCACCTTCGGCAACATCCACTAAAGCTCGTCCGGTTCTTAAGAATGGCCGACCAAGTATTAAAGGAATACGAGGGTCCATTTCATAATCAACTACGACAAAATCGACCGGGAAAGTAAATGTGCCAACTTTGATGAACACATCTTTGGCTATACCAACGGGGTAAGCGAGAGTGCGGTTTGCAAGTTCAAGAGTCATCTTTGTTGGTGTGAGGTCGGGCAATGATAGTGTTTTCCAAACACTCAGTGGCATCAAATTAATACTAGCCCCGAGATCAGCAAGGGCAGTAAATTCTTCAGTTTTGTTGAACACGCAAGGCAACACAAAACGACCGGGATCTCCAAGCTTTTCCGGTAATTCTTTAAGAATAACTGCTGAGTAGTTTTCATTTAAGCGTGTGTTGGCGAGTTCAATCAGCTTCTCCTTCTTGCTAAGCAATTCCTTGAATGCTTTGACAAATTTCGGCATGTGGCAAAGTGCTTCAACAAGGCTAATGTTGATGGTCATTTGAGATAGCATATTGACATATTTAGATACTTGACAGTCATTCTTGGTTAGCTCGTTGGTCTTGCCTATGCGAGAAGGGTATGGGATTCTAGGTTGATAGGTGGAAGGTGAAGGTGTAGTTGGTGAAGGTTGAGATGTTAAAGGGTCCTTCCGAGAGACATCGTCATGACGAGGCGGAGACGGTAATGGTGCACTAATACTAGGTGTAGGAGGAGTAGGGATACATGGTGGTGGAGGAGGTGTAGATGATGGGGGTGGGATTGGTGGTCCTACGATGGTGACTCCACTACGAGTAGTAATAGCACTCACATTAGCTCGCGGATTGGTGACGGTGTTTGAAGGTAGAGAACTTGAAGAAGAAGGTTGAGCTTCGGGCAAGAAACTAGCCAACAGATTCTTTAATTCAGTCGTTTGAGTGCTGAAGGAGGATTGAATATTATCACAAACCTCGGTTCTAATGTCATTACCTTGCTTCATGATATCTCCTTTCAAATTGATTATTTGGCTCTGTAGATTCTTGATTTGCTCACCTTGAGTTCTCATGACGGCTTCCACATCGGGATTAATGGGTGAGGTTTGTTGGGTGGGTGGTTGATAAGCGTTAGAAGCTCTTGGTGGGATTTTGTTGCTTTTATTATAGTTGTTGGCGGGGTTTTGGTTTTGAGGAGAAAAACCGGGTGAAAGGTAATTGTTGGAACGGTAGCTCAGCAGATTTCTATCCCCTTGTTGTCTAGCTTGGTAATTTTCCGGTGAATAATTACCATAAGCAGCATACACATTTTCCGGATTTCCTTGTGTCGAAGGACAATCGGTGTATGAGTGAGGACCGCCACATGTTTCAAAAGGATTAGCAACCGCTTTAACTTGTTGTTGTTGTTGGTTTGAAGCGAGAAGCGTAATACTTTTGCTCATTTCAGTCATCATGCGGGTGAGTTCGGTCAGCTCAGGGTTTGCTGAGGTGGAGGAAACATTGACTCTCGGGTTGTTCCTAGAAGAAGCAGAGGAATCCCAGTTTTTGTGGTGAGTAGTCATGTTCTCAATAAGCTCTCTACACTCCTCGGGTCTCCTTTTCATGAATGTGCCACCGGCGGCTGCATTAATCGTATCACGATCTAGAAAAGTCAAACCGTTGTAGAAAGTATCGATTAAGGTCACATGGAGCATGTTGTGGTTTGGACATCTATCGATCAAGACATTATATCTCTCCCAAGCATCAAAAAGAGATTCATCAGGGTCTTGCATGAAACCGTTGATCTGATTGCGAAGGCTTGTGACCATGGATGGTGGAAAGTAGCGCGACAAAAAGCGTTGAGTCATGTCATCCCAAGTGTGAAAAGAATTCTTCGGGAGACGATCAAACCATTTCTCGGCATGATGTAATAAGGTGTGTGGAAAGAGTTGTAGGCGAAGTTCATCCATCGTGGCACCAGCCAACTTCATGCTTTGGGTAATTGTAATGAACTTGTCGAGGTGTTTGCTGGCATCATCATCAGGCAATCCACGGAATGGGTTTGTTTGTACTTGCTGAATCATGTGGTGCTTCAACGAAAACTCAGGAGCGTTGATTTGCATCGGCGCAATCGGTCCTCCTCGTCCAAACATGGTTGGTTGACAAAGTTCCTCCATGGACCGAAGATCGGGCTGTGGAAGAACATTGTTGTTATTATTAGGGTGCGGTGGATTATTGTTGTCAACACCAGACATAGCTAAATCTTCTTGAGGCTCGGGCTCTTGATAATTAGAAGATCTAGTACGCATGCACCTACAAAGACAAAAGAAAAAGAAACCAAACACAAAAACAATATATATACACAATAAAGATAAAGTCTTTTTGGATTTTTGAAATTTTTAATTTTTATGGATTTTTATCAATTTTTAATTTTTATGATTTTTTGGAATTTTTTATGCAAGAAAAATAACGCTCACAAGTGAACGGATCCCAAAAAGAAACGCGTCTCTCACAGAAAACCGTTAATCTTTACGAAAAGAGCCGGCAGCGGCGCCATTTGATACAAGGCTTTAGGCCAGGTAAAAAGATTCTTTGTCGTGTGTCTCTTCGAATTGAAAAACTTGTGTTTAATGTGTGACTCAGTTTTATTTTGGTGGAACAAAGATGTGTCGTTGTAGCGTTTAAAATTAAAAGTGCGGAACAATTAAAGTAGAGGTGCTCTTAAAGTAAATCTAAGTCTAATTAAAATAAAGGTGCAAGTATTTAAAAACGTGACTGAAATTAAAAGGCACTAAAGTAAATGACGCAGATTTAAATCTATCTAAGGCAAACTTAAAACGCAACTAAAACTTAAACTAAGGCAAGGCTAAAATTTAACTAAGGCAAATAAAATTAAAGTGCACTAAGGAAAAAGCAGGAAAAATAAAGCTTGAAAATAAAAATCAAAGACAAAAACTAATAAGAACCTGAATACAGCTCATTCGGACTAATCCTTCGTTTGGAACAATCACTCGTCCGGAATGTCACCTTCGGTTGGAATGATTCTTCTTCGCTAGGAATATTACCAAAATCCTTGATCCGGAACAAATTGATATGAATATGTCACTTATCCAAAACAATCCTTCGTTCGGAACTTTACTGATTCGGAACTTCTCAATCTTGCCTTGATTCGGAACTTTTGATCAACCCTTGATTCGGAAGATTCCGAATGAAGCCTCCTTGATTCGGAAGTTTCAGACTTCCGAATGAAGCCTTCTGATTCGGAACTTGCCCTTGATCCGGAAGTTGGTTCGGAACTTTTGAGTTCCGAATGAATCTCCTTGATCCGGAACTCTGGAGACTTCCGAATGAAATGCTTGACTCGGAACTTTTAAAGTTCCGAATGAACACTCACTGATCCGAAACCTTTGGAGTTCCGAATGAATTGCTTGATCCGGAACTTTTGAGTTCCGAATGAACTTCAGACTTCCGAATGAACTTCAGACTTCCGAATGAACAGCCTTCCTTATCTTGATTCGGAAGATTTTTCCTGGAAAGATCAGAAACACAACAAACTCCCCGAAGAACAAGGGATCATAGAAACAAGGAAGATAACACAGATTTAACCAAAATCAACACAAACGATTTAATAAAACTATCAATGAAACAACAGTAAACATAAACAAACAGTTAAAATTAATAAAACAAACAAATTTAACCACAATAATTGAAAACCCACTTGATCAAAATAAAGAACATGAACATGAACACAACATAAACATAACAAATCAAATATTGAGAAAGGTAGATAGGAGATTAACAAGATAAAATAAAGATTGACAAGAATTAAAATGAAAACTTACTTGGAATTAAATGGTAATTAAGGTGCAAAACATGTATTTAAAGTTGACAAGAAAAGTAAATGACAAGGTAATTAAAGGTGGAATAACTAGTTTCACTCTAGCCAAAGAGAATGAAATGTAAATCCTAATGACTATTTATAGGGGAGGGTTAAGGAAGCTTCCTCCCCTCTTTCCTTTTCTCTTAATTGCGTCATTAAGTCCCTCCTTCTTTTAATCTTCATTAATTGCATACTTAGTCCTTTTCTTCTAATCTTCTTTAAACTTGGACTTAAGGGACTTTTGGCTTCGGGATTTCTTTGAACTCGTCTTTAAATTCTCCAATAAAATAGACTTGAATTCTTCGGCTTTTGATAAACTTCCGTCTTTTGACTATTTCTTCGATAAATATTCAGAATTGGTCTTGGACTTCCGTTCTTTTTGCACTCTTGACTTCTTGACTTTGTCTTTCATCTTTTTCTTTAATAAAAGTCCGTAAATGCCCGTGAATTCCCGTGTTTTCTCCACTTTTCACCTTTTCGTCCTAAATTACAACAAAAACACAAACAACGCATAATTCCGACATAAAAGACATAAAATACATGTTTTGGTCCGGTTATTATTGTAATTAAGTGGTAGAAAGGATGGGTGTTTACACACCTATCAGTAAGGCTAAAGTTGCTTGGGATAATGTGTGTCTTCCAAAATCCGAGGGCGGGCTTGGTATTCGTCGTTTGGGTGATTTTAACAAAGCCCTTATGGTTTCCCACATCTGGAAGCTTTTATCCTTGAAGGAATCGTTATGGGTGAAGTGGATTTTTAGCTATAAGCTCAAGGACCAGAATTTTTGGAGCATACCTGTTCGTGGGAATATGACTTGGAGTTGGCGGAAACTACTTCAGCTTCGTCCTTATGTTCGTGACTTTTTTGGCATAAAATTGGAGATGGTTCGAAGACTTCGATTTTGTTTGATAAATAGTGTGATGATAGTTTGTTAGCTAATATTATTACCCATCTTGATATGTACAGATCAGGTATGCATTCAGAATCTAAGGTTAGCCAACTTTTATCTAATGGGATTTTACTTTGGCCGGATCATATTCAACAAAAGTATCCCTTTGTGACGACTATTAATATTCCTGTTCTATTGGCGGAGGATAAGCTGGTTTGTCGTTCTAGGTTGGGTATTGAAACTACGTTTAGTGTTTGGAATGCTTGGCATGAGCTTAGGCCGAGCGCTGATAGCGTTTCATGGGCGCCTGTGGTGTGGTTTCCCTCGTGCATTCCACGGCATGCGGTAACTTTGTGGCTTGTCATGCTCAAACGCCTTAAAACCCAAGATAAGTTGCATGCATGGAATGTTTCTCCAATATTAAGCGAGAGGTTCCCGCTGTGTGATATCCAGCCCGACTCACATGATCACCTCGTTTTTGAGTGTACATTTTCATCTCAGGTTTGGAGGGCCATTTGTGCTTTGGCGGATGTATCTTTTAATACTTCACTGTATGTTCTGGAACCGATGGCCAATAGGAAGACTTCTAAGTGTTTGCAATCCAAACTTGTACTCGCGACTTGTGTTTACTTTCTGTGGCAGGAACGGAACTGCAGGTTATTTAAGGTGTCAAGGAGGTCGGTTGATCAGCTTGTTAACTGTATTGTGACGTGTGTTCGTGCTAGACTTATGTCATGTCGCTTTAAGAAGACAAATGCTGGCTCCCGGTTGTTTCAGCGGTGGAATATTTCGGATGATTTTATGCTCAAATGATTATGTTTTTTTTTTCATCCGTGTCTTTGTAGGTGGTTTTATCCAATTGGGGTGATTGGATTTGTATTGTTTCTATTTTTAGTTGCATGGTATGTCATGTGACTTTGATGTTCAAGCGTTTAGCTTGAGGTTAATGTGGTACTTCAGCCGCATTCCATTTGTACTTAACTGTTTTGTTTTGTTAATATATTTTACCGGGGTTGTTTCCCCTTTACCAAAAAAAAGAAACCCTAGTCCTATAAATGCAAGGGTAGGGGTCTCATTCTACAGAAGGTTTTCTCTCACGACTACACCTCTTATACCACATATTAATCCGATACTAACTTGACCGTCAAAGGTGGACCCCGGGACTCCGGCCTCGGGTCCACTCCTAACCGGTTCTCTATTGTTTGTAGCATTACTCAAGACCCGGGAAGATGATTAACGGCCCAAGAGATTCGTCAGGCCAGCCCAGCCAAATTATGCTCCAACAAGTTGGCGCCATCCGTGGGACCCAACAACTCACTTCGTGCTTTCTCCCGAGAACTATATTTTCTTTTGACATTGTTCGGGTCTCACGACTACACCTCTTATACCACATATTAATCCGATACTAACTTGACCGTCAAAGGTGGACCCCGGGACTCCGGCCTCGGGTCCACTCCTAACCGGTTCTCTATTGTTTGTAGCATTACTCAAGACCCGGTAAGATGATTAACGGCCCAGGAGATTCGTCAGACCGGCCCAGCCAAATTATGCTCCAACAAGTTGGCGCCATCCGTGGGACCCAACAACTCACTTCGTGCTTTCTCCCGAGAACTATATTTTCTTTTGACATTGTTCGGGTCTCAGATCTCGATTGGTTCCACTCCAAGATGTTCATAACATATTGATAATAAAGGTACATGACACCTTGTAGTAAAGGTACATAAAATTTATTGCTATGATCTTAGTTCTTTTATCACATATATATATATATATATATATATATATATATATATATATATATATATATATATATATATATATATATATATATATATATATATATATATATATATATATATATATATATATATATATATACGTATACAGTTTATGCTTTATCTATGAGATTCATGGTTCATCACATCTTGGAATAACCTTAGCAATTATATGGATTTAACTAAGCATTCTTAGAATTTTAACATATTAACGTACCAAAATATGATTTGATTTCATAGATATTTAAGATCATATGGCTCACGCTATAATAGACACGTAATTTTTATCTTGAATTTCCTTCTAGAAAATTACGAACATGCCTTTGATAGTAAAATAAACCAACAACTGTTTTACAAATTATTTAAATCGGTGGCCAACATAGTAATATAATGTCACTCCTTGGAGTTTGCTTTCTAGAATTACTAGGCACAGCATATGTTTAAGGGCGATATCAGTTTAATTAGTTAAAGATATTCATGATATCTTTTGAATTTGACGAAAAATATTATCTTTAAATCAGTAAAAAATATTATTTAGTTATGGATAATATCATTATGTTTTAACAAAAAGATATTACATATATCTTTTAACTTGGTTAGATTACTTTCTGTGAATATCGCGACCCGACCACTTTATGTTTGGTTCAGTTCGTCCTCCAAAATACGTGTTGCGGTCGTGAATCCGTCCTTCCACGATACTCTGCACGTTTGGACTTATTTTATTATCCGTGGTCGTGGTACGTTATCCGTACTAGTCCGCACAACCAGACACATTTTTTTATCCGTGGTCGTGGATCGCGTCTTTCGTATTAATCCGCACATTCGGATACATTATTTATATTTATAAAAGATATCGCACATATCATTTAAATTCGTACAAGATATATTGATCTTTTAAAGTTAGCAAAGATATATTCTTATATATTTTAAAAGGATAATATATTATCCATATTTTTTAAATAGGTAGTAAGATATTACATATATTTTTAGCTAATAAAAGATATTATCCATATCTTTTATGTTCAAAAAATCTTATCAATATTTTTCATATTAATATAAAATATTGCATAAATCTTTTTTATCGGCAAAAGGATATTACATATATCTTTTGATTTGGTTACTATATTTTTCGTATAAGTCGTGGCTCGGCCTGCTATATTGTGTCGCGACCCGACCTCTTTATCCGCAGTCATGGTATGTCCATCCGCGCTCGTCTGTACGATCGTTCAATCGGTCGTATCTATATTACTAAAAGATATTATTTATCTTCTATAAGATATTATCGATAAAGAGATATTACATATATCTTTTAATAAATTTTCCTATTTTATTTTCTATCCGCGGTTATGGTCCATCCTTCCGCGCTCGTTCGCACGTTCGAACATCTTTAGCCTACGGGCGTACATGTACTTATCGTTCCCATGCGGAATAAGAGGATTGAGTGAACCTAATAATTCAACTTGTCGTGTAAGAGGGTTGCAAACCCAACGACCACGGATCCTGTATCCTTGTTAGACACCTTGCTATCAAGATGTTGTAGTAAGTTATGCAAACCACATGACTAATGATGGACTTGCAAAAGACACACTGTGCACGTCTAACAACATTATCGGTACGCCGCACGTAATGGCATAGCTCATCCAATAAGTTAGTTAAGATACGTCTTATACTACGTGACAATTCGCGGTTATGGCAAGACCCATCCGCGTTGGTTCGCACGTTCGAACACATTTTCTATCTTTCGTACGCGGCTATTGTACGTCCATTCGCGCTGGTCTGCGTGATCGTAATTTTTTGAATACTTGATTAAGCTTAATACTACTAATTGAGTGTAGCACCATTAAACGTGGGGGGCTACTAGGGTATAATAATACCACTATTTATGTGCACGTCACACACATATCTTTGGATATATTCCTTTTCCACAGAAGTCCGCCTTCAGACGGCTTATTCCTTTGCCATGTAAGTATCTCTTCCATTGGATTATTCCTTCGTCGCGGAAGTACTCCTTCCGCGCGCTTGTTTATGCGCCATGGAAGTATCTCTTCCATTGGCTTATTCATTCGCAGCGGAAGTACTCCTTTCGCGTGCTTGTTTCTGCGCCATGGAAGTATCTCTTCCATTAGCTTATTCCTTCACCGCGGAAATACTCCTTTCGCGCGCTTATTCCTTTGCCATGGAAGTATCTCTTCCATTGTCTTATTCCTTCGCCGCGGAAGTACTCCTTTCACGCTTTTATTCCTTTGCCATGGAAGTATCTCTTCCATCGGCTTATTCCTTCGCCGCGGAAGTACTCCTTCCACGCGCTTGTTTCTGCACCATGGAAGTATCTCTTCCATTGGCTTATTCCTTCGCCGCGGAAGTACTCCTTCCGCGCGCTTATTCCTTTGCCGTGGAAGTATCTCTTCCATTGGCTTAATCCTTCGCCACGGAAATACTCCTTCCGCACGCTTATTACATTGCCATGGAAGTGTCTCTTCCATTGGCTTATTCCTTCGCCGCGGAAGTACTCCTTCCGCGCGCTTATTTCTGCGCAATGGAAGTATCTCTTCCATTAGCTTATTCCTTCAACGCGGAAGTACTCCTTTCGTGCACTTATTTCTGCGCCATGGAAGTATTTCTTCCATTGGCTTATGCCTTTGCCACGAAAGTATCTCTTCCGTTGGCTTATTCATGCTCCGTGGAAGTATTCTTCCACGTGCTCGTTATCTTTGGCCGTGGAAGTATTCTTCCACGTGCTCATTATCATTCGCCGTGGAAGTACTCTTCTACGTACTCATTATCTTTGCCGTGGAAGTATCTCTTCCACGTGCTCATTATTTTTCGCTGTGGAAGTATCCCTTCCACGTGCTTATTATCTTCGCCGTGAAGTATCTCTTCCACGTGCTTATTATCTTTGCCGTGGAAGTATATCTTCCACGTGTTTATTATCTTCGTCGTGGAAGTATCCCTTCCACGTGCTTATTATCTTTGTCGTGGAAGTATCTCTTCCACGTGCTCATTATTTTTCGCCGTGTAAGTATCTCTTCCACGTGCTTATTATTTTTCGTCGTGGAAGTATCTCTTCCACGTACTTATTATCTTCGCCGTGGAAGTATCTTTTCTACGTGCTTATTATCTTTGTCGTGGAAGTATCTCTTCCACGTTCTTATTATCTTTGCCGTGGAAGTACTCTTCCACATACTCATTATCTTTGTTGTGGAAGTATCTCTTCTACGTGCTCATTATTTTTCGCCGTGGAAGTATCTCTTCCACGTGCTTATTATCTTCGCCATGGAAGTATCTCTTCCACGTGCTTATTATCTTCGCCGTGGAAGTATCTCTTCCACGTGCTTTTATCTTTGTTGAGGAAGTATCTCTTCCACGTGCTCATTATTTTTCGCCGTGGAAGTATCTCTTCCACGGGCTTATTATCTTTGCCGTGGAAGTATCTCTTCCACGTGCTTATTATCTTCGCCGTGGAAGTACTCTTCCACGTGCTCATTATCTTTGTCGTGAAAGTATCTCTTCCACGTGTTTATTATCTTCGCCGTGGAAGTACTCTTCCACGTGCTCATTATCTTTCGCCGTAGAAGTACTCCTTCCTCTGACACGTTGTTTTCGCTGTGGAAGTGCTCCTTCCACCGGCTCATTATTTTCGACACGAAAGTACTCCTTTCGTTGGCTTATTATCCTTCGCCGTGGAAGTGCTCCTTCCACCTGCTCATATTTTCGCCACGAAAGTACTTCTTTCGTTCGCTTATTATCCTTCGCCATGGAAGTACTCCTTCCACCGGATCACTATTTTCGCCACGAAAGTACTTCTTTCGTTGGATCATATCTTTGATGTGGAAGTACGCTTTCTGCGAAGAATTACTTGGCCCGGCTACGGAGTGAATTCCCAAAATTTATATCGTTTGTACTTAATTAGATGGAGCATGATCAACTACGTTTAATCCAAGGAAAAGCGTGACAAATTTTGGAAGTCATTATCAAATTTCGTGGCCATAAGACGTATGTAATATCCGCATCACTTTTCCACAGAAGTAAGAATTCTGTTTGACTTAAGACGAATGAAATATTCGCATTATGTTGCATCATCAGTGGGTACAAAAAGTACGCCTTCAAAATATTCACAATGCAACATATGGGTTCCACTTCCACCTTCATAATACCTTCTTGTCATCCTCACGTTAGTGATGAAAAAGAATTAAACCTTGCCAAATGCCAGTGTTACCCCGGCTATAGAACAAGTTTTCTTCTACTGGGTCTTTACTGTCAAGTAACGGGAAACCAAGCATTCGAGCACAATCACCCGTCTTACGTATACGTGTTTTCCCATTTCTTTCGACGTGGATATACTTACAGGTATCGGATATGGTGTAAAGTCTTGTAACCTCGGTGACAACCTCGCATACTAGACTGGGGGGACACGATTGGTTATAGTGGCTATGCTCACTATTCGCAATCCCAACCCATCATTTTTTTACTAAAGGAAGCCCATTACGAGGGGAGCAATATGTTATGGATGACCCACGAGGATATCCTAGAAACAAGCCGCACGTGGTTGTTTAATAAGTGTGATACATGAATAAGTCTAGCATAACATGATCATGGACCATATCATACTAGACTGGGGGGACATGTCGACGTATAGTCTGCAGGCGGCCCGGCCCGACAGGCCCGCGGCCCACACATACCTAACTTACCCTTCAAGAAACCCTAGTCCTATAAATACAAGGGTAGGGGTCTCATTCTACAGAAGGTTTACTCTCACAACTACACCTCTTATACCACATATTAATTCGATACTAACTTGACCGTCGGAGGTGGACCCCGGGGCTCCGGCCTCGGGTCCACTCCTAAACGGTTCTCGATTGTTTGAAGCATTACTTAGGACCCGGGAAGACGATTAACGGCCTAAGAGAGTCGTTAGACCGGCCCAGCCAAATTATTCTCCAACATTTACTGATTGGAGTCTCAGTATATGTCTAAACCTCTGGATTCTTAATCTGCTCTTTAATCACCTTATTCATGGACATTGTTGTTGTTGAATCCGTTGTATGGAAGATGTCCATTGAGGGGATGTAGTAAGAGGATATGATGTGTATGGATTATGGATCTTAGTAGATGTGTTGTGATGTGATTGTGGTTGAAATTCCGAAAATTACGATTTTTTCTCAGTCCGACAATAAATTCCTCAGTCCGATATAACGGTAAACCGAAAATTTTGAATTACTAAATTTTGAAATCGAGTAAGAAATAGCCAAAAACTAGTAGGAAAATTTTTTTAATTTGAAAAGTGAAAAATTTTGACGAAAAATAAAACCTAAAATGGCCTAAAAATTTGAATATTTGGTCCGAAAATTTGAATTTTTTGTCGAAATTTTTTCATGTCGCCAAAATTTGAAATCGAAGCTTAAATGGGCTAAAAATGGTCTAGGAAAATTATTTTTTTTTGCCAATGTGCAAAAGCTTAACCTTCGCAATCCCACACTTTGATTCGTCGCAATACCAAACTTAAACTTTTCGCAATACCAAACTTAAACTTTTCGCAATGTCTATCGCAATAACAGAAAAACTGATCTATCGCAATGTCTATCACTGTCTATCGCAATAACAGAAAAATTGATCTATCACAATGTCTATAGCAATAACAGAAAAACTGATCTATCGAAATGTCTATCGCAATCCCTATCACAATCCAGAAACCACCCTAGCACATTGCGATGGAATTTCAAGCTGAAGATTCGCAATATGGTTATTGTTTCGTACTTTGAAAGAAAAAATGATATTTTTTCTTAGAAATTCGTGATTTTAACCAATCCAAAGCACCCAAATCCCTACCACAACTATGTAGAAGATATGTGGATCACTTGGAACAACAAAAACACGAATAAAATTTAAAAATTGGGTAGAATCTATCAAAACTCATGAATCCAATAAAAACACACCAGAAATATTCAATCACCTATCCATTATAGGCTCTTGATACCAAATGTTAATCCCACTTCAATTCATAACATAAGATTTAGAGTAGATTTAGAGAGAGAAAGAGAAGAAAGTTAGAGAGAGAAAGTAGAGAGAATGGTGGAAGGTTAATGTTTACTAGAAAGAGAAAGTAAAATAAACCAACACTCTCTTTCACACATGGAAGAGGGTTTATTTACCCATGAGCTTGGTGGGCTCATGGGCTTATTAGCTTGGGTCGTGCTTGGCCTATCTTGGGCATAAAGCCCTACCTTAGACAATATTAGCTTAAGGTCCAAGCCCGGTTAACCCGACTAACCTATTACAATACAAGACCTATAACGACTAAGATGATCTATTACATTCTTGTTTGACTATATAAAATATACGGCTAACAATGTAAAATAAACCAACACCCTCTTCCACACATGGAAGAGGGTTTATATACCCATGAGCTTGGAGGGCTTATGGGCTTGTTAGCTTGGGTCAGGCTTGGCCTATCTTGGGCATAAAGCCCCTACCTTAGACAATATTAGCTTAAGGTCCAAGCCCGGTTAACCCGACTAACCTATTACAATACAAGACCTATAACGACTAAGATGACCTATTACATTCTTGTTCGACTATATAAATTATAGGGCTAACAAGCATAAGTTGACAATCCGACCAGGGTATCCCTTGGTAAAGCAAAAGAAACGCGAACAGGCCCCGCAACAAAGCCAAGTAATACTACAAGAAGTTAAAAGCTAGTTGACGCAGACATTATGTGGGAGGTGTATTTCCATGATTGTCTATCTAACTCGATCTTGGTAAAGAAACACGACGAAAGTTGGCGTATGTGCGTTGACTTCACAGATCTCAACAAAGCATATCCGCAGGACTGCTACCCACTTCCATAGATTGATTGGAAAGTGTAATCTTTGTGTAGGTATCCCTTCAGATGATTTTTGGATGCATATAAGGGATATCACCAAATTAAGATGGCCGAGGAGGACAAGGAGAAAACGGCATTCCATACGAGCCAGGGTGCCTATTGTTACACCAAGATACCGTTCGGCCTCAAAAACGCTGGCGCAACCTATCAAAGGTTGGTTGACAAGGCATTTGATAATCAAATTGGGCGTAACCTGGAAGTCTACATTGACGACTTGGTTATCAAGAGTCATACGGAGGACGGGCTTATCATAGATATTAAAGAAACCTTCGCCACGTTGCGAGAAATCAATGCACGTTTAGGGCTACGGAAGGAATTTTATTGGGGTACATGATTGATCCAAATGGGATCGAACCATGCGCAGACAAGACAGGGGCCGTGATACAACTACCATCCCCAAGGACGCGTAAGGAAGTACCGTCTCTTAATGGTAAGTTGACAGGACTAAATAGGTTCTTGTCTAACTCTGCGGAAAAATCGTTACCCCTCTTGAAAACACTCAAGAGGTGTGTGAAGAAGAGTGATCTTAACTGGAGGACGAAAGCAGAAGAAGCCTTTAATGAACTCAAAAAGCACTTGGCGTTCCTCCTGATGTTGGTCGCACCACGACCTAAGGAGGAATTAAATATCTACCTCTCAGCCACTCACGGCGCAATAAGTGTAGTCTTAATGACGGATAGGGACACGGTGCAGATGCACATTTACTTTGTCGGCATGGCACTACAAGGACCAGAGTTGAAATACACGCCAATGAAAAAGATGGTTTTATCGCTAGTATATGCCACCAAACGGCTGCGCCGGTACTTCCAGGCGCATCCTATTGTCGTAATAACTGACCAGCCAATCAAACAGGTCATATCAAGGCCAGAAACGACAGGACGTTTGCAAAAATAGAGTATTCTGTTGGGGAACACAATATCTCATATCGGCCTCGCACGGCGATTAAAGGCAAAATATTGGATGACTTTATAATAGAGAAGCTGGAGGAGGAAAGCATGGAGACTCTTAAGGAGGATAATCTCCAAGACCCATGGGTCTTATTCACGGATGAATCTTCATGCATGGATGGATCTGGCGCAGGCCTTATCCTAACTGATCCGGAGGGTATGTAGTTCACATATGCCCTACGGTTCAAATTTACAGCAACAAACAACGAAGCTGAGTATGAAGCCTTGATCGCACGCTTGAGAATAGCTGCCCATATGGGAGTACGAAACTTGGAAGCACATGTCGACTCACATCGAGTCGCCAACCATATCCTTGGGGAGTATGAGGCCAAAGAGGATAACATGATCCAATACCTCGAAAAGGTAAAATCCCTCGTTGGAGGATTCAACAGATTTACCATTAAAAAAGTACATAGAGGTGAGAACAAGAAGGTGAATGCCTTGAGCAAAATCGGGTCCACTAGCTTTGCTCACCTATCCGAAAAAGTGTTGGTAGAAATACTTAAGGATAAATCGATTGTAGGAGAAGAAACTCTGTCAATAGTCGAGGAGGAGGGACCTACGTGGATGACCCAGCTCATCGAATACTTGATAAATGAAACACTCCCGGAGGACTAAACTGAACCACGCCGCATCCGGCGAAAGGCGCAGGGGTTTGAGGTCCGTGATGGTATTCTATACAAGATATCATTCTTGCAGCCTTGGATGCATTGTGTCGGACCAAAACAAGCGAGCTACGTGATTAGTGAAATTCATGAGGGGTCCTGCAGTATGCATGCAAGCCCTAGTTCAGTCATGGCAAGAGCCCTACAGACGGGATACTATTGTCCGACCATGCATAAGGACACACGGGACATCATACTTAGGAGTAATGATTGTCAAGTACACAGGCCAGTACCACGTAACCCACAAAAAAGTTAACACCAATCACATCCCCATGGCCATTCTACAATTAGGGAATTGACATAGTAGGACCGTTCCCCGTGGCAGCTGGAGGTGTTAAATTTTTAATAGTCGTTATGGACTACTTTTCCCGATGGATCGAAGCCAAAGCAGTGGCAACAATCATGGTCAAACGGGTAAAAAAGTTTGTGTGTGATGATATTGTATGCCGCTTTGGCTTGCCAGGGGAGATAATCTTTGACAACGACAAACAGCTCGCAGAAAATCCATTTAGAGACTGGTGCGTGGCATTGAATATCACGCAATATTTTGCATCTGTGAAGCACCCATAGACCAATGGATTGGTGGAGCATGCCAACCAAAGTCTGGGGGAAGGACTTAAGGCACGTCTAGATGACAAAAGTGACAAGTGGGTCGATGAGCTACCACATGTGTTGTGGTCGCATCGAACAATGATCAAAACTGCTAATGGGGACACCCCATTCGCACTGGCGTACGACACTAAAGCAGTAATACCAGCCGAAATTGGAATGCCAACAATTCGCACTACGGAAGTGAACGTTACCACGAACGACGAGGAACTAAGGGTTAACTTAGATCTTTTAGAGGAAAAACGATAATTGGCAGCAATCGATGAGGCGAAAGCTAAAGAAAATATGAAAAGGTATTATGATGCTAAGGTGAAGGGCGTATCCTTCATGCCATAAGATTTTTTTTATCAGGAAAACGAAGCAAGCAGCATTGAGAATACAGGGAAACTGGGCCCAAAGTGGGAAGGACCGTATGAAGTCGCGGACACTTTGGGGAACGGCGCATACAGGTTGCGCGACATAGGCGACCGAGACTTAGGTCGCATGTGGAACATCAACAATCTCAAAAAATGCTATCTTTAGGGCTACGACCTTCCACATGGACATCTCACTGTAGTCAGCATCAATAATCTCCATGTCATTTTTTATGTTTTTTCTAGGGATCACTTGTCTTAGGGTTTTTTCAATTCTGTTTCAAAAGATCGTGACCGTAATAGTAAAATACCGTGGTGCCTAGCTAGCTCCACGGCTTATTCTTGTTCAACTTTTCTTTTTCTTCATACTTAGAATTATTTATTTCTGTTTCCTAATTCATATGCATTCAACAAACCGTCCATGTACTATTCGTTTCTATGAGAAGCAAGAGGATTGAGCGAACCTATTAACTCAACTTGCCACATTAGAAGGATTCAACCCCGGCGGCCACTGATCATGAATCCTTTCTAGACACATTATTTGCAAGACGTTGTAATAAGTTAAAACATACCGCATCGATAAAATATGCGGACGTGTTAAAGACACACCTTGCACGTGTAGTAACATGTAATGCTAGTCTTCTTTACAAACCGTGCTATTTCGCGCGTACAACGGATATACAACTATCTAATATATTATGTATAACAAACAAAAATACGAGTATATATACACAATGCCGTGGACATCAACGATTGAATATTACAAATAAACATAAGTGTTTTATCAAATACATATGGATTGTTCATCATTTAGGAAGCATGGACTCTCTAAGTTCCTTCCTTTGTTGGATGATTGATGCTAAGTTAAACCCTCCCGGCGCGGCATCATCCTCCAGCAATAAGGTCAATCCGGGTCTAGTAGGGGCTGTCACGGGCACGCCATCAGACCTAAGCAAGTGGGCGGACCCCGTAGTGGGGGTATGACACAAGACACGACTTCTTCTCTTCCCCCTGGCACGGTCCATGTTCGCCTTGATCGCCTCTCCCAAACTTTTCTCTCTTTTAAATCCCATGGGTTATCAGTGGGAGGAGTATCGACATACAAGGGAATGGTGAGTTGGACATCCAAGTCAGTGTCAATACAAAGCCACTCCATGATCATGTCGATGGGAGCATCTTTCAATGCCACCAAATCCTTCAGCAGACGATACTCAATATCCTTAAGTACCGTCATGGAGGCGGTCATGTTTACGTCTGGTTTATGGAAAGCATGATCCTTGGCGACTCGTCCCTATTCAACCCATTCCATTTCGGCTAGGAGGCCTTCATGCCTGCCACGGTCGATGCCGTCGGAGACGACATTAGCAAATGGCTGGACCATTTGGGGTGATTCGACAATCTTTGCCACCACCAACCTTAGTTCGCTCCCAATCAACCACCTACGACCAGCGATGGCCGTAAGCATGTGGGGGAATAGCTCCTCGTCAAAGTCTATAGCCATACTGTCCAGCCTTGTATCCATCTCCTTAAGGCGTTCTTCTACAACCTTCTCATGACCAACCCTAAAGTTGATAAACTATGCGGCTACATGTTCTTCACCCATTACTATCTTGCACAGGTTATCATGGTCACCAGAGATTGTAGACACATCATTGACCAAGGACTGGGCAGCGGATTCGGTAGCGGCCACCTACGGATACCAAATTATGTGTTAGTCACATTTAAAAGGTACTTATCTTGTACAAAAACAAAATAAGAGAAAAAGAAAAGACAACAGTTTAAAGAAGCATATAATACCCAGACCGATGTAGATGTTGCTAATGGCGGCCAACCCTAATTTCTCTCTATAAAATATCTAATCATTCTCAACCTTATTCGATTTTAATTGCGGTTGTTTTGTATCTGATCTTGTTTCTTCTACCCTTAGGTCACGGTACTGTTTGAAATCTAGGTTTAGGGTTTTAACCTTCATCCTGATTGAGATTTTGTGCCTTGTTTTATGAGTGAGGCTTAGATATTGTGATACAAGCAGTCTTGACTAATTATCTCGACGGGTTTACGATTGCTGTTGATTTGATTATTAGGGTTTCGTTATTGTTGGGTCTTGAAGAGGCGCTTAATTTTTGTTTATTATATGGATACATATTGAGGGGTTGTGATTGGCTTTCGTGTTTGAAGCCCTAATTAGGGTTTCTTTTGTTTTTGTGTTTTTGGAGAGATGGTACCATCGGATATTAATAAATCTTGTGTAGGAAAGGCTAATGAGGGTACGAAGAATGTTTCTGCCACTGCTTATGAAGGTAAGAAAAACGATGGGGATTTTGCGCAATCTAAGGCCCCCAAAATTGTTAAGTATATTCTTAAAAAACCAGGCTCATCACATGTGGGCGATTACACGTTATCTAGTGATGCTTCTTCGAATGTGACTGCTGCTAGGGTTGTGCCGAACCCTAATATGGTATTTGATCATTTATTGCTGCTAGGGTTGCTGCTGATGTTTCGAATGTTTGGGGTTCGCCTAATCATAAGGTTTCTTTTGTTTTGAATGATGATCAGACGGGTACCAATGTTGCTGATAACAATGGAAGTGTAGTCACTAACGTTAACATACCTACTGCTAATGATGATAGGGATACGATGATTGCACAGGTTGATACAAGATTGTATGTTAAAAATGTTGTCACGGTACGTGTTGAACAAGCTGATGACAATTGCTTACAACAGGTTTCTTCAAAGGTTGTTAATGAGGTTCCTCCAAAGGCGAATTTTCGCTTTGTTTAATCGATGACTCCTGATCCGGAAGCGAATGTGGCATCTAATATGCCAGTAAAGGTTGTTAATGAGGTAAATTCTCGTTTTGATCATAGATTGTATGGTTATTTTCTTGGAAAACGACTTGCGTTTCTGGTGGTCAAATATTTTGCTCGACAGCATTGGGGTAAATATGGTCTTAACAGGATTATGTTAAATGCGAAAGAGTTCTTCTTCTTTAAGTTTAATACTAAGAAGGGAATGGAGGATGTATTGAGAATGGGCCATGGATGATTAGGAAAATACCTATTGTTCTTAAGCAATGGAATTTGGATACGAGATTGCAAAAGGAGGAGCTTACTTCCATCCCGGTGTGGGTAAAGATACATGATATTCCTATTCAGGTTTTCTCGGAGGATGGTCTTAGTATCATAGCCTCTCATATTTTTAAACCGCTAATGATTGATTCATTTACTAGTGCTATGTGTATTGACTCTTGGGGTAGGAGTAGTTTTGCTTGGTGTTTGATAGAAGTTAAGGCGGATGATGATCTGAAGGAACATCTAATTTTTGGAGTTTCTTTGGCTGATGGTTCTGGATATACAACGAAGACGGTTACTATTGAGTATGAATGGAGACCTCCACGCTGTGACCAGTGTAAAATATTTGGTCATGATCATGAGTCATGCCCAAAGGTGGTCAAGGTTAATCCTATTGTTGCTTCTAATGTAGGTGATAATAATGTTGGTGTTCAATCCAATGATGGGTTTAAGAGTGTGACTCGAAAGAAGAAGAGAGGTAAGAAGAAGAATGGAGGCATTCATGTAGGAACAAATAATTTGTATGTTCCTAAAGTGAATATTCCACCTAAAGTGGCTCATAAGAAGACTTCTAAGATTGCTGATATACCTTCGACGTCTACACATGTTCATCATAATATGAATGATAGTGGTGTTGTTACATCTAATGCTTATGACATTATGAACGAATCAGATGAAGAAGTAATACATGCATTTTATGTGGGTTCTAATTTCTCGGAATCCTCTCGAATTGATCTCGGCCTTAAGTGGAATGATTGTTCTTGGTTACTAAAATAAGAGGGCTTAGTTTTCTAATCTAATAAAAAGTGGAAATGAAAATTTAAATCAAAGATAATTAATTCAATGGTGATTAATAAAAACTTGAATTTTAAATTAGAATTAAGATTAAAATAAAATTAAAATTAAAATTAAAAATTAAAAATTAAAATAAAGAAACAGTAAAGAAATAGTAAAGAAACAGTAAAACTTTAAATACCCAAAAGATAACTGATTCGGAAGTTACTGTTCATTCGGAAGATAAAGGTTCATTCGGAAGTTGAGCTTCATTCGGAACTTTGTGCTTGGTTCGGATGTTTTAGACTCATCCGGAACATACTGATTCGGAAGTTTTACATTCATCCGGAACTTACTGATTCGGAAGTTCTCTATGTTCCGATTCGGAACTTTTGGTAAAAAATCGGTTCGGAACTTATGCCTTGGTTCAGAAGTTTAAAATTGGTTCGGAACTTAACAATTGGTTCGGAACTTTTAATTTTATTCGGAAGTTATGGGTTGGTTCGGAACTTATGCCTTGGTTCGGAACTTTTTATAGGTAAACTCATTCGGAACTTTTAACTGACTCGGAACTTTTGAAAACAAAACTCATGCGGAAGATACTGTTCACTCGTTCGGAACTTCTGGGAAACCCAGATACAGTAACAGTACCGAAGAACAAGGAAAATCATTTTTAATCCAAAAATCACTAAGTTTTTCGCCAAAGACTAAAATAACTTAATCACAAAGCATCTATTAACCATAAGCTACAAATCCCACTAACAAAAACACAAATCCCAACAACTTTTGAAGATCAAATCAAGAAAAATAAAACTTAGGAACTTGAAGATAAAGATGAAGATGAACAAGATTAAATGGAAAGATTAAACAAGACTTTGTATTGAATGATTAATGTCTTAACAAGATCAAACAAGAATTAAAATAACAAGATTTGAAAAACAAAGATTAAAATCACCAATCATCCTAGTGGTGATGGTGATGAAACGAACTAAAAAGAAAAAGGTGGGGAGGAGAGAAAACTCCAGACTACTAAAACCTAACTAGTGGATGTGTGTGAGGGGGGCTCCTTTTATAGGCTTGTCCTTTGGTTGGTGAGTGGGCTTTCTCCCGTTCTCCTTGTCTTTTCGTCTTTTCAGAAAAGTTTCCGTTTTCGATTCTGATTCGGGATTTGTCGTCGATTAAATTCAACTCGTCTTTTAATTTCTTCGTTTAATAGACTTGAGTTTCTTCGACTTATATAAATCTTCCATCTTTGGTCCTTTTCTTCGATAAATCTTCGAATAGGCCCAGTGACTTCAAATCTTTTGCATCTCTTGGACAATAGACTTTATCTCGAGTCTTTTTCTTCAGTAAAACCCGTGCAATCCCATCTTTTCTTCAATATTCATCCGGTTGGCTCTGAAAACACAATAAACACAAAAACCACGCATAATTCCAAACAAATGATATTAAATACGTGTTTTGATCTTATTTTAGCCAGAATTAAGTGGTAAAAGGATGGGTGTTTACACACCTATCAAATCCCCTACACTTAACCATTGCCATGCCCTCATGCAATGCTTAGTGATAAAGCAATTTTACATTTTTCTCATAATTAATCAACCTTGGCCTTATTTAAATTCTACTAAACAAAAATTAAAGAAATAAAACTTCAAAGATAACAAAGGGATACAAAACCATTTTCACTTGAAAATAGCTACATGGAAATAACTTGCGAAGAAAACAATGACTTACATTAGGGCTTTTGTGCTGCGAAGATTTATCACCCTCAAGTTTCACGTTCCCCAAACTAAGCTTAAAAACGAGATCATTGTTATTATAAGTTAGCAATTCAATCACTTAGACACATGGCTTAATTAAATGCTTAAACTCCCTTATTCCTAGGTGTATCTCTTATATTTTATTTTTGTCTTAGAACGATCATGAAGATGCATTTTTGGACTTATTTCGATAGTTTATTAGGGCTGAAAGCAAAGTAGGACGATTTGATCAATAGTTAGCTAAAGGACAAAATCTCTTAAAACTGCTTCTCGGGATATCAAAAAGTTCATATCTTGGCATAACTTGGTTCACGATTTGAGACCTTTCTCGGGCCGATATTTGGCATGTACTTCATACTTCATATCTTCGAGAGACGTTCTTGAGATAATGGTCTTCTCATCATAATAGAGTTTCTTCACTTGGAGACTTTTGAGGGGTACTCCAACTTTGTTGACCACGACTTCATGATTATTTCTTCAATCTCTAATTGGGATTTTGAGATACAACGATCCGCCTCCTTTTAGGACTTGGATCTATTTATCCTCATACCTTGTTAGGGTCTTTTCGGACAGACTTCTCCATGATCTTTATGGGAGTTGATTGCTTTTCGTCGTGAGTCTTGATCCTTCATATTGATTTTAGGAATAATGCTTTTCACATCACTTTGGATTTTCAGCAATAAAATTGAATCCTCATGCCTTGTTAGGGCCTTTTCGGACTCGCCAATCTTCGCGCCCCGCTTCATAAGTTATGCCTTGGCTATGAACTCTTATCATTACCGAGCAACTTTTAAACGATCTTGGGCTAGAAGCTAATTAACTTTTCAAATCGTACGACCTTACTTATTGCAGATAAGTTATTAGCAAGTGATGGGAGAATAGGCAAATAATTACACCAAGTGAGCTTGTGCAAGAATACCGACTTATAATTGACTCTATCATTTCTCGTCCTCCATAATTTAAAATCTCAAGTAATGAGACTCGTGGATACTTGGCCTAATAAACCAATTAAGGTCTACATGGTTAAGGATACTAGCTAGAATAAACTTAGATAAGTCTATTCGGGTTGAGTCAAAATAAACGCAACGGGCCTAATATGTCAAAGATTTCTAAACTAGCTACACCACTTTATTAATATTTTTGACTTTATTTGCGGGATATATACATATGAAAGCAAAGATAAAAATTTAAAAATTACGACTAAATGGCCAAAGTTAATAAAAAATTTGAAAAATGTTGAAAAATATGATTTTCCGGTTAATTGAAGGCATTTTCATGGAAAAGTCCACTTAAAACTTCGATAGAAGTCCCCCTACACTTAAGATAAACATTGTCCCCAATGTTTAAGCATATGGGAAAAGTTTCCCCTACACTTATGACATTGTGCACATTGGTTAACTCAAGTTAAGGATGGGACGACTAAAGTGATCAATTTCAAATGTGAGTATGAAGAAAATTGAATCACGATAGTTGAGAGATAGAACCGGATTTCGAATAACACGGGAGCACGGTTCTTCAAAAATTCCAAGAGTGCACTTATCCCTGTAATCACACCACACAAAGACAAACACGTATAGAAGTCCCCCCTACACTTAGGGGATTAAAACATAAAAGGATAGATACTCGGGCTGCCTCCCGAGGAGCGCTTGTTTTTGATAACCGAGTCACGAGCCTGACTCGACCCAAAATTAGTTCATGGGGAACGTGGTGAGGGATGGAATCACCTCCTGAGAGGTGTCCTCACCAAAGTACAACTTCACTCGTTGGCCATTCACCTTAAAATTAGGTCCATTAGGTTGAGCGAGCTCGAGAGTACCATATGGAAAAATTTGGGCAATGGTGAATGGGCCGGACCAACGAGATTTGAGCTTTCCCGAGAAGATTTTCAACCGAGAGTTAAAAAGTTAGACTTTGTCTCCAACATGGAACTCTCGGTTTTTGATCTTAGAGTCGTGAATGAGCTTAGTCCTTTCCTTATAGATTAAAGAATTTTCATAAGCCTCATTACGGAGTTCATTGAGCTCATTGAGTTGGATCTTGCGTAGGTCACCGGCTTTGTTTATATCAAAATTAGCCCACTTCAAGGCCCAATAAGCCTTGTGCTCCAACTCAATGGGGAGGTGGCACGCTTTCCCGTACACAAGACGATAAGGCGTACAGCCGATTGGGGTCTTTTAAGCAGTACGGAAAGCCCACAAAGCATCATCCAGTTTATCAGCCCATGAGGCATGATGCTCTCCCACGGTTCTTTCATGAATTCGCTTAAGTCCTCGGTTGGATATTTCAGCCTGGCCATTAGTTTGTGGGTGGTAGGCTGTGGAAAGACGATGGTTTACACCGTACTTAGCCATGACTCGAGCAAATTGGTCATTGCAAAAATGAGTCCCACGATCACTAATAATGGCACGAGGCACACCGAATCTAGCGAAAAGAGCTTTCAAAAAGTTACAAACCACCCTTGCGTCATTAGTAGGCAAAGCTTTGGCTTCAACCCACTTTGAAACGTAGTCAACGGCTACAAGGATGTATTTGTTTCCTTTAGACGAAAGGAATGGCCCCATAAAGTCGATACCCCAAACATCAAAGATTTCACATTCTTGTGTGAAATTCTGAGGCATCTCGTCTTTATGTGTGATTTTGCCTTGCTTTTGGCAAACATCACATCGCTTAACCATATTGTGAGCATCACGATATATGGAGGGCCAATAAAATCCCGAATCAAACACTTTTTTGGCGGTGTAGTTGGGACCAAAGTGACCACCAGTGGGTCCTTTGTGGCAAGCATCAAGGATTTCCGACGCTGCCGGTCCATCAACACATCGGCGGATAATCAGGTCGGCACATTGTTTGAATAGGTAAGGGTCGTCCCAAAAATAAGTCTTGATGTCGGTGAAGAACTTTTTCTTTTGCTGGGACGTCAACCCTTCCTTGAGAATTCCACCCGCCAAATAGTTTGCAACGTCCGCAAACCACGGGGTTTCATTCGGCTTCGAGTTTATAGACATTAAGGTCTCCAAGGGAAAAGAATCATTGATTTCTTTGGTCGGATGATCCCCTTGGTAAGGATCCTCAAGTCTGCTGAGATGGTCCGCGGCTAAGTTTTCTGCTCCTTTTTTATCGCGAATTTCGATTTTAAATTCCTGGAGCAGCAAAACCCAGCGAAGAAGTCTTGGTTTGGAATCTTGCTTTGTCAACAAGTACTTCAGCGCGGAATGATCGGTATACACAATGGTGGTAGAAAGGACAAGATAGGGGCGAAATTTTTCAAAAGCATAGACAACAGCTAAAAGCTCTTTTTCGGTTGTCGTATAATGCAATTGTGCCCCAGTCATTGTCTTGCTCCAATAGCGAAATCGCTAGCATCGCACATCAACTCAAAGGGAAGCTCCCAATTAGGGGTAACCAAGACGGGTGCCTTAGTTAGCTTATCCTTAAGCGAGTTGAAGGCTTCAAGACACTCTTTGGAGAAGATAAAAGGAGTATCTTTTTCCAAGAGGTGGGTCATCGGGCGAGCGATTTGAGAAAAATCTTGGATGAATCGACGGTAGAAGCCCGCATGACCCATGAAACTTCTCACACCCTTCACGGTTGAAGGTGGAGGCAACTTTGCGATAACATCGACTTTAGCACGGTCTACTTCAAGACCGACTTTCGAGATCTTATGTCCAAGCACGACGCCTTCTTTTACCATAAAATGGCATTTTTCCCAATTCAGAACTAGGCGAGTGTCTTCGCACCGCTTAAGCATACGTTCCAAATTGGCAAGGCAAGAAGAGAAAGAATCCCCGAAGACCGAGAATTCATCCATGAAGACTTCCATGGTTTGTTCAACCATGTCATGGAAGATAGCTAACATGCACCTTTGGAAAATCCCGGGCGCATTACATAGGCCAAAAGGCATTCTTTTGTAAGCGAAAGTGCCATAGGGACAAGTGAATGTAGTCTTCTCTTGATCTTGGGGATCGATGGGTATTTGAAAATAACCCGAGAAACCATCAAGAAAGCAGTAATATTCATTACCGGCTAAACGTTCAAGCATTTGGTCCATAAAAGGTAGAGGGAAATGATCCTTTCTCGTGGCATCATTGAGTTTGCGGTAGTCTATACAAACTCTCCACCCAGTAACGAGACGAGTGGGAATCAACTCGTTGTGTTCATTGGGAACAACGGTTATTCCGCCCTTCTTGGGCACACAATGGATTGGACTAACCCACTGTGAATCCGAAATAGGGTAAATCATACCCGCATCAAGAAGTTTGATAACTTCTGTTTTGATGACTTCATGGATTTTTGGATTCACCCTTCGTTGGCTTTGAATTGTGGGCTTGAAGTCGTCCTCCATGAGAATTTTGTGGGTGCAGAAGTGAGGATCAATTCCACGAATATCCGAGATTTTCCAAGCAATAGCCTTCTTATGATCTTTCAACACAGTGACAAGTCGGGCTTTCTCTTCATCCTTCAAATCCTTAGCAATGATAACTGGCGACTTCTTCTCTTCATCAAGGAATACATACTCGAGGTGGGGCGGCAACTCCTTAAGTTCTAAATCCGGAGGATTTTCGACAGGAGGCGTATTCGAAGTCGGAGTATCGATAGCAATGACCGTGGGAGATGGAGGCGAAGGATTGTCTTCGGTGAGAAGATTGTCAAAGAAATTCATGTCTTCATCCCCATCGATAGGAGAATCATTAGTAGCTAAATTCGCATCTCCCATGGTATCTTCAAGATTGTTCCAGAATAAATCACTATCTCCAAATAGAGACAATGATGAATCAATAGAGGACACGGTCTCAACATTGGGAAGAGAGGTAGGAATACTTTTGCAAGCATCATTAAAGTGTTCTTCAAAAGCCTCATCAAGAACGTCAATACAATTAACACTCTCATATGAATAAGGCTGTTTAGACAACTTTCCCATGTTGAAGACTACTTTATCGTCACCCACTCTCATGATAAGCTCACCGGCTTCAACATCAATAAGAGTGCGACCGGTCCTAAGGAATGGACGACCAACAATTAGTGGCACACGGGGGTCCATCTCGTAGTCGACGACAACAAAATCAGCAGGGAAGGTGAATTTGTCGACTCCTACAATGACGTCTTCGGCTATCCCCACTGGATAAGCAACCGTACGGTTAGCTAATTCCAAATTCATTTTGGTGGGGACTAGCTCTGGGAGAGATAATTGCTTCCAAACACTTAGAGGCATGAGATTAATACTGGCACCTAGATCGGCTAGGGCCATGCAATTCTCTACTCCCGAGAAATTGCAAGGGATAAGAAAACGACCCGGATCACCAAGCTTGGTTGGCAATTTCCTTAAGAGGACTGCAGAGCAATTCTCATTAAGTTGGGTGTTGGCAATATCGAGGAGCTTTTCCTTGTCGCTCAGAAGATCTTTAAACATTTTGGCGTATTTGGGCATGTGAGCGAGAGCCTCAGCGAAGGAGATATTGAAATTCAGTTGTTTGAACATTTTTAGGAAGTTCGAAACCTGAATATCATCCTTGCTCTTTTGCTTCTCTTTCCTCAACCTTGAAGGATAAGGTATATTGGAAGAAGAGGAAGGATTTAGGGGAATAGGATCACTCACAACCACGGGTGGAGGAGGGGTAGAAGGAAGAGGTGGAGAAATTGGGGAAGGAGAAGGGTGAGGAATAGGAGCAGGTGATTCGTTCTCCCTAGTCACAACCACCGGTGGAGGTATAGGAAGCTCGGGTTCCTGGGTACCTTTACCACTTCGAGTAGTGATTGCTTTCATCTCTTCTCTTGGGTTCGCAACGTGTTACTCGGAAGAGTACCAGAAGAAGAGGGTTGATTACCTTGGAAGAAACTAGCCATCATGTTCCTCAGATCATTAGTTTGGCTATCCAACGTGTTTCTCATGTCGGCTCTCAAATCATTTCCTTGCTTGACCAAGTCTGCTTTCAAATTGCGCACTTCCTCTTGGAGATTTCCCACTATCACGTCATTGGTTCTCATGTAGGTTGTAACCTCTTGGTGTAATGTAGTGGTGGCTTGGTTGGGAGGAGCATTGTATGCAGGTGGTTGGTAAGCAGGTTGTTGGTAGACTTGATTGTTACGTTGAGGTGGTTGTTGCTGCTTGTGAGGTGGGATGTATGGTTGTCGAGGTTGTTGTTGTTGTTGAGGAGGGCGGTTAAGGTTTTTTTGTTGGTTTGGGTTGTTTGGGGGAAAACCAGGTGGTGAAAGGTAGTTGTTGAAGCGGTAGCTAAGCAAGTTACGGTCACCTTGAGGTCTGGCTTGATAAGCAGGTTGTGGATAGGTGCCATATGCCGCATTCACATTCTCAGCAGGGTAATCTTGGGTGGCGGTACAAGTGGTGTAAGAGTGAGGACCACCGCATATCTCACAAGGTTGGCTGACAGCGTTCACTTGAGCGTTTTTGGCGTTGTTGTTGTTGTTGTTGCTGACGGTATGGGTGACAAGCGATTCAAGAAGCGTAGTGATTTTGTCTAATCGCTTGTCGCTGTCACTAGTGCTAGCACTAGCGACATTGGTCCAAACACTCTTGGTTTGCACACGAGATTTATTCTCAATGATGTCCCAAGCGGCATTGGAAGTCTTAGCCAATAGATTACCCCCCGAGGCACTGTTCAGTGAATCTTGGTCACTCATGCTTAAACCATTGTAAAAAGTATTGATTTGATGTACTTTGGTAAAACCATGTTGTGGGCATTTTCTTAAAAGATCTTTAAAGCGATCCCAAGATTCACTGAATGACTCATCGTACTTTTGTTCAAAATTTATGATCTCATTCCGCAAAGCGGTAGTACGAGAGGGTGGGAAAAAATAATTTATAAACTTTGTTTCCAATCCGACCACGAGAGAATACTCTGTGGCGGTTCCTTAGCAAGCCAATGCCGGGCTTGTCCCTCTAAAGAAAAGGGAAAAAGTTGTAACCTTATAACCTCTTGTGGAACGCCATTGAACTTGACCGTGTTGGTGAGTTGTAGAAATCTCTTGATATGGTCATGTGGGTCATCAATGGTTCGTCCCAAGAATGGTTGAGCGGAGACCATCTGGATAAAGACTGATTTTAGCTCGAAATTGTTGGCGGCAATTGTTGGTATAACAATTGGATCCGTGTTGCCATCGACATGAGCTTGAAGCAATTCAATCATCGGGCGATTATCCGGAAGGGGCTCATTGTTGTTGTTATTATTCATGTTGTTGAAAGGTGGGTTGTTGTTGTTATTATTGTTTGGAGGTGGTACACCGGCCATGTCTAAGTGATCGAGAGGCTCGGGCTCTTGATATGACGTGGATCGAGTGCGCATACACCTGCAAAAGAACGAACAAAGAAAAACAAAACACAAATATTTTTGGTTTTTATGTTTTTTAATTTTTTTTGTATTTTTGAAAATTTTATATTTTTAGTTGTTTTTGAAAATTTTCTATGACAAAGTAACGTTCATGGGGAACGGATCCCAAAATCCAAGTTCTCACAAAAAACTTTTGATCTTAACGAGAAGAGCCGGCAGCGGCGCCATTTAATACATGCATTTTATGTGGGTTCTAATTTCTCGGAATCCTCTCGAATTGATCTCAGCCTTAAGTGGAATGATTGTTCTTGGTTACTGAAATAAGAGGGCTTGGTTTTCTAATCTAATTAAAAGTGGAAATGAAAATTTAAATCAAAGATAATTAATTCAATGGTGATTAATAAAAACTTGAATTTTAAATTAGAATTAAGATTAAAATAAAATTAAAATTAAAATTAAAAATTAAAAATTAAAATAAAGAAACAGTAAAGAAATAGTAAAGAAACAGTAAAACTTTAAAATACCCAAAAGATAACTGATTCGGAAGTTACTGTTCATTCGGAAGATAAAGGTTCATTCGGAAGTTGAGCTTCATTCGGAACTTTGTGCTTGGTTCGGAAGTTTTAGACTCATCCGGAACATACTGATTCGGAAGTTTTACATTCATCCGGAACTTACTGATTCGGAAGTTCTCTATGTTCCGATTCGGAACTTTTGGTAAAAAATCGGTTCGGAACTTATGCCTTGGTTCAGAAGTGTAAAATTGGTTCGGAACTTAAAAATTGGTTCGGAACTTTTAATTTGATTCGTAAGTTATGGGTTGGTTCGGAACTTATGCCTTGGTTCGGAACTTTTTATAGGTAAACTCATTCGGAACTTTTAACTGACTCGGAACTTTTGAAAACAAAACTCATGCGGAAGATACTGTTCACTCGTTAGGAACTTCTGGGAAACCCAGATACAGTAACAGTACCGAAGAACAAGGAAAATCATTTTTAATCCAAAAATCACTAAGTTTTTCGCCAAAGACTAAAATAACTTAATCACAAAGCATCTATTAACCATAAGCTACAAATCCCACTAACAAAAACACAAATCCCAACAACTTTTGAAGATCAAATCAAGAAAAATAAAACTTAGGAACTTGAAGATAAAGATGAAGATGAACAAGATTAAATGGAAAGATTAAACAAGACTTTGTATTGAATGATTAATGTCTTAACAAGATCAAACAAGAATTAAAATAACAAGATTTGAAAAACAAAGATTAAAATCACCAATCACCCTAGTGGTGATGGTGATGAAACGAACTAAAAAGAAAAAGGTGGGGAGGAGAGAAAACTCCAGACTACTAAAAACTAACTAGTGGATGTGTGTGAGGGGGGCTCCTTTTATAGGCTTGTCCTTTGGTTGGTGAGTGGGCTTTCTCCCGTTCTCCTTGTCTTTTCGTCTTTTCATAAAAGTTTCCGTTTTCGATTCTGATTCGGGATTTGTCGTCGATTAAATTCAACTCGTGTTTTAATTTCTTCGTTTAATAGTTGAGTTTCTTCGACTTATATAAATCTTCCATCTTTGGTCCTTTTCTTCGATAAATCTTCGAATAGGCCCAGTGACTTCAAATCTTTTGCATCTCTTGGACAATAGACTTTATCTCGAGTCTTTTTTTTCAGTAAAACCCGTGCAATCCCATGTTTTCTTCAATATTCATCCGGTTGGCTCTGAAAACACAATAAACACAAAAACCACGCATAATTCCAAACAAATGATATTAAATACGTGTTTTGGTCTTGTTTTAGCCAGAATTAAGTGGTAAAAGGATGGGTGTTTACACACCTATCAAGAAGACATTTAGAATATTTATGATGAGACTGCTAACCTGTTCCATGATAAGAGGGACAAGGCTAAGGTTAAATCATAATCCTTCTATGTTTTGCTAGTAAAGTGTATTGTTATTTTCTAGATTTGTAAGTGTGTATGGCATGTCATATACACTAGTTTAAGTGTTTATCAAGCGCTTGTGCTTAAGGTTAATGTGGTACTTCCGCCACATTCCATATGTACCTCAATGCTTTTTTGGTGTAATATATTGTACCGGGGTGGTTTTCCCCTTTACCCAAAAAAAGAAGCATATAATACCTTGTCGTGTAAGGATTGGACCTCAGCCTCCAGCTCGATGATATAGGACTCACGCGCGGCTGCGTGGGTTGCCTGTTCCTAAATGACAACCTCGATGGTAGCAATATTGGCTTGAAGGGTGTCAATGGTTTGTTCATGTTTTTCCACCATTGCCTCCCTGCGGCTTATCTTCCTATTAGCACTTTGGATATGGTTCAATGCTCCCTCAAAGCGATGAAGCATGGCCGCGCCGATAGCCATCTGATGAGCGGATGCCACATTGAATTGTTCTATAAGAACGTCATATGTTAGCTCATTCAGTTGTTGGATTAAGCCGGGCGTGGTTATGTAGTCCATGAAGTCCTTGCACGACTCTATTGTCTCTAACCAACTCGTCATGGATAACCGCCAGTCTGGGAAAAACAGTTGGGGTGCTCCTTTGGGATGGTCTCCTCGTTGGCTGTTGGTGGAGGTGATGGTGGCGCGTCCTCAAAGAAGGGAAGGGTTCGTCGGTTGGTGTCCTCTTAATTCGGTGTAACCTTGGACGGCTCCTCCCTATAATTAAATGATCATTTAGAAGACATGCATAAATAATAGTGTGCAAATTGAAGGTTGTACGTCATTTACGTATGATCCTTGACAAGATCTGTGTTGTGGGCGCCATGGCGTTCACCGGTGTAGCCTTCCATATGGTTTTGTCTACTTGATTATCTACACCGGTAGACAGGACTATCATACCACCCTTGGCCGCATTGGTGCTGCTGCCTTCTTGGTATTGGGGGTGGTCTTCTCGTAGCCTCTTGAAGGTCTACGAAATTAATGGCCTATTATATATCATGGATTAGGTGGATTTAGATGGTTGATTTAGATGATAATCATAAGGAAATGAAGGAAGGAGATTAGGGATTAGAGAGAGAAAGGAGAGAAAAGGGGAAATGTAGAGAGAGAAAGAAAAGATGAATAATGATTAAGTGTAAAATGAGAATCAACAACCCCTCCTAACATGCTAGGAGGGGATATATATAGCCCACCCTACATGTGGGCTATATGGACTATACATAAGATAAATAGATCACGAGCCCATACATAATTATCGTTGGAGCGACCGATCCTTCATAAATACGTAAAACGTATTTCCAACAATCTCCCCCTAAGGGAGGTCGCTCCAAGTTACAAAGTTCTAAATAGTCTATAACTCGTGATCTATGCTAACTAAGATGTGACCGAGACTTTATTGGGAAAAACGTATTTCCAACAATCTCCCCCTAAGGGAGGTCACATCTTTTTACAAAATCTTAAACCTAGCATCTATGCTTGAGTCTTCGATCTTGTTCTTGTGAATATGCTTGATGTGATCTTTGACTTTAGTCTTGAGCATGTTTCCTTGCCTCGACCTTGTGCATTCTTCACTTGTGATATTTGCCTCTTTATGACTTCATGTTCCACATACTTATACTTTTAAATTCTTGAAAGCTTCAGAGTTTGATACAGCGGAAGACTTGACCTTCGGGCTTTCTTGAGTTTGTTGAAGTACTAATTGTATGTAGTATAAGCATGTGGTGAAGACTTCTTCTGGATTGTACACCGCAATGCCACCTTTTTGTTACGCTGCATAAGACAGTTAGCAACAAACAATATACACGGATGAAATGGCCTTGAACATTTCATTCTAATTCGGTAGCAATTTACCTCCGGTCGGTGAAGACCGTTGGACGATATTAAATATCGTACTTGTGGCAGGTAGTTTCAATAAAGAACCTCCTTGACAAGATTTCGCGGGTAAACCCGTTCTCTTTACTCGACCGTCCAAAGCTGACTGCGAACGTAAAGAGTGGATCATTTGGATAATATTATCCACATGATTTGAAGTCGTCAATTCATGTTCCTGGAACAAGTGAAGTTCAATTAAGAACCGCACCATCGTTGCTTTCCAGTTGTCACTAGCTTGATTCATATAGAATCTTGCAAGTTACCTACCAAGTGCTGTTTGATGTTAACACTAGAAGGATTTCCACTCGTCACTGTGATCAATAAAGAGTCACTCTGAGTGTTCTGGCAAGATCATATGATAATGCGAAGAGGCCTGGAACGAGTTTAAGTTCAATTAAGAATTAAACCACTGTTGCTTTCCAGTTATCACAAGTTTGATTCATAAAGAATCGCACAAGTCACCTACCATGAGCTTTTTGATATTCGCTCAAGAAGGATTTCCATCTTCATTGTAAATACTTTCGTATTACTTGGATGTTCAGGCAAGATCATGAAGATATTGCGTAGGACTCTTAAGATCTTTCTTACTTTTCACAGTGTGTGAAGAAGCAAGGAATAATGAAAGTGTGTCCTAATGAGATATTTGATGATCTCAGATGGCTCTAGACTCGATCGTGCATTTTGGATTTTAGTGATCGGAGGCTGGAGAGGAGTGCCACCTTTTCAATACCAGTCTATTCGGAGTGAATAAACCAATAGATAATGTGTTGATCTCCGTGTGATTAAAACAAATACCTTTTGAGAGATATTTGAGTTAGTTGGGAAGGGTTGTGCATTGCATCACTGGGTCCATGACGTCTTTCTTCAATATCGAGAATCATTAACAAAAATGACCTCAATAGCATATGTATTGACCCGGTTTCTACCTAAGGTTGTAAGGAGGGCTTCTTTCTTTACACCCTTTATCTTTACAATTCTTTTTCATTCTTCAACCCCTTCAATGCTTACCAATACGTCATAACTAGCACCTTGTTGTGATTGTTCCAGTGCTAACTTAAGTACTTGGTCGGCATTCAGCTACGTTCACAATCTTTCTCCATCTTTCCTAAGGACTACTATTTCTAGCTATGGAATGTCCTTGGGAAGATTCCTCCGGTTCTAGAGAAATCATTGGACTTTAACCTATCCTACCATCCTTATGTCACCACAATCTTCACCGTCGTGAATAGAGATGTTTTGGGTAAGTGTATGTCACCATGAAATCCATTTTGCTCCCCCTTAACATATGCTACGATATCCGAAAACATTTTGCACATGTCGGGATGAGCTATCACGTTAAGTCAAGCCATTTATGATTGAACATATCCCATATTAAATCACATTTTCTCCCCCATATTAAAAATATTAACCCAATCGATGTTTTTAATATCAATTGATTTAATAGCATTTTAAGAAAATTTGGGAAGAAAAATGCAAGTCCAATTATCTTCATGAATTACACAAGCTCCCCCTCAAATTAATGAGGGTCTACTTGAAACGTAAATTAAATACCTTTTAAACACAAGTGTAAGGTATTTATCACGTGCAAAGATCATATATGATAATGAATTCACAAGATTAGCAATGTACGAGGTAGGACCTGAATGATGGAGAACATCATATGAGAGATTCACATGGTTCTTGTGCACGAATGTTGGTCTCCTCGTCACGTTCCCGGGAAAATTAATTCCCGTTGTTGAGTCAAAGCTTTCCGGTGAAATGCTTGACTTGATTATGAAAAGCGGGTTACTATCTGAAATAATTGCAAACCATATGGAGCATGTTTTAAATCTTTTAAACTTCTGCTCGAACTTTATTTACAACCCCGTGTCATTATTGAATGACATTTCTAGGTTCGTAAATATTATCGATTCCAGAAGACATGCTCGTTTTATCAAAACGTTTTTTTTTGAACACACAATTTTGAAAGATTTAGAAAAACCTTTTGAGAAATTCTCGAAAAATTGTGTTCAAAGTTTTGAAAAACAATTACTTGAGCTTAAGATGTTGAATATCTTAAAAGCGAGCTCAAGTCCGAGAAGTTGTGAACTTCCCGTTGTTAAGGATAAGTTACCATCGGCGATAAACTTTCCTTTTATCTGAAGGACGAGTCCTAAGCTGACATTTACTTAGAAGTCGTTTTCATGAGCTTGAAAACTTTGACTGTTTTAACGGAAAGCTCATGACCGAGAAAGGTTAATTTCTCGTTATGAAGAAAAGTTCTCTTATTTAAAAGATACACTTTCCTTTCTGAGCTTAAAACTTCGAATGTTTTAATACAAGCTCATGACCGAGAAAGGTGAATTTCTCGTTAAGAGGATAAGTTATCGTAAAAGATAAACTTTCCTTTATTTTAATTTCGAGTTACAGTCTGACATTTAACTATAAGTCATTGTGCATGAGCTTAAAAAACTTGGAATGTTTTTGATATAAGCTCATGCCCGAGAAAAATTAATTTCTCGTTGTTAGGATAAGTTTACCATCGGCGATAAACTTTCCTTTCTTTGATGCACGGGTTACCATCTGATATTTAATGATAAACCATTTACACGAGCTTAAAACCTTTGAATGGTTTTAGGGTAAGCTCGTGTCCAAGAAAAATTAATTTCTTGTTAAGAGGGTAAGTTATCGTTGCGTAGATAAACTTCCCTGTCTCTGAAGTCCGGGTCGTCGTCTGTCATTTAACGAGGAGCCATTATGCATGAGCTTAAAAACATGGAATGTTTTTGATATAAGCTCATGCCCGAGAAAAATGAATTTCTCGTTTTTAGGATAAGTCATCATCAGGATGAACTTTCCTTTCTTTGGAGATCGAGTTACAGTCTGTTATGTGACTGTAAGTCCTTGTGCATGAGCTTAAAAACGTGGAATGTTTTTAACATAAGCTCATGCCCGAGAAAAATGAATTTCTCGTTTTTAGGATAAGTCATCATCGGGATGAACTTTCCTGTCTTTGAAGATCGAGTTACAGTTTGTTATGTGACTGTAAGTCCTTGTGCAGCTTTAACCATGAATCCCCTGAGATACTAGTTTCTCTGATATCTGCTTCTTCAGCAACCAAACTCTGAGAGTGTCCTTAGTTGAACGGTATACAACGATTGGACCGCTTCGTTCTTTTGGAACATCAACTTTGGTACCTGCATTCTCATTAGGAGTTTGTATACTTTTGCATGGGTTAGAGATATCTATTTGTGAAGCACGTGGGGGTTCACAGTTGGCTTTACTTGTGTCAGAGGTGGCCTGAGGGGATGATTCACTTGTCTTAGTTGGCAAACCTTTCCTTTTATAGAAAACCTTAAGTTCAGGCTTAAGTGATGTATCATCCTTTGCAATTTCCTCCCTAGTAGTCTTCGTAGAATCAGAGACTATCCTAGTTAAAGGGCACTCGTTTCCTACAAGAGTGAAAGTTCTACCAGTGGGGCGCCACATTTTACCAAAGGGTTTGATTTTAGCAACCCACTGGGATTTAAGTCTAGCACGAGAGTTCACCTCATTAAGCATTTTTTTGATACAGGAATCATGGTTTGCTGTAAAGACACATTTTCTACATGTTTTACAAGTAGCATATTTAATGTCCGAGTAAGATCTAGAATCCCTAGATGATTGATTGATGCTCCTAGGATTGGACATGTTACGGTTAGCAGTGTTGGGTAAACTAGAAGGCATCTGACTAGGTTTGAAATTCCTATCTCTTACATGTGTCTTTTGCTTAGCTTCCCTAAGATCAGATTCATGGCAAACGTCATTTGAACTAGTTCTAGACGTGGTCTTGGTATTTTTAGGGAAACTAGAGGCAATCATATGATTTGGTCTTACTAAAGCTGGAGTGATCACATTGGGCCTAGTTGCTGGAGTGACTGGTCTAATAAGATGAACCAAATCAACTTGGGAGGCAAACCGCGGTCTCGAGGATTGTGGTCGCTCGGATCTAAATGCAGTAGGTTGTCTGACGATCGGTTGTCTGACGAACTGATTTGTAGGCGGTTTCCCCAAGATTGATGGTTTTTCAAGCTTAGTGTCCACACTAGGTCCTTTACTTTTCCTTAACTCGTTTTTCAACGCAGCTATAGCAAAAACCTTTTCCTGTACTTGGGCCTTCAAAGTCTCATTCTCTTTGAGCAAGTTATCTTGGGATGCCAACTTAGATTCAAGCAGTTGAATTTGTTTCAAAAGATTATCCTTTTCAGCTTTAGAATCTAGAACACTTTGATCCAATTTTCTTTCAAGAACAACGTTTGACTTTTCAAGTTTTTCAAAATATGTTTCAAATTTGTCCGTTTTCTTAGAAAATTCAAGTTTGGCATCCTCAAGGTCTTTAGATTGCCGAGCAACGATCGTTTCGAGCTCTTTAATCTTGGAATCAGAATCAGTTAACGAGGCAGTTATAAAGCATTTATCATGATGAACTATAGCATTTTGAACACTTTCTCCCCCATTATGACTCACATCGGATGAATCATAAGTGGTATTTCTATCACTCTTGTCCATCCCATGTTTGTCATAATTAGGTTCAGAATGCTCAATATGCGGCATGTCATCAGCATATACATCATAACCAACATCACATTGTACCATGTTTGCAGGATCTTCGTCATAAATGGGTAAGGTGTCATCAAGAGAAATCTAGTGAACATTCCCTGACGTGCCACTGGCATCATGTTGTCCTTCTGAATCCGTGCTCGTGCCATCGTTAGGCTCCAAGTTGTCAACCGTATGACCATTATCCTCTTGCATCTGCGTCATTGATTCTTGCACTCTATTAACATACACTTGCTGAAGTTGTGATCTTTGATATATCGAAGACGAGACCGATGACATGAGTTTCAAAATCGTATCACGGAAAACTCGAAGCTCGGTATTTGTATCTCGAAGAAATGATTGGCAAATCACTGAACTTTCAGGCTTGATGATATTGAATTGGAAGAAAGGCGTGAGGTGTGTCACAAGAGCCTTGTATGCAAGAGTCGATGCAGAGTGATTAAAGTTGTTATGGTTGAGTTGCTCGGCGAGTTGGGTCAAAGTGGTAAAAATGGAGTCGATGAATATATGACGATCTTGTCCAAAGATTGTCACAAATTCGCTCCCTCCTTGAATCCTCGAAAGAGTGACAAGATGATACTAGAGTATTTGAAAGGAGGTGATGCCACTTTTCCTAACTTCGTTTTGCCTGAAATACAACTCTCCCTTTTGACATGTCGAATCGAACGAATCCATTAAAGATCGATTAAGAATGACAGGGATGTTGTTGTTGTCGGGATTATACAAATCGACTCGTCACAAAAATATGTTGTCGGCTCAAACGATTATAGATTATACCGGATACTAATATGTCTAATTTAAACTCGGCTCACAGCAAAAATAAATCCCGTCATTATAACTCGTTACTTTTGTCTTCAAAGCCGGCCACAAAACTTTTAACCCGTCACTGTAACTCGTCACTATAACCCGTCAAAAATTTGTCACGGTAACTTTAAAAAATACCCGCCTTAACACGATTTGCCAAAAAATAAGGAAACTTTTAAAAATTTACTTTAAAAAAAAAATAAAATAAAAAGTAAACTTAATCTAAAAATTATTACATAACTAAACTTAAAAAATAAAATCTTGATAAAAAATCAAATAAATGTTGACTTAAACACAAAAAAAAGAAACGTGTCCCAAACTGAATTTGATAACGTGGCTGAGTTATAAACCGTGCATCCTTTCTTTGGATACTCCGTCAAAAAAAAAAAAATCTTAACTTGCTTTGTTTTCTCCGTCTGAACAAAAACACGTGGCCCAATTTCTTGTTAAATCCGTCACAGTATTAAAAACGTATTATTTATCTTGTTATATCCGCCCACCTTATTTCACACAAACTCACAACCACATCTATTATCCTCCGTCCACATTCATCTTCTCCCAAAACACATACATTATCTATATGCAGTCAAACAAAACACCTCAAAACCTCCGTTCCTAGACAAACCCTAATTTATATCTCTCTCCTCTAATAACTTACTTTCTCGTCTTTTATCTTTCTCTCAAGAACAAGAAAAACCAATCTGCTCTCTATCACCTCCGTCCCCTAATTTTCTTTAAACAAACCACTCAGCCTCTATCAAATCATCAAACTATTATATTTATTGGAAGAATGCTTCAAGATCTTTGAACAAAGATCTCAGGTAGGTGTGTTTCTGTTTTTGTTTTAATGTTGGTGTGAGTCTCTCTCTCTACTGTACGAGTCTTTCTTTGTGATGAGTCGAGAAAAATGGTTTTGATTAATGTGAAGGTGTGACCGAGGGTGGTTGTTTATAACCAAAAACGAATCAATGATGATTGAAATCGATTTTTAAAGATGAATAAAAGTTCTATAAATCTTAAATCGATTCTCAAACTGAGATGTAGATGTGAAAATTGATTTTGAAGAGGGTGTACTGGGGAGGGTGGGTCGAGAGGGGATAATGGGTGAGTCGAGGGTGTAAGGGGTGTCAAGTGTGTCGAGAGTTTGTGAGTCTAGTCGAGAGTTGTTTGTGGGTCTTATCGAGGGTGGGGTGTTTGAGTATTGGTGTCGAGTCAAAAGGAGAGAGTGAGTGTGTCGATGTTTGTTTCGGGGTTGGGGTATTTGAGTAAGAGATGAGTCGAAAGTAAAATAATGGTTTTCGAGGGGGTGTTTGAGTTTGAGTTGTGGTCGAGTCTGGTGTTCGAGTGAGAATCAGTTGAGAAGTGAGACGATTCTGGTTGTGAGGGTCGAGGGTATGAGTCGTGAGGGTTGAGGGTGTGAGGGTCGACGAGGTGATGTTGTTTTAAAATAGAGGTGATGTGCGAGGGTGTCGAGGTTGTCGGATGTGGGTGAGTCGAGAGACTAGATGGTTTAGGGGGGAGTGAGTGTCCGAGAGTTTGAATTTGGGTGCTTCGTTGTGGGTAAAATTCGTCCGTTATATTTGAAATGATTGCTTCATTCGGAAGAGTTCCGAATCAGAACTTTTTTCTTGATCCGGAAGTTCTTGGTTCGGAAGTTCTTGATCCGGAACTTCTTGATCCGGAACTTCTTGATCCGGAAGTTCTTGGTTCGGAAGTTCTTGATCCGGAACTTCTTGATCCGGAACTTCTTGATCCGGAAGTTCTTGGTTCGGAAGTGGTTGGTGCGGAACTTTTCTGTTTGATTCGGAACTAAAGATTGATTCGGAACTTTTAGTTTGATTCTGGACTTTAGGATCAGTTTAGATGGACAAATTTGGGACAGAAATGATAGTTGACCAAAAATTAAGAAAAAAATCCAAAGATTATAACTAAAAAACTGATAACTGATAACTTGACCAAAAAAAAAGACGGATAAACGAAAAAGGATAACAGGCAACGGATTAAAAAAATTTAAATAAAAAACTGATTAAAAAAAATTAAAAAAATTAAAAAAAAATAAAAAGGATAAAAATTGATAAAAAATTTAGAAAACTAATAATAGAAAAAATTATAACTGATAACTGATGAAAACTGATAAACGGATAATAATAACTGAAAACTGATTAAAATAAAACACTGATTAAAAGGATATAACTGATAAAAAAATAATAAAAAATTGATTTAAACAAAAAAAACAATTAAAATAGAAGGATTTAATCAAAAACAATACAAAATTAAAAAGAGAAAAACACAAACTTTTATAAAAAACACCAACTTTTTATAAAAACACAAACTTTTTAAGATTTTATAAAGAAATTTTTGATTTTTATATAAAAATTTGTGATTTTTATCTAAAAAGTAAATAAATTTGAAGATTTGATATGATTTAACACATAAAAATACAAACTTTTTATAAAAAATACAAACTTTTTATGATTTAAGCATGATTAAATCAAAACCCATCAAAATCAAAAAGAAATAAAACAAGAATAAACCAAACTAACCATGGCTCTTGATACCAATTGAAGGTCTACGAAATTAATGGCCTATTCTATATCATGGATTAGGTGGATTTAGATGGTTGATTTAGATGATAATCATAAGGAAATGAAGGAAGGAGATTAGGGATTAGAGAGAGAAAGGAGAGAAAAGGGGAAATGTAGAGAGAGAAAGAAAAGATGAATAATGATTAAGTGTAAAATGAGAATCAACAACCCCTCCTAACATGCTAGGAGGGGATATATATAGCCCACCCTACATGTGGGCTATATGGACTATACATAAGATAAATAGATCACGAGCCCATACATAATTATCGTTGGAGCGACCGATCCTTCATAAATACGTAAAACGTATTTCCAACACCTCTTGGGCGACGCGCAGAAGGCCCCCACCTTTGGCTCAACCCCTTTTCTTGTTTTCCTTTTGGACTTACGCCTCCTCGAGGCGGGCTTTACCTGCGCTTGATTACTCGTCCCCCCAGCCGCCTCTTCTTCCTCAGACCCAAATATCTTGTCTATCTCCTCGTCAAGCTGGTCCAAATTATCACCATGTTCTTCTTCGTGGGTGGTGGTGGCATTCTTGGCCATGGTAGAAGGACCAATCACATCCTCTAGCAAAGGTTGTTCCCCATATTCGTTGTCTAAATCCAACGACGACTTCTCGATTTGTGGCCCGCCTATTTCGGAGTGCGGCTCTAGGACCACGTCTAAAGGGATAGTGATGTTCTTGGTAGCTTCCAACAATGGTGGTTCATCTTGGTCCAAGGCTCGTGTACCCTCGAGGATCTGGGAAGGGTCTCCTTGGCGTAGCAATTTTAATATATTCATAGCTGCGGACACATGCAATCAAACAAAATAAGTTAGTTATAAACACCAAATATATTATGGGCATCATTCAAAGTTACTTATACCCACCCTCTCTACGGCTGTTCAGGAATATGGGGCATCGATCTGCTCTGCCGTAGTAATTGCGGTTGTTGCCTATCAAGCACAAAAAGTTTTCTGGCAACCCCTTGTGGAACTGTGTATGGTGTGTGTCTAGAATTCTAACATCTATCACTATATGTATTAGTAGGGGAGGATAATCCGTACGGACTGAATGTTTTAACACAAAAGGAAAGGGAAATACTTTGGCGTCTACAAAGAAATACCGGTCGTACCAATTTTTCAACGAATCTAACGCCTTGCTATAACACATTTGGGTGCTTCTCGGTCGTTTCTTAAACGACAGCCAGCCGTTGACCATTTGGGGGACGTAGAAAATCCTAAATAAACTTACGGTTGGAGCTACATTACAAGTATGGCAGGTTGGTTTAAATTGATTTATTTTACACGCCCCTATACAATGTAATTGGGTGATGTGTAAGTCGTAGTATGCTAGAATATCTACGAGCAACCTAGAAAATGGGATGCGGTAATTAGCCGAGTCAAACAGGCGTGTGTATACACGTATTTTCCCGGCTAGACAATCGGTGATCGCTTCATCCTCACCAGGATAGGTGGGATGCCTCTCCGAAATAAAGTATTCTGAGCAAAATTCAAGGAATTTCTCATATGGGAATACATTAAGCACGGACGTGATGGTAGGGTTATCCTTAACCAAGTTTTATGTAAATATGGAGAAGGGCGCGGTGATCTAACCTGGGAATAAGGATGTCCGTGCAAGAATGAGTATAGGAGGTATGAAGGATTGCAACAATGGCGTTCGAAGGTTTTTTAACTGTGTGTACAATGTCTCACACTCGGCTTTATATAGTGTTGCCTCGACTTACGAGGATCGTTAGATGAATGCCACGCGTACTCCACTACGTCAATCTAACATATGGGATTTGGAGCACAGTTGAAACGTTAGAGGGACCCACGAGTCACCTCATTATTACATTTAACGTGGATTAAGAGTGGGGCCCATGGGGTGCACTTTTTCAGGCTGCGTATAAACAGACGCTAACACAGCCGATTTTTGACTATTATTAATGCCTTCATTAATGATGTCCAGGTCAACATTTTTGTGTTATTAAGCTTCTTTCAAGTACGACTGGGGAGCAATGGTTAGTCTAGATGTCACGCCTACGGCCGTAACAACTAGACTGGGAGGACATGATGACGTATAGTCTCCAGCCGGGTCTTGGACCCGGCCCACGGGTACTACCCGTATCCGGCCCGTCACAAATGGGTTGGATCAATGTTACTTTGGACTTATTGGTACCAGGTAATGATGGCCGCATGAACTCTATGCGGCCCACGGCCCGGTACGCCCGGCAAGGGTTAGACAGAATCACAACCTAATTAGGATTGTGATTCGTTCAAAATTAAAATATATTCACTAACCATAATTAGAAGATAACAATAAACCAATTATGGTAGATATCTTTTACTTGGGGCCGAATATTCGATAAAGCCCAATAGGGACAAGACCGCCTATATAAGGAACCCCCAAGGGTTCCACAAAGGTACGATTTCACTCAGACTCTTACATCTCACCGATTACTAACCCTAAAACCGATTACTTACTCTCATGATGAAGTCTAATCGTGGGATACGTTCCTACGGTAAGCCTAATAGCATGTTGTTTAGTGTATAGGATCTCAACCATACATTCACTTTGTGCAAGAGCCGGAGCCACCCACACCCGAATTAAATTTAATTCGGGTCAAGCTAGGTCCATCTAAATTTTGTATCAACAGGGGAAATGCTCATAATAAGTATGGGAGGGGGTGATAAGTAGAAAATAAGGGCGTTTTAAGTTGAAATTTTTTTCGTGCATTCTGTGACCAAAAGTACGCCGCACATTTCATTTGTGTGCCGCACTTTCTAGCGATTTTTTTGAAAATGAGTTGTTTTGTTAAAAATAATATTTTTTTGTTTACAGGGTTGATAATTCCAGTCATTGAAATGTTATTTGACTCAGAATTGATAATGTTAGTTGCACAATATCTTAACCACCATTATGAGAATTTTTAGCCTATAATTCATAAACATTCTTATGCTTTAAATCTATTTTGTGAGTATGCCGATGATTAGTTTAAATTATAGAACTTGTGTTTGGTAATTTTTACGAGACCGTAGTGGGAACATATTTGTATGATAAAAAGTATTTTGAATCCTAAAGAGGCAAAATAAAATAGGAAAGATTGAAAGTTTTACCAATGTTTTAAGACGATGACCATGTTACGAAGAGATGTAGTAGATCATAAGTATGAGGGAAACCAAGTTATCCCCAATGATCATTGAAAAGTGTTGTGATGAAAAAAAGAATAAAAGGGCAAGGAGAGCCTAGAAGTATGAAGTGTAAAGTATGGAAAGAATAACATGGTGGAAAATGATGTATTGTACACTCTTTTAGCATGTGGTGGTAATAAAATGTTTTTGAAAATTCCTCTTTTGATACTTTACTTGGTGCTTACGCCAAATTGGTTTATTTTAGTTTCTTGTACAAGCTTATGGTAATTTACTTTTCATGACCGTGCTTTTGAGCGATAAAATTTACCTAGTTATATGAGAGTGTGTGAACTCAAAATATCTACTTCATGAGGTGTTTTGTAGCGTTATCTTTGCTTTCAGATATTGGCATTATATGTTCTTTCGACTCTTGTTAGAATTAATATGTTTACCTTGCTTGAGGGCAAGCAAGAAGTTACGTATGGGGGAATTTGATAACGCCTCATTTATACATGTTTGTAATGATACATTTGTCCTTGTTTACTATGAAAATAGATAAATTATGTGTTGAATTACTACTAATATAAAGTATCGTTTGATTGTAGTGAAAGAATAAAACTATGGAGGAAAGAATTGAAGATATGGAAAGAAAAGGATTAAAGAATAATATAAGCTGGAAGAAGCAAAAGTGCGATGCACATCTCATTTGTGCGACGCACAATTGAAGTACTACGGATTTGGAGAACTACCAAAAGTACGGCGCACATTTCATTTGTGAGGCACAATTTTTGCTGCAGTTACAAATATTTAGTGCCATTATGCATGGCAATTATTGGAGACTCTTGGATTACATTCCAGGATTAATAACATACAACTTGGGGATTATAAAAGGCACCCTAGGACTAGCAAAACACATCATTCCATTCTCCATATTCCATTGATACAATTGGGTTCAAGGAATCAAGGATTTCCAATTCTTGATCATTGTTAAGGGAGACTTTTGTATGTTCATACAAGTTGTGGCTGTAGCAAGGAACTTAGAATATTGTTTGTTGATTGTGATAAGTTGGATCAAAACTTATAACCTTTTGGAGCAAATATTGATTAATACTTTTGTTGGTATAATTCTTGTCTCAATTATGTTTAGTATTCCTTTTGAATTACCATTATTTGAGAAGATTGTTATTGCTACTAATATGGAGTAGTTACTTGTGTAATTGGTTGGGGTTTAACAACCTTATGAATAGATGGATTATTTAGCTTCGCAAGGGCGAAGTACGGCGCACATTAGGTTTGTGCGGCACACTTTACTCCTTGGTTCGTGATTATAAGCAGGATTAAAATGCTTTTGTTCTCGATACTGTTGTGTTTGACTATTGTTATGTGTTTGATTTATTCATATTTATGACTAGTACTCATATGATTAAATGGATTCCTTGTCATCTAGTCAATGAATCTTGGTATTCGCTTTTGTCGCGATTAGTGGAATAAAATACATAACGAACTCTCACATAATTTTTCTATTCCTTGAGCCATTGAAATCAACAAAAACTATCCTTAATGTTTTAGTATAACATGATCTAAAGTTCGAAAGGATTTCTTGTTATATTAATTAGATGTTGCATGTAAGACTAGTAATCGGCATGTTGTCTTACATTGTTTATGTGCTTATATTCATCTTTGCTACCTATCTTTTCTATGGTTATAACCTTAACCAAGCGCACCTTTTAAGCATTTGATAAGTATATCTTTAAAACTTGTGACACTCTAGAGATAATTGTTTTTTATCTTATAACACCAATCTCGTGGAATGAACTGGACTTACCTCAACACTATGCTATACATGATAGGGTATACTTACACGTGCTTGTGTTTCTAATCAATTGTTTGGTAATCTCTTGTAATATAAATTTAAGACTTGCAAAACGAACATCATATTGTGAGAGGCCTTCCAAGCGTAAAATTCATCAAAGATAATCTTTGTTCTTCTTGTGAGATTTGTAAAGCTAAACGGAGTACTTTCAAGACCAATACTACACCAAGCTCTAAAGGACGATTAGATCTTCTTCATATGGATTTGTGTGGTCCTTTGCGTGTTGAAAGTATCAATTAGAAGAAATACATTTTGGTAATTGTCGATGACTACTCAAGGTACACATGGACGCACTTCTTGAGGTCCATGGATGAAACACCTAATGTTCTCATTAACTTCCTAAAGCAGATACAACGTGGTCTTCATGCTCAAGTAAGGGTAGTTCGCACTGACAAAGGCACAAATTTTTGAATTCTACTCTAAAGAAATATTTTAATGACGAAGGGATTGAACATGAAACATCTATTGCTAGAACACCTGAAAAAAACGGCGTTGTTGAAAGACGAAACCGTACTTTGGTTGAGGCTTGTCGAACAATGGTATCTGCTTCAAAACTACCACTATACTTTTGGGCCGAACCCGTATCAACTACATGTTACACACAAAACCGTTCCTTAATTATTACAAGACACGAAAAGACACCATATCACATTATTCATGATCGAAAACCTTAACTCAAACACTTCACATTTTTGGATGTACGTGTTACATAATTCGAGATGGTGAAAATCTGGAAAAGATGAAAGAGAAAGGTGATGCATGCATTCTAGTAGGATATGCAACGCAGTCTAAGGGATATAGAGTTTAAAACAAGAGAACAAAATTGATAGTCGAGACTATTCATATCATGTTTGATGAATTGCAAGAAATGAAACTTGAACAAAGCACTTTAAGTCCCGTTCCACAACGACAAAAGACTTTTGTGCACAACCGCACGGGACTCAGAACTGATGACCACAACAATGAACCGTCAAGTTCAAAGCTGGTTCAAGAAAATGTTCTAAAAGCAGATATGATGGTGGACACGACAATTGAAGAGTTGTAAATGTTATATGGACCAATGTTAGATGAATATTTCACTAGAGAAAAACATGTTGTATTGAATCCTTCCGTTGTCACTCAAGATAAGAATGATGATACCGATCATCATCAACAAAAGGATACAACTTCATCTACTTGAACACGAGTTGATGCGGGTTTACCCCCTCAGAATATCACAGCAACAACCGATCCTACAACATCCACAACTACTATCATTGCTCCATAGAACACAAATCAAGCAGACAATGCATTATCTGACGATGACGATTTTCAAAATCCATTCGGTACACGAAACTGGAGAGTCTTCTACTCGACATGTTGATCCGTCAAATATACATACGTTCTACCAACGACATCCTTCAACACATCATTGGACCCGAGATCACCCTTTGGTTCAAGTAATTAGAAACCCTTCACAACCCGTTTGTAATAGACGATAGTTAGAAACCTATGGTAATGTTTGTATGTTCACCCTCGCCGTGATTACAGCTGAACCAAAAAACATCAAAGAAGCCATTGATGATCATGCTTCGATTGAATCGATGACGGATGAACTTCAACAATTTGATAGACTCAAAGTCTGGGAAATTGTTGACAGACCATACGATGTAACACCATTAAACCTTCGATGGATCTAAACAAGATGGATGAAGAAAACACGATCATTAAGAACAAATCTAGGATAGTGGCTAAGGGGTTTGGCCAGAGAGAGGGCATTGAATTTGAAGAATCATTTGCACCAGTTGCTCATATGGAAGCAGTCTGGGTTTTTCTTACTTATGTTGCACATAATGGATTCATCATTTATCAAATGGACGTGAAGATGACATTTCTTAACGATCCTTTGAAAGAAGAAGTCTATGTCACGCAGCCGGAATGATTCGTTAATCCACATTATCCTGACAAGGTGTATCGTCTCCACAAAGCACTGTATGGACTCAAGCAAGCTCCAAGGGTGTGGTATGATAAGCTCTAGAAATTTCTGGTATCGAAAGGTTTCATTGATCTAACTTTGTTCATTTACAAATATGGGGATGACATTTTGCTTGTGCATATTTATGTTGATGACATTATTTTCGGGTCGACAAACCGAATACTTTCAAAATGGTTTGAAAAAACTAATGCACAACAAATTTGAAATTCCAATGATGGGCGAACTAAAATTCTTTCTAGGAATTCAAGTTCACCAATCCCCAAGTGGTATCTTTATTAACCAAGCTAAGTATTATCAAGAGATAATCAAAAAGCATGGTATGACCTCATGTGACCCAGTTCTGACACCATTAAACACCTCATCCCTAGATGCTGACTTATAGGGATTACCCATAGACCAAACGAAATATCGTTCTATGATCAAGTTCCTCATGTACTTGACAGCTAGCAGACTAGATATTGCACATGCAACATGCTATTGTGCACGATATCAAGCCCAACCTACTGAAAAGCACCTCATTTGGGACTCTGGTATTCAAAGGAAACCGGTTTCTTTCTAACGGCCTATTCAGATTCTGATCACGCAGTGTGTCTTGATACTCAAAAAAGTACATTTGGCGGTGCACAATTTTTAGGACAAGATAAGCTCGTAGGATGGTCTTCCAAGAAGCAGGATTGTATGTCACTATCATCAGCCGAATCGGAGTATGTGGCTCTATCTTCATGTTGTGCTCAAGTTCTTTGGATGAAAACACAACTCATGGATTATGGCTTCCACTTTGATAAAGTACCTATGTACTGTGACTCAAAGTCAGCCATAGCCATCTCCTGCAATCCGGTACAACATTCCCGCACGAAGCACATTGATGTCAGATATCACTTTATAAAGGAACAAATTGGACGCGGTATCGTTGAATTATACTTTATTGGAATGGATTACCAATTAGCCGACTTGTTTACGAAATCTCTTTCGAAAGATAGGTTTGAGTACCTCATTAGGCAAATTGGTATAAGATGTTTGACACCAGCAGAAGTGGAGATTCTTGCAAAGTTGTCTGCTTGATTCATCTATCAAACATCTACTTGTATATATCTATCAAAAAGAAAAATACCAAAATATACAACATTTAAAAACAAAATACAAAATTAAAAATCTTTGAAAATCCAAAAATATTTTTCTCGACATGTCTTTTAGTATCGATAATATGGACGTGCCTAGAAATATCGCTCAATTACGACACGGGTGTGTACATAAAGCTCGAATGATAGTTGAAAATATTTTTCAAAAACATGTCATTTCTATTTGTAATAAAGGAAAATGTCTCTTTTGGACAATATTTCCAACAACGGGTGGAGCAATCTATCATGGGTTGAGCTTGTCACAAAACATTCCAAGTTTTGAGCTCAACACGATGCCTTGTAATCACTTTCAGATTGCAACCCGGATCTATATTCACGGGGGAGTGTACGATTTAGTGCTCTTACCCTAAGCAAAAGAAGAGAAATCTTGTTACACTTGAGTGGATTCGTCAAGACATTCAAAGTCTATGAACTCAAGTTTATGATTTAAAAATACCATGTCGCCATAAAGAAATTGTTTTAAAAAAGCGTTGAACACAATTTTTTCAAGAGTTTTTTAATAATTATTCAACTCTTTCAAAAATTGCGTGTTCAACAACTCCTATCCTCAAAAAGCGAAATGTGGATCACATCCTCATAATGACAATTCAATTGGATCAATTTTTGAGGGGGAGATTTTCTATATCAAAGTTTTAATGTTGTTGGATATATTATGTGAAGAAAATTTTTATGTATCCAACACATTATGTGTAATTATCATTTGGTATTATTCAAATGAAAAAGCTTTGATGTTCATGAGCACATTCTTCAACGCCAATCATTTATGTGATCGTGAACATGTACTGTGCGAGTATAATTTTTTCAAGAGTTTTTCAATAATTATTCAAAATCTTTAAAAAATTGTGTGCTCGACACGACATAAAATGTTCCAATAATTCATGCAAGTAAGACACATTTTTCTCCCAAAAATTTTTAAAGACTATTTTTCGTGATATATTTTAATCAAATTTGGTATCTCTAATATCAAACGATTTAATATATTAGAGATAGGGGAGAAAATGTGATTAAAATGTGATCTAATATATGGAAGGAACATATAAGACTCAAGCACTTTAACTCTTACCCACATGTGCGAAACAATTTCGATTATCGATGCACATGTGAAAGGGGAGCTTTTCTGAAACGACAAAAATATCAAGGTGCTAAATGTTTTTCAAACACTTTGGTAGGCTTTCATGTGGTTTTAACGGTTACGATCTTATATACCCACAACCTCTTTAATTCACGACATTATTGGTGTCAAAAGGCGATTAGGTATATGTCCATTGATCCAACCAGAGCCAAAGGGATCTTCCTAGGGACAATCCATTAGTTTATTAAAAGTCCTTAGGAGAGATGGAGTAGATTGTGAACGTAGCTGAATGTCGACTAAGTACATAAGCTAGCACTGGAACAATCACAACAAGGTGCTAGTGATGACTTCTTGGTAAGCATTGAAGGGGTTGAAGAATGAAAAAGAAATGTAAGGATAAAGGGTGAAAAGAAAATAGCCCTCCATACAACTTAGGCAGAAACTGGTCAGCACATCATGAAAACAAGACATCATGGACCCAGTGATGCAATGCACAACCCATCACCAGCTGACTCAGGTTTCCCTCAAAAGAAGTTTGTTTTATTGTCACAGAGATCAACATGACTTCTATTAACTTTCTCACTCTGAGATAGTTGATATTGAATAGGTGGCATCTGCTCCAGCCTCCGATCACTAAAAGTGAACAAATCGAGTCTAGAGCCTAGAGATCAATCAAATATCGTTAGGACACACTACATGATGAAGAAGATAGTCCTAAGCTATATCCTTGTAGTATTGCTACAACACTCAGAGTGATACTACTTAGTATTCACAATGATGAGTGGAAATCTTTCTTATGTTAACATCAAACAACACTGCGGTAGGTCATGTGTAAGATTCTTTAAGAATTAAACATGTGCAAAACTGAAAAGCAACAGTGGTTTGATTCTTAATTGATTCAAACTCGTTTCAGGTTTTTACGTAATATCGTTATGGTCTTTCTAGAACATTCAGAGTGATACTCATTAGTATTCATAGTGACGAATGGAAATCCTTCTAGCGTCAACATCAAACAGCGCTACGGTATGTGACTTGCGAGATTCCTATGAATCAAACTTGTCTCAAATGGAAAGAAATAATTGTAAGATTCTTTATGAATTAAACTTGTTCCAGGAATTTGAATTGACGACTTTAATCAAGCGGATATTTATCCACTTGATTTACTCTTTATGTTCGCAGTCTTGCTTTGAGACGATCGAGTAAAGAAAACGGCTAGTACAGCCGCGAAACCCTGTCAATGAGGTTCTTAATTGAATCTACCTAATCACAGCTATGGTATTTAATACCATCTAACGGTCTTCACCGACCAGACGTAAAACGCTATCGATTTAGGACGAATGTAAAAGACATTTATTCCGTTTCTATATTTTGTCTCGAGAAGGTGGCGATACGGTGTACTCAGCAAACTCGAAGATTCAAAACCACATACTCATGCCTAAAGACATATTCAACAATCAAGAAAGCTAAAGACTTCCACAAATCTGATGATCAAAATCTTCCTTAACTATTAATGTAGAGGAATGAATTCTCTTCAAATGAGATTGTTAGCAGGCTTTCAAGATGATGTATAGTATGAGCATGTGGATGAAGACATAAGATTGCAAGATGGAAAAGACAAGTCAAGGATGGTGACCAACAAGAATGGAGCAGTCATTTTAAAGATCTCAATACTAAAGATTAATTATCTCCATAAATACTCGCATGTCGTAGAGGAATGACCTCTCAGTGAGTGAGATGTTAGTCTCAAAATTTTGTATCATCAAGAATGATTCGGTCACAGATTTGAAGATCTCAAGATTAAAGACAAATTCGAAAGACAACGACAAAGGCTCAAAGATCACAACATGAAGGAACAAGACTACTATTACAAGTTCCCGACTCATTCATGGGGAGATTAGTAATCTCTATAAATCTCCAAATGTCGTAGAGAAATGACATATAATAACTGATTTTTAATATACAAAAATATTTGTTCTCTCGTTTCGATTCGAATTGATTTTCAGTTTATAAGTGTGACTCAGTCATTTTTGGTGAATAAAAGAAAAAATGGTTATCTATTTCTACTTAAAAATTAAAACTTGACAAATAAAAATAAAACGCGACAAATATATTAAAAATAGACGGACTAAAACTTAATAAAAAGTAATAAAGAAAAATGATGAAAATAAAAGTAAAAATAAACAAAGTAAATATATGCGAGAATAAAAAAATGAATGTCGAAATAAAATAAAATAAAAGTTGGAATTAATAAATGACGGAATAAAATAAAAATTTTAAAGTCTAAAAAAATTAAAAAAATTTAATAATAAATGTAAAATGGGGGAACAAGAAAATGAAATGTCGGAAGATTGGGGACAACAAAAAGGCGGGGAAAAATAATGGAAGTAATGAACTGGTTTCGCAATTTCGTGCCCACTTTCGGTAAAATATTTTTTTGGCGGGAAAAAATGATAATTGCTAAAATTAGTTTCGGAATAAAAAATGGAGTGAGTTTCGGGATAAATATAAAAGTGGAGTTTTGGAATATTTAATGAAAATGAGTTTCGGGTTTTTTTTTTGTTTCAGAATTTTTTGAGAAGAATTGAGTTTCGGAATTTTTAGAAAAAAAAGGAGTTTCGGGATTTTAAAAAAATGAGTATCGGAACTTATACTAAATTGAGTTTCAGGAAAAGGCCAAAACCGAGTTTCGCAAAAATAAAAGAAAACAAGTTTCGGAAAAAAAAAATAGAAAATATTGAGTTTCGGATAAAATCTAAAATGTGAGTTTCTGTATAAAAAATAAAAACGAGTTTCGGATAAAACTGAAAAATTGACTTTCGGGAAAAAGGCATAAACCCTTTTTGGATACTCAAAAAATAATCAGACTACGTAAGATCTAAAAACCAGGGAACAAAAATTAGCTAAAATAAGCAAAATTAATCTAAGAAATAAGCAAAAAATAAGCTAAACTAATTTCTAAAATAAGCCAAACAAGACACAAATTAAAACTCTAAAAAGCACCAAATAATAAAAATAAATAAAATCTATTTTAAGAACATTAAACTACCAAATCTACTCAAATGAAAAATAAGCCAAACATAAAATAAGCTATAAGCACAATAACCTATAAAAATCAACCACATAAAAATAATAAAAACAAGAAATAAGCAACTCAATCAAATAAGCAATAAGATCAAATAAGCTAACGAGATGATTAACCAAATCAACACAATTAAAAACAAGAAAGGAAGAATGATATTAATTGAAAAGCTTGAAATTAAAGATGAAGATTAAAGGTTTTACAATTGAAAGATTAAAGATGAAAAATGAAAAACTTGAAAGAAAACTAGAGAGAATTATTCTACTCATAATTACTAAAAAAATAAACTATTAACTAATAATGAAAAACTAACTAACTATTACAAATGACGAAAACTAGACTATTTAAAGTGGAGGAGTGGTAGGTGATGTTTCTTTCTTTCTTTTTTCTTCTCGTCTTGACAATTAACTCGTCATTCTTGACTTTGTCTCAGGATTTATTGATAAATAAAATGAACTCGTCTTCTAATTTCTTCTTTTATTAGATTTGGTTCTTCGACTTTGTTAAACTTCCGTCTTTGATCTTTTTCTTCAATAAGTGTTCAGAATAGGCTTTTGACTTCTGTTCTTTTTGCACTTTTGATCTTTTGACTTTGTCTTTTGTGGGATATGTAAATCTTGCTTATGTTTTAGAGAGAGAAAGAGATAGAGAGATGGTAGATTTCATACACTTAGAGTTAGAAAGAAATGTTTACTATGTGAAAAGTGAATAACCACACTCTACCCTCTCCATCAAAGGAGAGGGTTTATATACCAAGCCCATAAGATGGGCTTGGGCTTGCATTTGGGCCGTCCATACATAACATGGACTAGGCCTTTCCTTGTTTACTTAATGTAAGATATCTAGACTACGAGCTACAACTTAATATATTGTCGGAGTGACCGAATCTTCTTAAATACGTAAAAACGTATTTCCAACAATCTCCCCCTAAGGGAGGTCACTCCAAACAAGGGTGTTACCCTAGTTACAATAATAAAATAAACCTAGCATACTATGCTTGTCTTGAGCTCGTAGTCTTCGTCTTTCTTTTTCTTTTTCTTTTCTGGTGAACATGCTGATGTGATCTTTGATATCAGTCTCGAGCATTAATCTCTTTCCTAGATCTCGTGCATCCATCACTTGTGATCTTCGCCTCTTCGTGACACCATGTCCCACATACTTATACCTTTTGTAATTCTTGAAAGCTTCAGAGTTCAATACAGCGGAAGACTTAAGTTTTAGGCTTTCTTGTATTAGATGAGGTATTAAGTGTATAAAGTATAAGCATGCGGGGACGACTTCTTCTCGGATTCCGTAACGCCACCGTCTTCAAATGCCGCAACATAAGTAGACACGAACGAAATGGCTTTGAACATTTCATTCTAATTCGGTAGCATTTTACGTCCGGTCGGTGAAGACCGTTGGACGATATAAAATATCGTACTTGTGGCAGGTAGATTTAATTAAAAATCTCCTTGACAAGATTTCGCGGGTAAACCCGTTCTCTTTAATCGACCGTCCAAAGCTGACTGCGAACGTAAAGACTGAATCATTTGGATAAAATTATCCGCATGATTGAAGCCATCAATTCTGATTCTTGGAACAAGTTCTATTCATTAAAGAATCGCACTATCGTTGCTTTCCAGTTGTCACGAGCTTGATTCATACTGAATCTTGCAAGTTACCTACCAAGTGCTGTTTGATGTTAACACTAGAAGGATTTCCACTCATCACTGTGAACACTAAGGTATCACTTTGAGTGTTCTGGCAAGATCACTGAGATTTTGCGTAGAGGACTGGAACGTGTTTAAATTCAGCTAAGAATTAAACCACTGTTGCTTTCTAGTTATCACAAGTTTGACTCATAAAGAATCGCACAAGTCACCTACCATGAGCTTTTTGATATTCGCTCAAGAAGGATTTCCATCTTCATTGTAAATACTTTCATATTACTTGGATGTTCAGGCAAGATCATGAAGATTTTACGTAGGACTCTTAAAATCTTTCTTACTTTTCACAGTGTGTGAAGAAGCAAGGAAATATGAAAGTGTATCCTAATAAGATATTTTATGATCTCAAATGGCTCTAGACTCAATCGTGCATTTTGGATTTTAGTGATGAGAGGCTGGAGAGGAGTGCCACCTTTTCAATACCAATTTATTCGGAGTGAATAAATCAATAGATAATGCGTTGTCTCCGTGTGATTAAAACAAATATCGTTTGAGAGATATCTGAGTTAGCTGGAATGGGTTGTGCATTGCATCACTGGGTCCATGATGTCTGTCTTCAATATCGAGAATCATTAAAATGATCTCAATAGCATATGTGTTGACCCGGTTTCTGCCTAAGTTGTAAGGAGGGCTTCTTTCTTTACACCCTTTATCTTTACAATTCTTTTTCATTCTTCAACCCCTTCAATGCTTACCAATACGTCATAACTAGCACCTTGTTGTGATTGTTCCAGTGCTAACTTAAGTACTTGGTCGGCATTCAGCTACTTTCATAATTTTCTCCAACTTTTCTAAGGATTACTATTTCTAGCTATGGAATGTCCTTGGGAAGATTCCTCCGGTTCTGGAAGAATCATAGGACTTAACCTATCCTACAATCCTTATGTCACCACAATCTTCATCGTCGTGAAACAAATGGGTTTTGGGTAAGTATATGTCACCATGAAAATCCATTTTGATATGCAAATCCGTTTTGCTCCCCCTTAACATATGCCACGATATTCGAAAACATTTCGCACATATCGGGATGAGCCAGCACATTAAGTCAAACCATTTTTGATAATATCCCATATTAAATCACATTTTCTCCCCCATATTAAAAAAATTATCCCAATCGATGTTTTTAATATCAACTGATTTAATGAAGTTTTAACAAATGTTTTGGGAAGAAAAATGCGAGTCCGTTTTATCTTCATGATATCAAATGAGATATGATACCGATTTGTAACATGATCACATATTCACCATATTAGAAAAAAATTGACAAGGTTGGACCTGATAGATGAGAACATCATATGATAAGATCAAATGGTTCTGGTCAGCATATGTTGGTCGCCTCGTCACGTCTGAAGTCATCTCTTGACACCATGTGTACGATTGGTATTGTTGTCTTGACACCAATTAGTGAGCTTGGCACTTTCGGCATCGAAGATTCTGAATGCTTGACAATTGCTCCCCCTCAATTGTTGACCCGTGTTCTATTGAAAGAGTTGTAGTCGTCGGTTGAGTAGTCGCATCGTCGAGTATGTAGATAAATGCACTGAAACGTACATTAATTTTTGTTGGACCAAGTTATAAAGTAAACTTGATCCCTTACAAGGTTTTAAAGTAAACCTTGCCCGAGAAAATTAATTCCCGTTGTGAGCCAAAGCTTTCAGAAGAAATACTTAACTTTAATATGAAAACCGGGTTGCAGTCAGAAATAACTACAAGCCATTTAGGCATGTTTTATGAAATATTTACAACTTTTGTACGAACTCTATTTATGGCACCGTGTCGATATTAATCAACATTTCTAAGGCCGTAAATATTATCGTACCAAAAGACATGCCTTTGAAAAATAAAGTAAAAATATTTTTGGATTTTTATGAATTTTTTAATTTTTATGGTTTTTATATGGTTTTATATTTTTGTATTTTTCTTTTGTGGATAAAAATATAAACAATATATACAGATGATCACCAAGGATACGGAGAATAGTTTTACCACCACTGTTCTTTCGCTTCATCTGCCAGTTCCTTTAGAGTCTCAAGCGAGAAAGTTCTCATTCCTAGCTTGTCGGCCAAAAATTCAATTCGAGCGCGATCTAAAGCCTTCGTGAAAATATCCGCCAATTGATACTCAGATCGGACAAAGTAAAGCTCTATTACTCCATTTTCCACTTGCTCCTTGATGAAATGGTAGCGAATGTCAATATGCTTCGACCGGGAGAATTGAACATTGTTGCAGCATAAGGCAATTGCACTCTTGTTGTCGCAGTACATCAGAATTTTGTTGAAACCTAGACCATAGTCGGTTAATTGCGATCTCATCCAAAGAATTTGAGCACAGCAACCAGACATAGCTATGTATTCTGCTTCCGTACTTGAAATTGCCGCGCTATTCTGCCTTTTCGATGCCCAACTGATTAGTCGATCTCTTAGTAGTTGCAAAGTTCCACTCGTGCTATGCCTTGTATCTTGACAACCCGCGTGATCCGCATCTGCATATGCCATAAGTGCAATCGAAGAGTCCTTCGAATACCAAAGTCCCCGATTAATGGTTCCTTTAAGATATCGAAAGATCCGTTTCACAGTAGCCAAGTGTAACTCAGTAGGCCGAGTTTGATACCGAGCACACATACATATAGCAAACTGAAGATCAGGTCGACTAGCTGTGATATACAGAAGAGTACCGATCATTCCACGATACAGTGTCGGATCAACGACAACTCCATGTGGATCTTCACCAATCTTAGTTCGTTCCACCATTGGAGTATCCACGGGGTCGCAAGATTCCATCTTATATTTCTTAAGCGATTCAAGGGCATACTTTGATTGATTGATAAAGATGCCTCTGGGACTCTGAGATATCTGAAGACCTAAGAAGAATGATACCTTGCCCATCATTGACATCTTAAACTTGGAAGACATGAGTGTCCCAAACTCGTCGGATAAGGTTTGGGTCGAGGCTGCAAATATAATATCATCAACATATATTTGTACCATAATCATATCTTTACCTCGTTTCTGAATGAACATCGTGGGATCCACCTTGCCTTTAGCGAAGCCTTGCGTAATGAGGAATTGTGATAATAGATCATACCATGCGCGTGGAGTTTGCTTCAACCCATAGAGAGCCTTCTTAAGCTTGTACACATGATTAGGATATTTAGGATTCACAAAACCATCCGGTTGTTGAACATAGACCTCTTCCTTGATTTCACCATTAAGAAATGCCGTCTTTACATCCATCTGATAGACGATCATATTCATATGGGCTGCATAAGCGAGGAATAGTCTAATAGCTTCCAAACAGGCAACAGGCGCAAAGGATTCCATAAAGTCGATGCCCAATAATTGCTTGTATCCACGAGCTACTAGTCTAGCTTTGTTCTTCAGTATTCCGCCTAACTCGTCGAGTTTCACCTTGTAAACCCAATTCAAAGTGAGTAACTGCACTTGATCCGGGCATGGGACAATTTCCCATACTTCAAGACGTATGAATTCGTTAAGTTCTTCTTGCATAGCTTCTATCCAAAATGATTGAGTAAAAGCTTGTTGCCATGTCTTAGGTTCAAATTCAGTGAGAAAAGCATCAAAGTGACAAAACATTGCACTTTCTTGTAACTGACTTCGTGTGGATACCGGAAGATTAGGGTCACCAATAATAGAATCTATAGGATGATCCTTTGTCTCCTTGCTGTCATGTTTACGAATCCGTGGATTGGAGTAAACTGTAGAAGGAGCTTCCTCTGAGGTGGACGACCCGGATTGATTAGGGTCGGGAATTGGTACACCAAAGAATGGAAGTTCACACATTTGAGCGAATTCCAAATCGTGATCATCATCATCCTCTTCATCATCAGTAGGCATGACATGGGTAGTTGAAACGGGTGTTGGTTGAGAATTACTTGTTGATGGTATATCTAGACCAATTGTAGGTGTAGAAGTATCTGATTGTGCTTCGGTTGTTGGAGCGACAACTTCGGTTACCGGAGCTATTACCTCAGGTTTTGGAGCAACAATACTGGGAGGAGTAAAGAATTCATCAAAGAACGGTTGAAACAACGTATCCCATTCAGTCCTAGAAGGTGGTGTAAATGATGATGAAGTAGGGTTGTTTGGGACAAGACCAGAACTAATGTTACTGGGTCCCGTTTCATGAAGTGCGGGTTTAGAGCTGCTTTGCTCAGAAGCCATTGCTGTCAGCTCATCAAAATCAACATTCATAGTTTCAAGGATCTTGCGAGAGTTACGGTTGTAGATCCGGTATGCCTTCTTTGCGGGTGCGTAACCAATGAAAATACCAATATCAGCCTTTGGTTGAAGTTTTCCCAAATTGTCACCATCATTATTTGGATAGCAAAGAGAACCAAATACATGAAGATATGATAAATCTGGTACTTTTACATGGAGAAGCTCATAAGGTGTTTTACCATGGCGTTTACGAATTAGTGACCGGTTTTGGGTGTACACTGCTGTAGATACTGCTTCTGCCCATAAAAACAATGGAGCCTTTGCGTAAATTAACATCGTTCGAGCAGCTTCCATAAGTGTGCGATTTCGCCTTTCAACGACACAGTTTTGTTGTGGAGTGCGTGCAACGTATGTTTCATGAGAGATACCAACTTCTTCATAATAATCATGCAAGATTTGATTCACAAACTTGATTCCATTATCTGTACGAATGCGTCGGACAGTAGTGTTGAGACGCACTTGAATCAACTTGAGAAATCCGATGATGAATTTAGGTGCATCATTTTTTGCTTTAAGAAATTTCACCCATGTAAACCGAGAGTAATCATCGACGATGACGAGGATGTACTTTTTGCCACTAAGACTTTCAACACGCATTGGCCCACAAAGATCCATATGCAAAAGATAGAGTTTCTCTTGGTTGGTGTCTTCCGTCTTGGGTTTGTATGATTTCTTAGTGCTTTTCCCCATTGTACACGCGGAACACAAATGATCCTTATGAAATGAAAGTTTAGGAAGACCACGAACAAGTTCATTTTTCGCCAAATGATTAATAGCGTCAAAGTTAAGATGAGATAACCGTCGATGCCATAACCATGACTTAGTCTTTGATGCTTTGGAGAGAAGACATACGGGAGAAGCGGCCATCATGTCTTGTAGAGACAAAGTGTATAAATTATTCCCTCGAGTACCTTTCAATAAATCAACCCCTTCCAAATTACGAATGAAGCAGGTATGCTCTCGAAAAGAGACTTCTAGGTTTGCATCACAAAATTGTCCCACAGAAAATAAGTTGTGACCGAGACCTTCCACATAATACACTCTTGAAATTATAACATTCCCAATATGATATTCACCATAACCCATTATCTTTGCAATATGATCATTTCCAAATCGAACCGTACCAAGAAACTTGCTGACGAAATTTCTGAGCTGAGAGCGATCTCCGGTCATATGCTTGGAGCAACCAGAGTCCAAATACCAGAGAACAATTTGGACCACCTGTTTTCAATAACAACAGTAGACAATGCATTGGAAACTATTGGTTCCTGAGTGTTAGCAGATAAAGATATAAGATTATCAGAATTGCTAACATGTTTGTGACCCTTAGATTTCTTGCGTTTTCTAATGTGAGTTTTAGCACTAACGGGTTTTACAGTTCCAACTTTCTTAGGTTTTAGATTATCCGCGAGCACTACAGTGGGAGTAGACCTATTTAAAGGGCACTTGTTTCCTACAGTAGTGTCGGTGTTCCTAGGTAAAGGACACACTTGTGTTTTGGTAGCCTTGGTACTCCTAGTTAAAGGGCACGCTTTCTTCGCTGTAGTGGGAGTGATCCTAGTCAAAGGGCACATATTTCCTACTATTGTGAAAGTTCTACCAGTGGGGTGCCACAACCAACCAACTTGGGTTAACACTTTCCCAGTCGGTTTCCATTCTAATCTATTTTTTCCGGGCATACATCTCATTCACATGGTCAATAAGGCAAGAATCATGACGACTAGAAAACATACATTCATTGCAATTCCTACATTTCAAATTAAAACTCACACTAGGCTTAGAACGCTGCACAACCGCAGAGCCTTTAGGTTTAGCTACATGATTCTTTTTATTCAAAACAGAAATAACATTCCTAGGATGGGCTTCTACTTTCTTCTTCACTTGACTACTAGATGGGGGCAAGATCCTATCTTTCTTCTTGTTTCTTTTAAGCTTAGATCTTTGAGTCTTAGTAGTGGTGCTTACTCCTATAGAAGGCAACACGGGAATATTAGAAGCTGGTTTTGATTCCGCCTTATCTTTAGTGACCAAAGTTTGAGATGGTTTAGTCCTAGGGCCCTTATTAAACGGTGTGACGGCTATAAGGTTCCTTTTGATTACACTAGAGGACGATGCTGAGACAGTGGCTGCGTTATCCACAACATTCTTACCTTTTAGAGTACGAAGTGTTTCCTTTAACTCAGCCAAGACCAGATTTTTATCACAAATTTGTTCCCTCAAATCAGATATTTCCACCGACTTTCGATTCAATTGTTCAATCAAGGATTGATTCTGTGCAGTGGTATTAGCACATGTGGGCTTTACTGAATCAAAGAGTCGTGTATCTTTCTATTTTAAGTTATCAACTTTTGACAAAATCTTGGAAACTCGATTATCTAGATCAAGTTTAAAATTCTCAGCGGCCTCAAGTACGTTCACACAGTTAAGCTCCTTTGATTTCTCTATTTCTATCGGCAAAGATTTAGCAACATTGTCACTTGGCTGACGCTGTTTTGATTGTAAATTCAATCGAAAATTCTTTTCAAAGTTTGCATCATCGATATTAACACCTTCGAATGACGTTTCAAAGATTTCTTGAATAAATTGTTTCTTGCATTCAAGCGAAATACAATGTGTTTGAATCTCATCAAAACGTTTTGAAAGCAAAGAATATGAATCTTGAAGCTTTAAAAATTCAGCGTCAGATTCGTGACAAGTACTGTCTACCACATTATCCACAGATTCAACATTATGCACAATAGAATCAATATCCACACTTTTATTCACACAGACGGAAACTATATCATGAGATATCACTTGCTTCAGAAGCTGATCATTTTGATGTAAAACCCGCAATATTTCAAGGAAACTGTTTTCATAAGCATCATCCATTTCATTGAAAACACGTCTAACTTCTTCTATTTCCAAAAGCAAATCTTGATCAAGATTACTAAGACAAGCCTTAACATTCTTTACAAACGGAACAATTTCATCTCGAAACGCAGCTCTAGTGTGCTCAAAGTTCCATTCACCTTCCGTTATGGCCGAAGCCGTCGTACGTTCCAAAATGACCTTGTCAAAATCGGCTAAGTGTTGGTGTACCGCATTTAAGTTAACGGACGCCTTACTTACCGGTGGAATTAACTTCGTTAAATCTGTTTTGACAAGTGTAGGAGACGTACTAGGAGGGTTTTCATTTGATAAACTTTGGGGCACAAGAACTGTCTATTCAGCTAATTCCTTTTGTAAGCGAATGCGGGTCTTTTTAGACAGTTAATCTTTGTTATATTGATCATAATCAATTGTATGGATTTTTGAAAGCATTTTAGAATGAGTTTCATCCGCAAGTGACTGTGTCTCCTCAGAACTACGAACAAAAGGTGCTTCTTTCGATTTGCCAATTAGGGTCATATCATAAAGACACGGAATATATTCCTGAGCTTGTTTTGCATAACCGGGATTAGGTGGTAAATCTTGAAGACGTTTAAGTTCGAGTTCTTTAAATGATTTAGTTAAAAGATGAACCTTTTCTGTGGAAGCGTATTGTTTTAAAAGCTGTTGTTCTTTAAATTTAAGAAGTTTGGTAGCATTAATTTTCGATTCAACCTTTTTAGACTCGAGAGTTTCGAAATCCATTTTAAGTTTCTGAAAATCATTGACAACCGACTCTTTTGCTTTTAATTCATTGGAAAGATTAGCTTTTAATGATTCTATTTCTTTCAAGTGTTCAATCTTTTCAAAACGAAATTGGTCAAATTCAGAACATGTTATTTTCTCTTCTTGAGGGACCATTTCAAAAGTTTTGACCTTTTCTTTATGCAACGCAAGCTCAGCGGTTAGGGTGGAATTTGTATCTACGGATTGTCTGAGAGCCATATGCATTTGATCAATAATATGTTTAGGCACCATGACCAAATCATGTTGAGCATAAGATTCCATACCCGTCGTAGCATTTGGTTGAGGTTCACTCAAATGTGTAGGATTGGGTACCACATCATTTGAGTTACTAGTTCCCGAATGCTGTTCGAGGTTGTCATTTTCATGCCCAACTTGATGTTGGTTATCATCAATATTATTAGATGTGGTTGGTACCTCACTGACGACATCAGAACCGTAGTGAGAGAGATTAGCAACGAGAGCAGCTTGGGCAGAGTGAATGTCATCACAATCCGAATCATATGCGTCAAGATCGTCCGCTTGATAAGCTGCATTAGAAGTGGAAACGACTGCAATGCCTTCAGAATCTGCTGCCCCTGGGTCTGCAAGAAATGCTAACTCCTCTGAATCCAAGATCTTCCCCTTAGACAAAGCATCAACCAAATACATTTTCTCACGAAACCATGCATCATCCCTTCTCCTCTTCGGTTGAGTGCATTCCCTAGCCATATGACCTTGTCCTCGGCAATTGTAGCAAGTCACAACCTTTTTAGAACCAATAGGACTTCCATTTCCACTAGCTTGAGAATTCACAACTTGATTGTTCCCAGTCCTTGTAGGAGGTCCATATGAATTTTTCCTTCCCTGAATAGGTTGCATTGTTACTTGACCATCTTGAACAGTGGCTTGTTGTCGAGGATTTGATGAGGTGTGGAGCTGATTGTTTGTTGGTGGAAATCCTCTAGTTGCAACAAGTTTTGACAAGTAGGCTGTGAGATGGTTTAGAACATCAGCTGGCGTATCATTTGGAGTAAAGACTGGTGCTTGGATTGGTGGAAGTTCATTAGAGTAGAAAGCTTGTGCTGGTTGTGCTTCTATTGGAAAATATCCTTGCTGAGCAATATAGCCCATTATAGAAGTGTTGGCTTGTGATGGTGATGTCTAATATGGTGGTTGCTGCGGAAAAGATTGTTGATGAACACTTTGTTGATATGCTTGATGTGGCATCATTGGTGGTTGATAAGATGGTTGCTGATAGGTGTGTGGTGGTGGTTGTTGCAAGTATGATGGTTGTTGATAAGTATAAGCCATGTTTTGTTGAGAAGCATACATTGCAAGTGGGTCATGAACTTGAGGTGTAGACAACCGAGCCTCGATCACATGGCATTCGTGTTGTTGAAGAAAAGCTTGAAGTTGATCCACATTGGTTTTATGTAAGTCCTTAGCCAATTTAACATCTGTCACGTATTTTTCCATTCTGAAGGAAGAGTGTTCAAATACTTGGTGTTCAATTGAAAGGTAGGAATTGTCATGCCATAGATATTGAGCTCATTCAACAATAGGGTAAATCTCAGATAGTAGTCATTGAGAGTCTCCCCTGGCACATAGGCAAACTTGTCAAAAGTATCATAAAGCTTACACTCTCGTTCTTGTTTAGTTAACGAGGTGCCTTGCATGAGAACACGAATTATATCCCATAACTCTTTGGCAACTTTATGTTTGCTGACGAGTTTGTAGACATCTGGAGGAAGGGCTTGGAGAATGATGTTTGTAGCATACTTATCACATTTGTCTTGAATCTTCATATCTCCAGTCAATTCACCCGTTGTGCGAGGACGAGTAGTTGTACCTTCCGTTACTGTACCATAATCTAATGGTCCATTAAGCACTGATGCCCAAATGAGATGTCCATTCTCCTTGTTCAACATATAAAGTTCCATTCAAGAAGCCCATTCCTCATACATAGTCTTCACCAACATTGGTGGACGATTATCCGTACCCGAGAGGATGGACTTATCTGTAAGAGATGTATACTCCGTTTCAATAAGTTAAGATTTACAAACGTTGATCGATCAATGAAAGAAAGTAAATGTGTTTGTTGTTGTGAGTTGAAGTCGAGAAACAATGTTAAAATCCCCTAAAATATGTTCTCAATAAACCAAAAATTCCAAGTCAAAATTAATTTTTTATGGAATAATTTTTGATTATCGGAATGTTGATCGGAATAGTGATCGGAATATCAGTCGGAACGCCGTCAGAATAAACCCTATCGGAATGTCCCTTTTTGGAATGTGCCAAATCGGAATGTTCCTTTTCGGAATGTGCCAGATCGGAATACCCAATCGGAATACCTAATCGGAATGTACCAAAATCGGAATCCCTAAACCCTATTCCGATTACACTGATCGGAATGTCCTATAAACCCTTTTCCGATGACCTGATCGGAATAAATCCCACTTTTCTCGGACAAAACTCAACCAATTCGTGATTTTAAGCCAAAAAATGATCAAAACACCTAAATATTTTGTGTTTTTAGCCAAAGTAACTATACCAAATCCCTACCACAACTATGTAGAAATTTGTATCAAGAAAAAACCATCAAAAACACAAAAAAATAAATTGGTTCGTGTAAAAATGGATCAAAATAGGCGTATGAATCAAGAACACAAACACATGAACAATACAATCATCTCATGGCTCTTGATACCATTTGTGGGATATGTAAATCTTGCTTATGTTTTAGAGAGAGAAAGAGATAGAGAGATGGTGGATTTCACACACTTAGAGAGAGAAAGAAATGTTTACTATGTGAAAAATGAATAACCACACTCTACCCTCTCCATCAAAGGAGAGGGTTTATATACCAAGCCCATAAGATGGGCTTGGGCTTGCATTTGGGCCGTCCATATATAACATGGACTAGGCCTTTCATTGTTTACTTAATGTAAGGTATCTAGACTACGAGCTACAACTTAATCTATTGTCGGAGTGACCGAATCTTCTTAAATACGTAAAAACGTATTTCCAACATCTTTCGTCTTTTTCTTCGATAAAAACCCGTGAAAGCCCGTGTTTTCTTCCTTTTTGATCTTTTGGTCCTAAAACATAACAAAAAAATCACGCGTAATTCCGACTTTTACGACATCAAACACACGTTTTTGGTCTCGTTTTTATTTGTTTTAAGTGGTAAATGGATATGTGTTTTCACACTTATTAAATCCCCTACACTTGACCACTGAAATGACCTCATGCAATGAATTAATTTCAATGAAACATTTACATTTTCCTCATAATTAACCCACATTGGCCTTTATTACATACTACGACACTATGGAAACTAAAAAGGTAGAAAAATTCGAAATTGTTAGACGGGAGAAACTTTTAAAGAAATCAAAGACTTAAATTAGGGCTTTGGTGTCAGGAATATTAATCACCCTCAAGTTTCACATTTCCCACACCAAGCTTAAAAACGAGATCATTGTTATTATAAGTTAGTAAAGTTAACACTTACTCATGTGGTTCAATTATTTACTTAGACCCCCTTATTCCTAGGTGTATCTCTTGTATTTTATTATTGTCTTGAAGATCACGAGGATGAATTTTTTTTACTTATTTTGATAGTTTATTAAGGCCGAAAATAAAGTAGGACGATTTAATCAATAGTTAGCTAAAGGACAAAATCTTTTAAAACGGCTTCTCGAGATCTCATAAAGTTCATATCTTGGCATAACTTGTTTCACGATTTGGGACCTTTCTCGGACCGATATTTGGCATTTACTTCATACTTTGAATCTTGAGAGACGTTCTTAAAATAATGGTCTTCTCTTCATATGTGGAATTTCTTCACTTGAAGTTTTTGAGAGATTCTTCAAACTTGGACCACGACTTCTTTATTTTTCTTCATTCTTTATTTGGGATTTTGGTATACAACGATCCGCCTCCTTTTCAGACATGGATCTATTTATCCTCATACCTTGTTAGGGTCTTTTTGGATGGACTTCTCCATGATCTTTATGGGAGTAAATTGCTTCTCGTCGTGTGTCTCAATCCTTCATATTGATTTTTGAATAATGATTCTTCACATCATATTGGATCTTTAGCAACAAAATGGAGCCCTCATGCCTTGTTAGGGCCTTTTTGGACTCGCTAATCTTCGCATCCTGTTTCAATAAGTTATGCCTTGGCTATGAACTCTAATTAATCCCAAGAAACTTTTAAACGATCTTGGGCTAGAAGCTAAGTAATTTTTCAAATCGTACGACCTTATTTATTGCATTTATTTATTGACAAGCGATGGGAGAAAAAGCTTGTAATTAACTCACATAAGTTCATGAAAGAATACAAAACTTATCATTGACTCTATCATCTCTCGTTCTCCACAATTTAAAATCTCAAGTAATGAGACTCGTGGATGCTTAGCCTAATAAACCAATTAAGGTTATGGTTAAGGATACTAGCTAGAGTAAACTCGGATAAGTAAACTCGGGTTGAGTCAGAATATTCACGACGGGCCTAATACATCAAAGACATCTAAACTTGTTAAAACCATTTTATTTAATAATTTATTTTGACTCTATTCTAGAAATAGAATATATACATACGATGAAAGAAAATAACGATAAAAAGGTAAATACTACTAGGCCAAAATAGATCAAAAATTTGAAAAATGTCCAAAAAATCAATTTTCCGGTTAAAATGAGGCCATATTCATGGAAAATCCCACTTAACTTCGATAGAAGTCTCCCCTACACTTAATATAAACATTGCCCTCAATGTTTAAGCATGTGGAAGTAAACTCCCCTACACTTAGGACATTGTGCACGTTGTTTAAATCTTGCTAAGGAAGAGATAACTAAAGTGATTCCTATTTCAACATTGATGGATATAAAAGATTGAATCACAAGAGTTTAGGATAGAACCGGGAAGACGGGTACACGGAATCACGGATCGTCAAAAGTCACCAAAAGTGGATCTTTGAAAGCTATAATCCCTGCACATCATAAGAAACAACAAAACAACAAACACCTACTTGGCTCCCCTACACTTATTATGGAAAACGGATAAAGAAGGAAAGATCCTCGGGTTGCCTCCTGAGAAGCGCTTGTTTTTATTAACCGAGTCACGAGCCTGACTCGACCCCGAATTAAGCATTCAAATGGAAGCCTCTAATATCGATAACGGGATCTAAAATCTTGTCCTTGTTCCCAGAGGAAAATAATAAATGAGAGGCCGGGGGATAAGTCATAAAAGGTAAAAAAGGTCCTCTCAACATACGAGAAGTATGTGAAGTGATCATCCACGGGAGGTGGGGTGGGTAAAGGAATAAAAATGTCATCCTCAAAAGACATATGATGGTCACTAAGCGGCAAAGCCGTAAAGGTATCAATAATAGAATAATAAATGTCACCTCACGGGTCAAAGCACTCATCCTCAGTAATAGTCTCTAAAGTATGGGATGAATGGTGCTCGGGAGGGGGACTTGGGACAATATCTTCATGCATCAAATTATCAAAAAGAGTGTCCCCCTCCGTGTCATCATCATCAATAGCTGGAGGTATAGAGAGAATGTCGATTTTCTCCATAAATTTGTCATTGTTCTCAACGGGAGTAAGAGACGGGGGTAAAGACTCGGTAATAAGAGTAGAATTCAACGCTTCAATTTCAGCAATAAGAAGATGAACTTTCAATAATTTGTCGCGAAGAATAACGTCTTCCACCTCATCTAAAAGATCAAGTTCATCGGTGAACTTTCAATAAATCGACATCGTCTTCATCTCCTGGTGGAAATGGGTAAAAATGAGAAATTTCAAAAGTGAAATTCTCATAGCATGGAGAAAAATTATCATTAAGAGCGACCTCTTCCATAAGCTCCTCACAAGTCGGCAAATCAGAAACCTCATCAAAGAATATACCGAGACCAAAATCACTAATCTCACTCGATATATCAGTGTCGTTTGGGATATCAAGAGTAGGAGTACTAATCTCAGAAGATGAGTTGAGATCAAAAATATCTTACTCGTCATCATCATAACAATATGGTCTCATAAGAGGCGTAGAGGTATAAGCACTAAGACTAGATACTTGCTCTTGTCGCTGTTGCTCGTCCAATGTTTCGCTTATTCGAATTAAACCGTCATGAAGTTCAAAAAGAAGGGCTCGTGCTTCGGCATTCTGGCTGAAAGAAGGTTGATGATCGAGGGTGTAATGTGGGGGCTCAAAACTATAAAAACCGGAATTATAGTACGGATGTGGCTCATAATAATTCATCGGTTGACAAAAAAAAGTATGGTGAGGGCCCCCACAATTGTTGCAACACGGGTATTGAGAAAAAAACCCGGTGTATTTTGCGGATAAGGATCCCCATATATATAAGAGGGTGAGCTAGTGTCATTAGAGGTGAAGTACGAATTGATCGAATTGCAAAATAGACAATGTCCAAATTATGAATTGGGGAGATCTCTTCCGTACCCCTCGCATGAACACCATTGACATGATTGACTACCAGACGATGGTCTCCCACACCCTACACAATACGAATCCATGAATAATTAAAAATAAGAGGGGTTAAGAAAAATAATTAAACACAATAGAGGATAAAGAAGAAAATTTATTTTGGTGTAACACTTAGGAAAGCGTCACTTTTGTGATTTTTTAATTTTTTTGGTTGCAAAACTTAGGAAAGAATTGCATTTTGTGAATTTAAATGTTTTTGGGTTTTTGAATTTTGATTTTTTTGGATTTTTAAAATTTTGAAATTTGCAAGAAAAATAACGTTCACAAGTGAACGGATCCCAGAATCCAACTCGCCTCACAAAAACCGTTAATCTTTACAAAAAGAGCCGGCATCGGCGCCATTTTAATTACTGATTTTTAATATATAAAAATATTTGTTCTCTCGTTTCGATTCGAATTGATTTTCAGTTTAAAAGTGTGACTCAGTCGTTTTTTGTGAATAAAAGAAAAAATGGTTATCTATTTCTACTTAAAAATTAAAACTTGACAAATAAAAATAAAACGCGAGAAATATATTAAAAATAGACGGACTAAAACTTAATAAAAAGTAATAATGAAAAATGATGAAAATAAAAGTAAAAATAAATAAAGTAAATAAATGCGGGAATAAAAAAATGAATGTCGAAATAAAATAAAATAAAAGTTTGAATTAATAAATGACGGAATAAAATAAAAATTTAAAAGTGTAAAAAAATAAAATAAAAAAAATAATAAATGTAAAATGGGGGAACCAGAAAATGAAATGTCGGAAGATTGGGGACAACAAAAGGCGGGGCGGGGGGAAATAATGGAAGTAATGAACGAGATTCACAATTTTGTGCCCACTTTCGGTATAATATTTTTTGGCGGGAAAACATGACAATGGCTAAAATTCGTTTTGAAATAAAAAATGGAGTGAGTTTCGGGATAAATATAAAAGTGGAGTTTTGGAATATTTAATGAAAATGAGTTTCGGTTTTTTTTGTTTCGGAATATTTTGAGAAGAATTGAGTTTCGGAATTTTTAGAAAAAAAAAGGAGTTTCGGGATTAAAAAAAATGAGTATCAGAACTTATACTAAATTGAGTTTCGGGAAAAGGCCAAAACCAAGTTTCGCAATAATAAAAGAAAATGAGTTTCCAAAAAAATAGAAAATATTGAGTTTCAGATAAAATCTAAAATGTGGGTTTCTGGATAAAAAATATAAACGACTTTCGGATAAAACTAAAAAATTGACTTTCTGGAAAAAGAGATAAACCCTTTTCCGAAATTCAAAAAATAATTAAACTACGTAAGATCTAAAAACAGGGAACAAAAATAAGCCAAAATAAGCAAAGTTAATCTAAGAAATAAGCAAAAATTAAGCTAAAATAAGCCAAACAAGACACAAATTAAAACTCCAAAAAGCACAAAATAAGCAAAATAAATAAAATCTATTTTAAAAACATTAAACTACCAAATCTACTCAAATGAAAAATAAGCCAAACATAAAATAAGCAATAAGCACAATAAGCTATAAAAATCAACCACATAAAAATAATAAAAACAAGAAATAAGCAACTCAATCAAATAAGCAATAAGATCAAATAAGCTAACAAGATGATTTACCAAATCAACACAATTAAAAACAAGAAAGGAAGAATGGGACTAATTGAAAATAAAATTAAAGATGAAGATTAATGGTTTTACAATTGAAAGATTAAAGATGAAAGATGAAAAACTTGAAAGAAAACTAGAGAGAATTATTCTACTCCTAAGTACTAAAAAATAAACTATTAACTACTAATGAAAAACTAACTAACTAACTATTACAAATGATGAAAATTAGACTATTTATAGTGGAGGAGTGGTAGGTGATGTTTCTTTCTTTCTTTCTTTTGTCTTCTCGTCTTGACAATTAACTCGTCATTCTCGACTTTGTCTCGGGATTTATCGATAAATAAAATGAACTCGTCTTCTAATTTCTTCTTTTATTAGATTTGGTTCTTCGACTTTGTTAAACTTCCGTCTTTGGTCTTTTTCTTCAATAATTCTTTAGAATAGGCCTTTGACTTCCGTTCTTTTTTCACTTTTGATCTTTTGACTTTGTCTTTCGTCTTCTTGTTCGATTAAAACCCGTGAAAGCCCGTGTTTTCTTCCTTTTTCATCTTTTGGTCCTAAAACAGAACAAAAACACAAACCACGCGTAATTCTGACTTTTACGACATTAAACACACGTTTTGGTCTCGTTTTTATTTTTTTTAAGTGGTAAAAGGATAAGTGTTTTCAAACTTATTAACCCCTCATGGGGGAGATTGTTAGCCTCAAAATATCGATTCAAACAAGAATGATCGGTCATAGGTTTATTATGTATTGTTTATTAGAACGTTGTAATAGGTAGTAGGTTAGTTGTAACAATATGGGCTTGATGGTTAGCTTAAAAGGCATGTTTTAAGGTACTAAGCATTTATTCAAGCCCATCCCAACCTATATATCCTATAAAAGCCCGCATGTGGGTGGACTATATAAACACCCCTCATAGCATGTTAGGAGGGTTGATTGTTTTATTTTTCTTAATCTAATCTCACATAGTTATCCAACTTTATCTCTCTAGATCTCATCTCTTTTCATCTATCTTTCATCTATTTTCTTAGATCTACTATGGTGAAGTGATTATATTATGGGTAAAACAAAAAGGTATTACAAAACTCGTTTTATAGTCCTTACAAGATGACCCAAAAACCAGACAGCCTTGGGTCACGACTTTGTATTAACTGGTTTAGTGATCTAGATGATCATAGGACATCTAGATCTTTATGAAAACCATATAATGAACTTATTAGAACATGATTAGGGCTGATCTAGAAGATTTAACTTAGGAAAGGTTTTTAAGGTATTAAATCACCAAGAACACATTTTTAGGGTTTTATAAACCCTAGAAATCATGTTCATAAGAAAATCAAAATTATAAAAGCCATATGGGTGATACAAGGATCATAAGAACTTACATGGAATGTGTATAATGATATGGTAATTACTATAAACAATAAGTAACAAGATTGAAGGATTAGAGAGGAGAAAGATCAAGAACAACCTTAAGGTTGAAGGTTTTATTAACAATGGAGATGAGAGGAGGTTTTTGTAGAGTTTTTGCAATGTAAAATGTATGTGTATGATGATTTTAGACCAGCCTAGGGGTGCTTTATATAGTGGTTCTTATTTTTGCCAAATGCTTGATTTAAGGAAGACCATTTACTAGTTTTCAAACCTGTAACTTATATGTATTTAAAAATTTCAAAACCTTCCTATGATCATTGATTTCTAGCCATGTGTTTTTGGTCAATTCAAAGGGTGTTTCATCTTAATTTTAATGGCTTAATAACACACTAATTACTCTCTTTTTCCCATTTTAAAAAGTCTTACATTTAAATGTACATGTTACAAAAAGTGTGTAACTTTTAATTAATATAGCCTAAGGTATAAGAAAGTTTATTTATACTTTTGTCTTTATTTAAGACAACAGGTTGATTTAATTAAAATGTTTCATAGTCTAAGTCTTATTTATTTAATACTTAGAAATAATTAAACTATGCTTTAAATTAAATTAAATAAATTGAAATAAAATCTCTATTATTGAACTTACATAAAATTCCCAAATTTCATAAAATGTTCAAATCTCGTACTTATTCATATTTTTGTATTTTAAAAATGCCGGTTTTACAAGTTCATTCTTGTTTATATAAAAATATCAACTTGAAATTAAAATATAATTAAATTAGTATAAATATCATCAGTTTCAAAATGTAATCAAAAAGTGGGGGTGAGGGAAACTTTTAGCAAAACCTTTTATTGAGGGGTTGAGTCGGTGTTTAATAGCTAAGATAAGATAACCAAACAACCAACTTCTCTTTCACTCTAAGCCAAACACTAGTATGACTGTAAAACAAACACGCCCTAAATCTACAATTTAATTCCTAACATTATTACTGTAATTAATCTCTTGCGTGATTTTCATAATTACCATTATGGTTTTAATATGCTTTTTTTTCGTTGCGGCTGTGGGTATCTTCTTGAAACTAAAATTCTGCGAGCGTTATGTTTTACGATTATATATATCTTTTAATAATAACTTTATGAATAATAATAATAGTTTTACGTTGGAATAATTTTAAGCAATAATAAACCATTTTCTATTAAAATAGTATCACGAGGCTGGAACAATTGATATTGAAATGTATTAATAATTGATATTGAAAGGTATTAATAATTGATATTGAAAGGTATTTGCTAATCAGGGACAGAGCTAGTGTTGTAGTATGGGGGTCGACGCCCCCCCCCCCCCCCCCACAGCGAGTCGAAAATATGTGATTTAGCATAATTTTCATTTAATTTTGACTTTTTCATAAGTGTGTTTCGCCCAAAACTTAAATGGCCCTCCACTAAGATAATAAAATTCAGTATTCAACACTGCGAACCTTGTAAACACTTCATCTTTAACACCCTCATTTTTACCATATAGAACCGAAAGCTAATTTGGGGTATTACTTTCAAGGTATCATAGTCATAATAATAAAAAATGTTCAAAGAGTCATTTTATTAAAAACTTACGTTATCATTCATTTAATTATCAGAGTTAACAAAACAACTATTCATACACTATATCATAGGTTTCCCAAAGATCTAGTTTTATTTATTAGAATGATAACTTTTTAAGACACCACCATCCGCAGCCCGCCAGTCCTCATTCTCCTGAAATATACATTTAAAAGTCAACACAAATGTTGAGTGAATTCAAAGGTTTAAACAATATTTGAATACAAGTATGACTCCAGGGCTATAGTGTTATACACCCAAATTTTCAAATGCATCGATTCTTATTGCACTAGCTCATGACCCCGCGACTAGACATTTTCAAAAAACCAACAAATTGCCCTTATGTAGGTAGTTTGTCGGACTATCCTGAGTTAGCAAAATAAAGCATATCTGTTTAGCCTAGGTAGGAACCTGTCAGCATTTTAGCAAGTGTGACTTGTCCAGATAGGGGATGTCAGTCCCCGGTAGTACTATTCACAATATTAGCGCTCATTTTCTAGAAATGATTAGCGGTCCACGATTGAAAAGGGACTTAATGGCAAGGAGTAAACGTAGTGTCAATAATCATATCAAGCAGCATACAAAAATACTTTTATTTCAATTTTAGCATATATCCCCCTCACGCGTTTTCAAATCATATATAAACTTTTAAAAGTGAGGCTATGAACTCACATTAGCCTATTGAATCTTGATTTATTATGATATTATCAACTTCTCACGAATTTGAGTTGACACACTAATATGTACTAGACGAGTACCCGCATATAGTGGCGGGAATTTCTGACGACAGATAATTAACGATATGATTGTGGTATGTGTCACTTGTCCTTAGAAAAGATTATAAACATGGGAAATTATCATTGTCGTTAATGTGGAGATTTTTCTAGTTGAAAAGTTCGTTCTCGGTATCTTCTCGAATTGATTTCCGGTTAATTGTGCGAGATTAGTTGTTCTTGTTGGAACAAAAAGGGAATGGTCGTTGTCTAAAACTAATGAAAAAATAAAGACTTGAAACAAATAAAATAAAGACGGTAAAAAGAAATACTAAAAGATAAAAACTTAACAAAAAGTAAATGACGAGAAATTAAAAGGGAAATAAAGTAAATGACGCAAACTAAAACTTGACAAAACGTAAATATAAAAACTTGAAAATAAAATACTTTAAGAAATAAACTAAGAAACGACAAATTAAAATAAAGCTTAAAAAAATAAGACGAAACAATTAAAATAAACTAAGTAAAAATAGCGGGAAAAATAAATTTAAAAACAAAATTTAAAATTAAAGTAATTAATTTCGCAATATAAAAAAAATGAAATAATTTCGCAATTAAAAAGATAATTGCGAAATCATAACCAAGATTTCGCAATACTGTTGTGATTCAAAAATCAAATCAGATTTCCTAAAAAGGCACAATTTCGCAATAATTCAAAAATCAAATCAGATTTCCTAAAAAGGCACAATTTCGCAATAATTCAAAAATCGAATCAGATTTCCTAAAAAGGCACAATTTCGCAATAATTCAAAAATCGAATCAGATTTCCTAAACAGGCACAATTTCGCAATAATTCAAAAATCGAATCAGACATTCCTAGAAAATAGGAATCAGATGTAGGACGAAAATAAACAACTTTTTAAGAACTTTTAGGGTACAATAAGCAAAACAAAACACGAATAAGCTACCAATAAGCTAGGAAGAAGATCAAAACTTATAAAAAATCAAAATGAAGGCACGAAAATCAAAAGACTTAAACTTTATGTAAAAACTTGATGAAAAAGATGATGAAAACAAGAACGTGATTAACAAGAAAGATTAAAAGATGAAAATTAAAACAAGATTAAGCTTAAAACGTAACGATTCAATTAAAAACAAGAAAGGAAGATGAAAGATTAAAGTTCGAGTGAGAGAAACTGTCACTTTCTCTCTCTAGAACTAAACTACTCCTACTCCTAAAACTAAAACTAACCAACCCTCCTAAATGAGTTTAGGAGGGTATTTATAGGAAATGGGGAGGTGCATGTGTTGCCTTCTCTTTCTTTCTTTCTTCACGTCTTCTCGTCTTTTAAGTTCTTCGACTTTATCGACTTTGTCTCGGGATTAATTAAACTCGTCTTATAATTTATTTATTTATTAGACTCGAGCTCTTCGGCTTTTAGTAAACTTCCGTCTTTTGACTTTTTCTTCGATAAATCTTCAGAATTGGTCTTGGACTTCCGTTCTTTTTGCACTCTTGATTTCTTGACTTCGTCTTTCGTCTTTTTCTTCGATAAAAGCCCGTGAATGCCCGTGTTTTCTCCACTTTTCACCTTTTCGTCCTAAATCACAACAAAAACACAAACCACGCATAATTCCGACATAAATGACATAAAATACACGTTTTGGCTCGGTCATTATTGTAATTAAGTGGTAAAAGGATGGGTGTTTTCACACCTATCAAATCCCCTACACTTAACCACTGCAATGTCCTCATGCAATGAATTAGTTACAAAGCACGATTACACTTTTCATCATAATCAATCTGTTTTGGCCTTTATTAAAGAGATAGAAAATTACGAAACAGTAAAGAAATCAAAAACATACCTTCAGGTTTTGAAAATGTCATGAATGATCATCATCCTCAATTTTTCACTTTCTCCAAACCAAGCTTAAAGACGAGATCATTGTTATTATAAGTTAGCAAACTAACACGAACTCATGTGGGCCAATTATTTACTTAGACTCCCTTATTCCTAGGTGTATCTATTATATTTTATTATTGTCTTGAATGATAACGAGGATGCATTGTTTGACTTATTTCGATAGTTATTAAGTCTGAAAATAAAGTGGGACGATTTAATCAATAGTTAGCTAAAGGACAAAATCTTTTAAAACTGCTTCTCGGGACCTCATAAAGTTCATATCTTGGCATAACTTGTTTCACGATTTGAGACCTTTCTCGGACCGATATTTGGCAGCGACTTCATACTTCAAATCTTGAGAGACGTTCATGAAATAATGGTATTCTCTTCATAATAGGAATTTCTTCACTTGAAATTTTGAGAGATTCTTCTTACATGGACCACGACTTCTTCATTTCTCTCCAATCATTACTTTGGACTTTGATATACAACGATCCGCCTCCTTTAAGGACTTGGATCTATTTATCCTCATACCTTGTTAGGGCCTTTTTGGATAGATTTCTCCATGATCTTTTGGGGAGTTTTTTCTTTTCGTCGTGTGTCTCGATCCTTCATATTGATTTTCGATAAATGATTCTTCACATCACTTTTGGATCTTTAGCAACGAACTGTAGCCCTCATGCCTTGTTAGAGCCTTTTCGGACTCGCCAATCTTCGCATCCCGCTTCAATAAGTTATGCCTTGGCTATGAACTCTAATTAATACCAAGCAACTTTTAAACGATCTTGGGCTAGAAGCTAAGTAACTTTTCAAATCGTACAACCTTATTTATTGCAGATAAATTTATTAACAAGCGATGGGAGAATAGGCTCATAATTAACTCACATAAATTCACGAAAGAATACCAAACTTATAATCGACTCTATCATCTCTCGTTCTCCACAATTTAAAATCCCAAAGAATGAGACTCGTGGATGCTTAGCCAATTAAATCAAAGTTTTGGGTTTTCGAGTCGTCTATAGGATCTTGTAAATTCTTAGACTTTTTCAAGTTTAGAAATCGCATTTTAAAGTTCCCTTGATAAACGACTCTCGAGGATCAATTATAGGAACTTGCGAAAAGTTCTTGTTCTTAACCCGTGAGAGTTAAGACTTTCGAGTTTTATTGCTCCCTATATATAAGCCTAGCAAAACTTGACTTAAACAAATTAAGGATACTAGCTAGAGTAAACTTAGACAAGTAAACTCGGGTTGAGTCAAAAGATTCACAACGTTTGAAAATTAAAACCACTTTATTAAAAATTTATTCTAATAAGGAAAGAAAATAACTATACAAAGGTAAAAACAACTATACTACTAGGCCAAAATAGATTAAAAATTTTGAAAAATGTCGAAAAATTGATTTTCCGGTTAAAATGAGGACAAATACAAGGAAAAGGCCACTTAACTTCGATAGAAGTCCCCCCTACACTTAATATAAACATTGTCCTCAATGTTTAAGCATGTGGGAGTAAACTTCCCTACACTTAGGACATTGTGCACTTTGTTTAAATCTCGCTAAGAAAGGGACAACTAAAGAGATTCCTATTTTAATATTGAGAAATATAAAATAGTGAATCGAAAAGAGTTTAGGATAGAACCGGGAAAAAGGGAACACGGAATCACGGTTCGTCAAAAGTCATCAAGAGTGTGTCTTTGAAGCTCTAATCCCTGCACATGATAAGAAAGAAAGCAAGAAACACCACGGGGCTCCCCCTACACTTATGGTGAAAATAGATAGATAATTGGGTTGCCTCCCAAAAAGCGCTTGTTTATATTAACCGAGTCACGAGCCTGACTCGTCCCCGAATTAAATAGTCCATGGGGAAGCCTCGAATGTGATACCGGGATCAAAGACCTTGTCCTCGTTTCCGGTTGACATCAACAAAGGAGAGGCGGGGGGATAAGTCTTGAATGGGAGAAAGGTCCTTTCGACATACGAGAAGTATGTGAATTCAAGATCCACGGGAGGTGGGGTGGGTAGAGTAATCACATTGTCCTCCCCCAAAGACAATGGATGCTGAGCAAGCGGCAAAGCCGTATTGTTATCAATCATAGCATAATCAATGACACCTCCCGGGTCAAAGCACTCATCCTTCGAAATAGTGGCTAAAGGGGAGGATGAAAGGTGTTCGGGAGGGGGACTTGGGACAATACCTTCCTGCAGGAAATTATCAAAAATAATGTCCCCCTCCATGTCATTGTCATCATTACCTGGTGGTATGGAGTGAATGTCGATTTCTTCCAGCAATGGGTCATTATCTTCAACGGGAGGAATAGATGGAGGCAAAGACGCGGAAAGAGGAGGAGAAGTCAACACTTTGATTTGAACAATAAGAAGGTGCACTTTCCGTAATCTATCACGAAGAAGCACGTCTTCCACCTCATCCATAAGATCATGTTTATCGGTGAACTTCTCGTAAACCGGAGAGAATAAATCGTCATCACCCGCATCTCCCGGTGGAGATTGAGAAATTTCAAAAGTGAAATTCTCATAGCTTGGATAAAAATCGTCATCATTTGGATCGACCTCTTCCGTAAGAGCAACGTCGTCCTCAAGCTCCATAGCAGCCGGTATGTCACAAACCTCATCATCAAACAATTTATCAAGACCAAACTCACTAAGGTCACTCAATGTATCACAATCCTTAGACACGTTTAGGATATTGAGAGGAGGGATGACAATTGCACTAGGACATTGAGCAGTAAGGTCATTCCAATAAATAGTAGGCTCATCGTCATCATCATCATAATAGTATGGATACACCGGGGGAGGAGTATAAGTCTCGATATTCGATATTTGCTCCTGTCGATGATCCTCTTGACATTTCTCGATGATCTTGTTGCAAGCTTCTTGAATTTGTTGGCTTTGCTTAACAAGAGTGTCCCATTGTTCATGGGAGCTCAATTGTTCGAAGGAGGGTTGATGATTGATGATGTGTTGTGGGGGGTTCAAAATGTTGAAAACCTGAATTATAGCATGGGTGTGGCTCATAGTAGTTCGTCGGCTGAGAAAAATTTGAAACCGGGTTTGGTTCATAATAATCCATTGGTGAAGAACACTGAGGACACGGATTTTGCTCATAATAATTCATTGGTTGACAATAATAGGTATCGTGAGGACCCCCACAGTTGTTGCAAAATTGGTAAGGAGAAAAATCGGGTGCATCTTGTGGATGGCTATTATCATTGTCATAATTGTACCCCGGTTCTTGCCCGTGATCATACGGGTATCAAACCGGGCACGAAACATGCCAATGAGAATCGCTTCCACAATAGATGCACGGGGAAAGAGTAGGTGGGTTCAAAAAGGACGAATTAGTCTAGTTGCACAAAGGACAAAATCTGCATATGAATTGTGTATTGTTGATATCATTTCCGCACCGCTCACATGTACACCATTGACATGAGTCGTTCCCGTACAATCTTCTCTTACACCCGACGCAATGGACATAAAAATCCATTAAGAAAAATAGATGAGCAAGAAGAATATTTTTGGTGCAAAACTTTGAAAAAGAAATGCTTTTTAAGATTTTTCAAATGTTTTTGGATTTTTGAAAATTTTTGATATAAAAAATAACGCTCACAAGTGAACGGGTCCCAAAAGCCAACGCGTCTCTCACCAAAAACCGTAAATCCTCACGAAAAGAGCCGGCAGCGGCGCCATTTAATGTGGAGATTTTTCTAGTTGAAAAGTTCGTTCTCGGTAACTTCTCGAATTGATTTCCGGTTAATTGTGCGAGATTAGTTGTTCTTGGTGGAACAAAAAGGGAATGGTCGTTGTCTAAAACTAATGAAAAAATAAAGACTTGAAACAAATAAAATAAAGACGGTAAAAAGAAATACTGAAAGATAAAAACTTAACAAAAAGTAAATGACGAGAAACTAAAAGGGAAATAAAGTAAATGACGCAAACTAAAACTTGACAAAACGTAAATTTAAAAACTTGAAAATAAAATACTTTAAGAATTAAACTAAGAAACGACAAATTAAAATAAAGCTTAAGAAAAATAAGACGAAACAATTAAAATAAACTAAGTAAAAAATGGCGGGAAAAATAAATTTAAAAACAAAATTTAAAATTAAAGTAATTAATTTCGCAATACAAAAAAAATGAAATAAATTCGCAATTAAAAAGATAATTGCGAAATCATAACCAAGATTTCGCAATACTGTTGTGATTCAAAAATCGAATCAGATTTCCTAAAAAGGCACAATTTCGCAATAATTCAAAAATCGAATCAGATTTCCTAAAAAGGCACAATTTCGCAATAATTCAAAAATCGAATCCGATTTCCTAAAAAGGCACAATTTCGAAATAATTCAAAAATCGAATCAGATTTCCTAAAAAGGCACAATTTCGCAATAATTCAAAAATCGAATCAGATTTCCTAAAAAGGCACAATTTCGCAATAATTCAAAAATCGAATCAGACATTCCTAAAAAATAGGAATCAGATGTAGGACGAAAATAAACAACTTTTTAAGAACTTTTAGGGTACAATAAGCAAAACAAAACACGAATAAGCTACCAATAAGCTAGGAAGAAGATCAAAACTTATAAAAACATCAAAATGAAGGCACGAAAATCAAAAGACTTAAACTTTATGTAAAAACTTGATGAAAAAGATGATGAAAACAAGAACGTGATTAATAAGAAAGATTAAAAGATGAAAATTAAAACAAGATTAAGCTTAAAACGTATAGATTCAATTAAAAACAAGAAAGGAAGATGAAAGATTAAACTTCTAGTGAGAGAAACTGTCACTTTCTCTCTCTAGAACTAAACTACTCCTACTCCTAAAACTAAAACTAACCAACCCTCCTAAATGAGTTTAGGAGGGTATTTATAAGAAATGGGGAGGTGCATGTGTTGCCTTCTCTTTCTTTCTTTCTTCACGTCTTCTCGTCTTTTAAGTTCTTCGACTTTATCGACTTTGTCTCGGGATTAATTAAACTCGTCTTATAATTTATTTATTTATTAGACTCGAGCTCTTCGGCTTTTAGTAAACTTCCGTCTTTTGACTTTTTCTTCGATAAATCTTCAGAATTGGTCTTGGACTTCCGTTCTTTTTGCACTATTGATTTCTTGACTTCGTCTTTCGTCTTTTTCTTCGATAAAAGCCCGTGAATGCCCGTGTTTTCTCCACTTTTCACCTTTTCGTCCTAAATCACAACAAAAACACAAACCACGCATAATTCCGACATAAATGACATAAAATACACGTTTTGGCTCGGTTATGATTGTAATTAAGTGGTAAAAGGATGGGTGTTTTCACACCTATCAGTCGTTAATTAATCTCACTTGTAAAGGGTTAAAGAAACATTTGTGAAAGATATTGCTTTATGTGTCACTCTATTTTGTTATGTTTCACGCTATTTTGTTGTCATGTGCTGTATGTGCCACCTAAACCCACATAGTGGTTTTTCATAAAATTAGTTTTGCAATTCAAAAAAGCTTAAAACGCAGCTTGCTTCTCTCTTTCCTTCTACATCTATGTCATAAAATATAATCTTATTGAAGATACATCACGGGTCTTAAGAAGTTTTATACATTATGTTTATTAAATTTGTTTTTATTTCAATCCTACAACCAAATTTAGTGACTCCTTTAAGTAATGAAAATATATAAACAAAAAGTGTTTAGGATGTAACAGTATTTATAGAGGCAATTGATTATTAAGGGATGAGGTTTTTTCTTCACATAGTGTGTGTGGAAGAGTTAATAGTTTACCAAAATTTATAAAGTTGATCACAATCCATCATCTGCACGAGAATCAAACCTAGATTATCATTCACAAGAGTTGTTCCTTTTTTACATAACTACCTAGTTACATGAGCTTATATGTACCACTCCTCGTCTATTAGTATGTTTCAGCTAATCAAGCCTCGTAGGATGCCCATTTCTAAGTATCTTGTCAAGCATGTTATCTAGACTCCGACTCTACTGACCTAAAAATAAGGTTGTAGCCTTAAGTTTAGCTCATGATCAGCAGTTATTGAAATAATCAATTGTTATATGAATATAAAAAATCCTAATAATCAATTGTATATTAATATAAAAAATCGATGCAACATGCAATATATGTTACTTGCGAAATGACAAGTCATATTTTATGCAACCATCAATTTTATTGCTGGAACTTGTAAAGATTAAACCAAACTTGATCGATATAGGTAATATATCTTATGATAAACATTTAAACATGTGAAACACTGACTCAACAATAACATTCATTTTTCATATTACCAAACACTCGAAAAGCTTATTAATTTTTTTAATTCAGAAATTAATACATATTTGATCATTTCTAGTTCCTCTTTCTCTTTATTCGTTTACTTCTTTCTTCATAAATAGTATTGTCCTTTACTCTAATCTATTTACTTTTTGCATATGAATTTTCTAAATATTGAAAACACTCTATTTATAGAAAAAAAAACTCTAAACCATGTTTTCTTCATAAATAGTATTGTCCTTTACTCTAATCTATTTACTTTTTGCATATGATTTTTCTAAATATTGAAAACACTCTATTTATAGAAAAAAACTCTAAACCATGTTAAGCTTGTTAAAAAAAACAAAACAAATCTCACCATCTTCATACAAATATAAACTCTGAAGTCTCCTTTACTTTCTACCTATAAACGTCCTCAATCTTTCTTGCTTCCTACAAAACGCTCAAATTTTATATCAATTTTTACTTGAACATTATTACAAAAAATACACAAATACTTTAAATGCAAACTTTACTATAGTCACAAATGAATGCTCACAACAAAATACACAATACACTGTATGGAAAATAATATCTCAAAATACACCAGCTACAACAACTAATCACGACGGCAGCAACAGCGACACAAAGTTGTTAGAATAATTCTAAGATCTAACAGTTAAGAGACACCCGATGTTTCTTTCAAAAAAAAGAGACACCCGATGTTAATCCTACAACATTGCACACATTATGACGAAGCAATCGTAAGCTCTAAGTTCTTCTCATATCGGTTTTCTCTGATGGGGATGAAGTTGTATAAACCGAAGAAAATCATTTCGAACAACTATGAAGTAAGGCAACAAAAATACAACTTTATTAAGAAAAATTAGAGATTACAATTTTCTAACCTCAAAATCATCATTAGCATTTCTTTGATTTTTCATTTCCATTTCCATTTTCATTTCTATATAGGAAATAGAGAACAAATGAGAAGCGGTAGGTGTTGCGGGGAAAATATGGTTCTTTTATATATAGGCAAATAGGTAATGAAAAACAAATGATAACTTGACGTACAAATTTTGGAAAGTTTACAAGTCAACTTCACAAATCATTCTTATATTAAGATTTATTTATGTTTCAATCTTATCATGTAAATATTTACTTACGTTTCCTTGTTTTCAATTCTTTAATTTTTTTATTTCTTGCCATGAATAAATTATTACCTTTAATAGTTTTCAACCCTTTCAATTATTGTCATGTATAGACCTCTCTTTGTTTTTAACTTTTTTTCAATTGTATATAACTCGAGTTTTTTTATTGCACACTGAAAAAGTATTTAACTGAATAGTAATTATAATATTTTTCTTTTTAATAGTCCATCAATGCTCATTATTGCTTAGTTTTACCACCAACTATCATTCTGATAGTCTTTTGTAGGAAGACATGTATCGTACTACGACATGATTTCGAGATAACCATCTAAAAGATTTCATGTGCTCTTCTAATGATTTCGATTTCAGCAAGGTTTAATTTAACATCTGAGCGACATTTTTTTGGTAAAGGGTTTCCTCGGTAAATATATTAACCAAAAAAACGTTGAAGTACAAAGGAATGTGGCTGAGATACTACATTAACCGCATGCTACTGGCATCATGTTAACACGTGGTTATGCAATGACATAAACACTAACTAAACAAGAACTACAATACAAGTAAACTAGATAGAAACCAGGATGCAAACATGAAGACACGCATTCTCTTCAGCTTCCAACAACACCACGATAGGAGCAAAGGAAATCCAAATGAGTTTGCCTCCTTAAAAAACCTTGCCAAAGAAAACCCAGTGGAAAAAAACTTGGACAAGGAAAAAAGAGTACAACCCTCACCCGGCACTCCCATCGTGAAAAACTCTAACGCTCGGCACCCTCCATTTGTCAAGCATCAAACTCGACCTGGTAGACAACTTCTTAAAACGAAATGAAATCAACTTCAATCAAATAGTATCACAAATAATCTGAACAAGTTGATCAACCGCCATCTCCTTTTTTCTTGAAAAGTCTTGAATTACGTTCCATCCATATAAAGTACGCAGTAGCAGCCAACACAAAACGTGCAAGGATGCTAGGGCAAGACTTTCCCTTAGAAATTGGAATAACAAAAGCTAATATATCATCAATTCGAGGGGGACGTGATAGGTGTGTAAACACCCATCTTTTCTACCACTTAATTACAATAATAACCGAACCAAAACGTGAATTTTATGTCTTTTATGTCGGAATTATGCGTGGTTCGTATTTTTGTTGTGATTTAGGACGAAAAGGTGAAAAGTGGAGAAAACACGGGAATTCACGGGCATTTACGGACTTTTATTGAAGAAAAGGATGAAAGACGAAGTCAAGAAGTCAAAAGTGGATAAAGAACGGAAGTCCAAGACCAATTCTGAAGATTTATCGAAGAAAAAGTCAAAAGACGAAAGTTTACTTAAAGCCGAGGAACTCAAGTCTTATTTATCGAAGAATTAAAAGACGAGTCCAAAGAAATCCCGAGCCAAAAGTCGTTAAAGCCCAAGATTAAAGAAGATTTGAAGGCTTAAGGACTAATGGCGCAATTAACAAAAAGATTAAAGAAGAGGAGGGACCTAAGCATGCAATTAAGGAAGAAAGGAAGGAGAGAGGAAGCTTCCTCTAACCTCTCCCCTAATCACCTATAAATACTCTCATTTTCATTTCATTTAGTTTTGTTGGCTAGATTGACAAACTAGTTCTTCCACCTTTCATTTATGCACTTTTATTTACTTGTCACTTTTAATTACATGTTTTGCACCTTTAATTACCTTTTAATTCCAAGTAAGTTTTTAATTTGTGTTCTTTAAATTCTTGTCTTTACCTTTCTTTATCATTTGATCAAGTTCTTTTTATCAAACTCATTCTACCTTTCTCTCTTTTTGTTTCGGCTTGAATTTCGGATTAAGCAAGTTTGCTTAATTCATTTGCTTATTTTGATTAAAGTTTCGTTCTTTTTAATCCCTCGTACGAACTAAGCCACGAGATTGACAACCTTGTGTGCTTATTTGGTACTTTGTTTTAGTATTTTGGAAGTTTTCTTTAAAGTTTTGATTTTTAAGTTTTGATTTCATTTAAGTGTCGTCTTTTAAATTTTAAAAGCTTTTAACTTTTTAGCTTATTGTCATGTTTTGATTCCATTTCATTCAAAGTTCTTGGTCACGGCTTATGAGAAGTAGCTTATTTAGAATTGTGCTTATTACGAATTTGGTACTCCATCGGAAAGCTAGGGTTTCACATTGCGACGGCTTGCAATTCCACTTTCCGATAGTGACAGTATTGGATCCAAGGGTTTTGCATTCCGATCCGGGATTGCGATAGGTATACCATTCCCTCATTCCGATCTGGGGATTGCGATCGCATATTGCGATCGCTCTTTCCGACGGCTCTTGAGGCTTACTTAGACGAAGTGCTGCCCAATTTTCCTTAGCCATATTCCGATCTGGACCTCATTCCGATAGGTTACATTCCGATCTGGGGGATTTCGATCTAGGACATATTGCGATCTGGACTACATTGCGATCTGAGGTTGTTAGGTTATTCCGATCTGAAAAGGTGACATATTCCGATCTGGGTTTCTTCAACATTCCGATAGGTGGTGTGTTCATTCCGATGGTAGGTTGATCGGAATATATTCCGATCTGGGTTAACTTTTATGTTTTGTCTTGTTTAATTTTTAGTTTATGTCTAAATTTTAATTTCCGTCACGCTTTTAATTCTTGTCATTTAATTAATTTACTTTTTGTCACGCTTTTAAATATCGCACATTTATTTTAGTTAGACTTAGATTTAAATTACTTGCCCTTTACTTTAACGACATTTACTTTTAAGTCCTGCACATTTAAATTTAAAAACAACCAAAAATATTTGTTTCACCAAAATAAAACTGAGTCACATAGAAAACCTAGATCAATTCGATTAGAACAATAGAACGATAATTTTTAACTGAGTAAAAAAAAAAACAGTTATTAAATGGCGCCGCTGCCGGCTCTTTTCGTTAAGATCAACAGTTTTCTGTGTTAGACACGTTGCATTTTTGGGATCCGTTTACTTGTGAACGTTATTTTTCTTGCATAAAAATTTCAAAAACTCATAAAAAAAGTAAAAAAATTCATAAAAACCATAAAAATTAAAAATTTCAAAAAATCCAAAAAGATTTTATCTTTCTTGTGTATATATATTGTCTTTGTGTTTGGTTTCTTTTTCTTTTACATTTTCAGGTGTATGCGTACTAGATCTTCTAATTATCAAGAGCCCGAGCCTCAAGAAGATTTAGATATGTCAGGTGTTAACAACAATAATCAACTACCGCACCTCAACAATAATAACAATAACAACAATGCTCTTCCACAGCCCGATCTTCGGACCATGGAGGAACTTTGTCAACCAACAATGTTTGGACGAGGAGGACCGATTGCGCCGATGCAAATCAACGCTCCTGAGTTTTCGTTGAAGCACCACATGATTCAGCAAGTGCAAACAAACCCATTTAGAGGATTGCCTGATGATGATGCCAACAAACATCTCGACAAGTTCATTACAATCACCCAGAGCATGAAGTTGGCTGGTGCCACTATGGATGAGCTTCGCCTACAACTCTTTCCACACACTCTATTACATCATGCCGAGAAATGGTTTGATCGTCTCCCGAAGAATTCTATTCGCACTTGGGATGACATGACTCAACGCTTTTTGTCGCGCTACTTTCCACCATCCATGGTCACAAGCCTTCGCAATCAGATCAGCGGTTTCATGCAAGATCCCGATGAATCTCTTTTTGATGCATGGGAGAGATATAATGTCTTGATCGACCGTTGCCCAAACCACAACATGCTTCCGGTCACCTTGATCGATACTTTCTACAACGGATTGACTTTTCGAGATCGTGATACGATCAATGCAGCCGCCGGTGGCACATTCATGAAAAGGAGACCCGAGGAGTGTAGAGAGTTAATAGAGAACATGACTACTCACCATAAGAACTGGGATTCCTCTGCTTCTTCTAGAAACAACACGAGAGTCAATGTTTCCTCTACCTCAGCAAACCCTGAGATGACCGAACTCACCCGCATGATGGCCGAAATGAGCAAAAGTATTACGCTTCTCGCTTCAACCCACCAACAACAACAAGTTAAAGCGGTTGCTAATCCTTGTGAAACATGTGGCGGTCCTCACTCATACACCGATTGTCCTTCAACACAAGGAAATCCGGAAAATGTGTATGCAGCTTATGGTAATTATTCACCGGAAAATTACCAAGCTAGACAACAAGGGGATAGAAATCTGCTGAGCTACCGTTCCAACAATTACCTTTCACCCGGTTTTTCTCCTCAAAACCAAAATCCCGCCAACAACTACAATAGAAGCAACCAAATCCCACCTCGTGCTTCTAATCCTTATCAACCACCCACCCAACAACACCCACCCATTAATCCCGATGTTGACACAATCATGAGAACTCAAGGTGAGCAAATCAAGAATCTGCAGAGCCAAATAATTAATTTGAAAGGAGATATCTTGAAACAAGGTAATAACATCAGAACTGAGGTTCGTGATAATCTTCAATCCTCTTTCATCAATCAAACAACTGAATTGAAGAATCTGTTGGCTAGTTTCTTGCCTGACGCTCAACCTTCTTCTTCGGGTTCTCTACCTTCAAATACCGTCACCAATCCGCGAGCTAATGTGAGCGCTATTACTACTCGTAGTGGAGTCACCATTGTAGGACCACCAATCCCACCCCCATCATCTACACCTCCTCCACCACCATGTATCCCTACTCCTCCTACACCTAGTATTAGTGCACCATTACCGTCTCCGCCTCGACGTGATGAAGTTCCCACCAATGACCCTTCAACATCTCAACCTTTACCTACACCCGCACCTTCACCACCCAAACCCAATATCCCTTACCCTTCTCGCTTGGGCAAGAACAAAATGCTAAACAAGGAGGACGCTCAAGTGACTAGCTATATCAAGATGATTTCTCAAATGAATTTCAACATTAGCTTTCTTGAAGCACTTGTCCACATGCCCAAATTTGTTAAAGCATTTAAGGAATTGCTTAACAAGAAGGAGAAGCTGATTGAACTCGCCAACACACGCTTAAATGAAAACTGCTCTGCAGTCCTTCTTAGAGAACTTCCGGAAAAGCTTGGAGATCCCGGTCGTTTCGTGTTGCCTTGCGTGTTCAACAAAACTGAAGAATTTACTGCCCTTGCTGATCTCGGGGCTAGTATTAATCTTATGCCATTGAGTGTTTGGAAAACACTATCATTACCCGACCTCACTCCAACAAAGATGACTCTTGAACTTGCAAATCGCACTCTCGCTTACCCCGTTGGTATAGCCGAAGACGTGTTTATCAAAGTTGGCACATTTACTTTCCCGGTCGATTTTGTTATCGTTGATTATGAAATGGACCCTCGTATTCCTTTAATACTTGGTCGGCCATTCTTGAGAACCGGACGTGCTTTAGTAGATGTGGTCGAAGGTGAGTTAATCTTACGAGTCGGGGATGATGCAAAAGTTTTCAAAATGGGGAAGCTTACTAGTTTAACTTTTGGAGGCCGAGAATCAGTGAATATGATTAATGTGCTAGATGACTTTACCGTCTACGACAATCCTCTATTCGACTCTTGCATCGATAATCCACTTTTTCATGATGATGTGGATGATTCTCTCCCTACTTTGGACGCTTCTCCCATTTATGATTCATCACCGGTCTTTGACGCTTATGATGATGATGATTCTAGCTCAGATTCGGATGATTTTGAGTGTACTTCTGAGTATCCCGAGCTGCCCACTTTCGATGATTTTGATGAGGCTGATACTCTCTCGAGCGATTCTTCACATGATGAAGATCCTCCATCATCACTCGATCCTACTTTGGACGATTATTCATTTGAGGAAGATTTCTCTGAATTTCTCAACACATACTTCCCTCATGAGAGTGATGCTCCTCCTTTTGACTTTGAAGATTATCGCCTTGATCCTACTTTGGATTTGAAGAGCATTTTGTCAAAGGAGAAGAAACCGGTTGACACCGAAATCCGTTGCACGTATGATTCAACACCTCTTTGTCCCACTTCTGAGGACGAGGTTGTGCTTCTTTGCGGATCTTCTTCACACTCGGCTGAGCCGGAGTGCTATTTTCCCCTGAAGGAAAAGGTGTTCGATCCCGGTATTGAAGTCTTTAAGCCATCTCAGTCTCCACCTGATGAAATAAAAGGAAAAATCTTTGGAAATTTGGAAGACATGCTTGCACCACTTCATCATTGCTCCTACTGTGCTCCACCACTGCTTAAGGGAACCCTGCCACTTCTCTTTTGGCTTGCCTTGTTAGCCTTAAGCTCGTTTTTCTTGATGGACGAAAACTATGTCTTTGATCCTGGTGGATTTGTTTCATGCTACTTCCGTTGATGATCAAGGTCGAGTCAGGCTAATGACTCGGTTAACAAAAATTCAGCGCTTCTTGGGAGGCAACCCATGCATCTATCTTTTCGCTTTCTTTACCATAAGTGTAGGGGGGACCCTTTGGATTGCTATTTCCTCTCCTCACTTCTTAATCAGGGATTCGAGCTTCAATGATCCACTCTTGATGATTCTTGACGACCCGTGATTCCGTGTTCTACTTTATCCCGGTTCTATCCTAAACTCTTTTCGATTCACTATTTTATATTTTCTCAATATTAAAATAGGAATCTCTTTAGTTGTCTTTTCCTTAGCAAGATTTAAACAACGTGCACAATGTCCTAAGTGTAGGGGAGTTTACTCCCACATGCTTAAACATTGAGGACAATGTTTATCTTAAGTGTAGGGGGGACTTCTATCGAAGTTAAGTGGCCTTTTCCTTGTTTTTGTCCTCATTATAACCGGAAAATCAATTTTTCGACATTTTTCAAAATTTTTGATCTATTTTGGCCTATTAGTTTTTCCCTTTGTATAGTTATTTTCTTTCCTCATTAGAATAAATGTTTAATAAGTGGTTTTAATTTTCAAACGTTGTGAATCTTTTGACTCAATTCGAGTTTACTCTAGCTAGTATCCTTAACATGTTTAAGTCAAGTTTTGCTAGGCTTTTATATAGGGAGCTATAAAACGCGAAAGTCTTAACTCTCACGGGTTAAGAACAAGAACTTTTCGCAAGTTCCTATAATTGATCCTAGAGAGTCGTTTATCAAGGGAACTTTAAAATGCGATTTCTAAAACTTGAAAAAGTCTAAGAATTTGCAAGATCCTATAGGCGACTCGAAAACCCAAAACTTTGATTTAATAGGCTAAGTATCCACGAGTCTCATTACTTGAGATTTTAAACTGTGGAGAACGAGAGATGATAGAGCCAATTATAAGTCGGTATTCTTTCGTGGATTTATGTGAGTTAATTATAAGCCTATTCTCCCATCGCTTGCTAATAAATTTATCTGCTAATAAATAAGGTTGTACGATTTGAAAAGTTACTTAGCTTCTAGCCCCAGATCGTTTAAAAGTTGCTCGGTAATGACGAGAGTTCATAGCCAAGGCATAACTTATGAAGCGGGGCGCGAAGATTGGCGAGTCCGAAAAGGCCCTAACAAGGCGTGAGGGCTATGTTTTGTTGCTAAAGATCCAAAAGTGATGTGAAGAATCATTTATCGAAAGTCAATATGAAGGATCGAGACACACGACGAAAAGCAAAAACTCCCCAAAAGTCATGGAGAAGTGTATCCGAAAAGACCCTAACAAGGTATGAGGATAAATAGATCCAAGTCAATAAAGGAGGCGGATCGTTGTATATCAAAATCCAAAATAAAGATTGGAGAAAAATGAAGAAGTCGTGGTCCATATATGAAGAATCTCTCAAAAATTCGAAGTGAAGAAATTCCAATTATGAAGAGAAGACCATTATTTCATGAACGTCTCTCAAGATTTGAAGTATGAAGTCGCTGTCAAATATCGGCCCGAGAAAGGTCTCAAATCGCGAACCAAGTTATGCCAAGATATGAACTTTCTGATATCCCGAGAAGCAGTTTTAAAAGATTTGGTCCTTTAGCTAACTATTGATTAAATCGTGCACTTTATTTTCAGACTAAATAACTATCAAAATAAGTCAAACAATGCATCTTCATGATCATTCAAGACAAATAATAAAATATAAGAGATACACCTAGGAATAAGGGAGTCTAAGTGAATAATTGGCCCACATGAGTTCGTGTTAGTTTACTAACTTATAATAACAATGATCTCGTTTTTAAGCTTGGTTTGGAGAAAGTGAAAAGTTGAGGATGATGATTATTCATGACATTTTCAAAACCCAAGGTATGCTTTTAATTTCTTTGCTTTGCATTTTTATAATTTTCTATCTCTTTAATAAAGGCCAATGTGGATTGATCATGATGAAAAGTGTAAACATGATTTGTAACTAATACATTGCATGAGGACATTGCAATGGTCAAGTGTAGGGGATTTGATAGGTGTGTAAACACCCATCTTTTCTACCACTTAATTACAATAATAACCGAACCAAAACGTGAATTTTATGTCTTTTATGTCGGAATTATGCGTGGTTCGTATTTTTGTTGTGATTTAGGACGAAAAGGTGAAAAGTGGAGAAAACACGGGAATTCACGGGCATTTACGGACTTTTATTGAAGAAAAGGATGAAAGACGAAGTCAAGAAGTCAAAAGTGGATAAAGAACGGAAGTCCAAGACCAATTCTGAAGATTTATCGAAGAAAAAGTCAAAAGACGAAAGTTTACTTAAAGCCGAGGAACTCAAGTCTTATTTATCGAAGAATTAAAAGACGAGTCCAAAGAAATCCCGAGCCAAAAGTCGTTAAAGCCCAAGATTAAAGAAGATTTGAAGGCTTAAGGACTAATGGCGCAATTAACAAAAAGATTAAAGAAGAGGAGGGACCTAAGCATGCAATTAAGGAAGAAAGGAAGGAGAGAGGAAGCTTCCTCTAACCTCTCCCCTAATCACCTATAAATACTCTCATTTTCATTTCATTTAGTTTTGTTGGCTAGATTGACAAACTAGTTCTTCCACCTTTCATTTATGCACTTTTATTTACTTGTCACTTTTAATTACATGTTTTGCACCTTTAATTACCTTTTAATTCCAAGTAAGTTTTTAATTTGTGTTCTTTAAATTCTTGTCTTTACCTTTCTTTATCATTTGATCAAGTTCTTTTTATCAAACTCATTCTACCTTTCTCTCTTTTTGTTTCGGCTTGAATTTCGGATTAAGCAAGTTTGCTTAATTCATTTGCTTATTTTGATTAAAGTTTCGTTCTTTTTAATCCCTCGTACGAACTAAGCCACGAGATTGACAACCTTGTGTGCTTATTTGGTACTTTGTTTTAGTATTTTGGAAGTTTTCTTTAAAGTTTTGATTTTTAAGTTTTGATTTCATTTAAGTGTCGTCTTTTAAATTTTAAAAGCTTTTAACTTTTTAGCTTATTGTCATGTTTTGATTCCATTTCATTCAAAGTTCTTGGTCACGGCTTATGAGAAGTAGCTTATTTAGAATTGTGCTTATTACGAATTTGGTACTCCATCGGAAAGCTAGGGTTTCACATTGCGACGGCTTGCAATTCCACTTTCCGATAGTGACAGTATTGGATCCAAGGGTTTTGCATTCCGATCCGGGATTGCGATAGGTATACCATTCCCTCATTCCGATCTGGGGATTGCGATCGCATATTGCGATCGCTCTTTCCGACGGCTCTTGAGGCTTACTTAGACGAAGTGCTGCCCAATTTTCCTTAGCCATATTCCGATCTGGACCTCATTCCGATAGGTTACATTCCGATCTGGGGGATTTCGATCTAGGACATATTGCGATCTGGACTACATTGCGATCTGAGGTTGTTAGGTTATTCCGATCTGAAAAGGTGACATATTCCGATCTGGGTTTCTTCAACATTCCGATAGGTGGTGTGTTCATTCCGATGGTAGGTTGATCGGAATATATTCCGATCTGGGTTAACTTTTATGTTTTGTCTTGTTTAATTTTTAGTTTATGTCTAAATTTTAATTTCCGTCACGCTTTTAATTCTTGTCATTTAATTAATTTACTTTTTGTCACGCTTTTAAATATCGCACATTTATTTTAGTTAGACTTAGATTTAAATTACTTGCCCTTTACTTTAACGACATTTACTTTTAAGTCTTGCACATTTAAATTTAAAAACAACCAAAAATATTTGTTTCACCAAAATAAAACTGAGTCACATAGAAAACCTAGATCAATTCGATTAGAACAATAGAACGATAATTTTTAACTGAGTAAAAAAAAAACAGTTATTAGGACGCTATCCATATCACAGAGGACCCGAACCTTAGACCAAACCTGCACTGAATAAGAACATTCAAAGAAAAGATGGTTATGAGAATCTGGCACCAATTTACACAGAGGACATCGAAGGAGGCTTAAATCCACCAAAGGGCCAACATTCCATTGCCTAATCCGATCTTGAGTCTTTAATAAGTGTGAAAACACTTATCCTTTTACCACTTATTTCCAATAATAACAAGACCAAAACGTGTGATTTATGTCGTAAAAGTCGGAATTATGCGTGGTTTGTGTTTTTATTGTGTTTTAGGACCTAAATATGAAAAAGGAAGAAAACACGGGCTTTCACGGGCTTTTACTTAAGAAAACGGGAAAAAGACGAAGTCAAAAGATCAAGAGTGCAAAAAGAACGGAAGTCCAAGACCTATTCTGCAGATTTATCGAAGAAAAAGTCAAAAGACGGAAGTTTAACGAAGTCGAAGAACTTAAGTCTAATAGAAGAAGAAAATTAAAAGACAAGTTCAAATCCCGAGACAACAAAGACGAAGAATTAAAGTCGAGTCGAGAAAACGTGAAGAAAGCAAGAGAGAAGATGCAACACATGCACTCCTTCCCTATAAATACCCTCCTAATAGTCATTAGGGAGGGGTTAGAGTTTTTAGTTAATTTTTCACTTTTTAGTTTTTAGAGAGAGAAAGTCTTAAACTTTCTCTCACTAGTTCATCTTTTTCTTTTAATCTTTTAAGATTAAACATCTTTGTATTGCTTATTTCATTAATCAAAGTTCCATTTTAAGATTTTATTTCTTAATCTCATTCTACTTTTCTTTGATTTAAGATTGATTTTGGTGTGATTATCATGTGATCCGTGTTGTTCTAATTGATTTCATGCTAAAAAGTTAATCTTTTGATCATTTTATAAGTTTTCATTTGATTAAGCTTTAAGACTTTTGTGCTTATTGGCTTATTTTTATGATTATCTTATTTTTCTTATTAAAAAGTTTTATTAAAAAGTTTATGTTTTTATGGTTTGATCTAAAAAGTTGCTTGATTTCGAGTTAGATAAGTTGATTAAAGTGCTTATTCGATTCGGTTAAGTATTTTGGATTTATAAGTTTTGGAATTGGCTTGTAAAAGTTAGCTTATTTCCTAGCTTATTCTTTTTCCATAGATTTCGGAAAGGGTGGTAAAACCCCTTTCCGATTGGCATATTCCGACCGGTACACCATCTAACCAATTTCCTTGATTTTAGGAAAGTTTGTTACTTTCCTTTCCGATTGGTCCCTTATTCCGACGGCCCCCATCTCCACATTCCGATCGAGTGATCGGATTAGGTATTTGATATTCAGATTGGTACCACAAGTATTCCGACGGTCAGGCTTGCCCCTTATTCCGATTGGTTTCATCCCACTGCATTCCGATTGATTTCATATTTGAGCATATTCCGATTGGGGTGTTCCCACGTATTCAGATTGCCCCTTTGCATTGTTATTCCGATAGACCCCTTGTGCCCCACTTTCCGATTGAGTGTTTTACCCATTTCCAGAGTTACCAATCGGAAAACATTCCGATTGGGGGCCTTTTTGGCTTGATTTGGTTTCTTTCGATATCACTTTCTTATAGTACTTTAAATTTTTCTGAAAATTTTCGAAGTGTTAGTTTTATTTAGTGAGTTATTATTTTTCCATTGTCACCTTTAAGTTTTATGCATTTATTTTTACTCGTTATTCAAATTAATATTTTAGCTTCCATTTACTCAACGACACTTTAATTACTTGCTATTAGTTAAAAACAAATCAACCAAACCTTTGATCCACCAAAAGACGATTGAGTCGCACTTAAGACCGGTTTTCAATTCGAAAAGATTCAGAACTATAACGAAACTTTGATACCTAGCCAAAAGCCAAGAATTAAATGGCGCCGCTGCCGGCTCTTTTCGTTAAGATAAACGGTTTCTAGTGAGAGACGCATTGAATTGTGGGATCCGTTCTTTGAACGTTATTTTCATTGCTATAAAAATTTCCAAAAATCCATAAAAAATATAAAACTCTTCAAAAATACAAAAACATTAAAAAACCTATAAAAACCAAAAATATTATATTCTTTGTGTATATTTTTCTTCTGCAGGTGCATGCGTACTAGATCTTCCAACTATTCTGAGCCCGAGACTCTTGAAGATTTAGATATGGCTGGTGTTAATAACAACAATAATCACCCACCTCAAAATAATTTGAATAACAACAACAACAACAACAATAATGTCCTTCTACCTGATTTACGAACCATGGAGGAATTGTGCCAACCCACCATGAACGGACGCGGAGGCCCGATTGCGCCAATGCACGTCACGGCTCAGGAGTTTTCGTTGAAGCATCACATGATACAACAAGTGCAAACGAACCCATTTCGTGGAATTCCGGATGATGATGCCAACAAACACCTAGACAAATTCATTACCATTACCCAAAGCATGAAGTGCCCCGGTGTTTCTATGGATGACCTTCGCCTTCAACTCTTTCCACACTCGCTTTCTCACCATGCCGAAAAATGGTTTGACCGTCTTCCTAAGAATTCTATTCATACATGGAAAGACATGACTCAACGCTTTTTATCGCGCTACTTTCCCCCATCCATGGTCACTAGCCTTCGTAACCAAATCAGTGGATTTATGCAAGAGAATGATGAATCGCTTTTCGATGCTTGGGAACGCTACAATGATTTGATCGACCGCTGTCCTAATCACAATATGCTCCCCGTCACTCTCATTGACACCTTCTACAATGGTCTCACTTTTCGTGATCGTGACACGATCAATGCCGCCGCCGGTGGTACTTTTATGAAAAGGAGACCGGAGGAGTGTCGAGAGTTGATTGAAAACATGACTACTCACCACAAGAATTGGGATTCATCCGCATCCTCAAGATCTAACTCGAGAGTCAATGTTTCTTCTACTACCTCCAATCCTGAAATGTCTGAAATTTCTCGACAACTCACTGAAATGAACAAGAATTTCATGGCAATGGCCACAAACCACTTTCAACAAGCTAAAGCCGTTGCTATTTCTTGTGACACATGTGGTGGCCCTCACTCTTATAATGATTGTCCTTCTACCCAAGGCAATTATTCTGAAAACGTTAACGCAGCTTACGGCACTTATCCCACGGGAGGCTATCAAGCTCGCCCTCAAGGAGACCGTAACTTGCTAAGTTATCGTTCCAACAATTATCTTGCTCCTCCTGGTTTCCCTCCTGCAAACCAAAACCAACAACAAAGCTACAATCAATCCCAACCTCGTGCAAACAATCAGTATCAATCCCAAAGAAACCCATACCCAACTCAAGGAAATTCTCAAGCTTACCAGGCTCCACCTCTCAATCAACCGATGGCAGTGAATCCAGAAGTCGAGACATTCATGAAGACTAATTGGGAGTTGGTGACGAATCTTCAGAGTCAAGTCCGCAACCTGAAGGGAGAAATGGCAAAGCAAGGGAACGATATTTGAGCCGAGCTAAGGAATGATATGGCCAAACACAATGATACAATGAATGCAAACATGCAAAACTCTTTTAACAATCAAGCTCTTCACCTTCGTGATATGATTAGTTCGCTCATCCAAGGTAATCAACCCTCTTCTTCGGGTACTCTTCCGAGTAATACCGTTGCGAATCCAAGAGGGGAGATGAAAGCAATCACCACTCGTAGTGGAAAAGGTTATATGGAACCCGAGCTTCCTACACCTCCACCGGTAATTGTGAACAAGGAAAAAGAGAAACTTTCCCCACCTCCTTCACCTTCTATCCCCATTTCCCCACCACCCGTGGTTGTGAGTGATCCTATTCCATTAAAGCCTTCTTCTTCATCCAATATACCTTATCCCTCAAGGTTGAGGAAAGAGAAGCAAAAGAGCAAGGATGATATTCAGGTTTCGAACTTCCTTAAAATGTTCAAACAATTGAATTTTAACATCTCCTTTGCCGAGGCTCTCGCTCACATGCCCAAATACGCTAAGATGTTTAAAGATCTTTTAAGTGATAAAGAAAAGCTTCTTGACATTGCTCAGACCCAACTTAATGAGAACTGCTCCGCAGTGCTTTTAAGGAAATTGCCCACCAAACTTGGTGATCCGGGTCGCTTCTTGATTCCTTGCAACTTCCCGGTAGTAGAGAATTGCATGGCCCTAGCCGATCTAGGTGCCTGTATAAACTTAATGCCTTTAAGTGTTTGGAAGCAATTATCTCTTCCCGAGCTAGTCCCCACTAAAATGACTTTGGAATTAGCCAACCGCACGGTTGCTTATCCAGTGGGGATCGCCGAAGATGTCTTTGTTGGCGTCGATAAATTCACCTTCCCGGCGGATTTTGTCGTCGTTGACTACGAGATGGATCCCCGTGTTCCATTAATTGTTGGACGTCCATTCCTGAGGACCGGTCGCACTCTCATTGATGTAGTCGCGGGCGAAATAATCATGAGAGTTGGTGACGATAAAATTGTCTTCAACATGGGTAAGATTTCTCAGCAACCTTATTCTTATGAGAATGTTAATCCTATTGATGTTCTCGATGAGGCTTGTGAAGAACATTTTCATGATGCTTGCAAAAGTACTCTTTCTTCTCTACCCAATGTTGAGACCGTTGCCTCAATTGCTCCTGCATTGACTCCTTTTGGAGAAAGTGACTTGGATGATTTCGAAGCTAGCTTGGGTCCTCTCGATATTAAGTATGATAATTTGTCCACCAATTGGGATGAAGATATTCGTACTATTGAGAGACTTCTCAATGAGGACCCATTCTCTCCTCCTGCTCCTAAAGAGGTGCCTAATGATGATCCATCGTTAGTTTCACCATCTATTGAGAATCCTCCTACTCTTGAGCTTAAGGACCTACCGCCTCATCTTGAGTACGTTTTTCTGGAAGACGACGAGAAGTTACCGGTCATCATTGCTAAGGATCTGACGGAAGACGAAAAATCCCGACTTGTCGCTGTGTTGAAGAAGCATAAACGCGTTATCGCTTGGAAAATCTCCGACATCCGTGGAATTGATCCTCATTTCTGCACACATAAAATTCTCATGGAGGACGACTTTAAGCCCACAATTCAAAGTCAACGAAGGGTGAATCCTAAAATCCATGAAGTCATCAAAAAAGAGGTTATCAAACTTCTTGATGCGGGTATGATTTACCCCATTTCGGATTCACCGTGGGTTAGTCCAGTCCATTGTGTGCCTAAGAAAGGCGGAATCACCGTTGTGCCCAATGCAAACAACGAGTTGATTCCTACCCGTCTCGTTACTGGGTGGAGAGTTTGTATAGACTACCGCAAACTCAATGATGCCACGAGAAAGGATCATTTCCCTCTACCTTTTATGGACCAAATGCTTGAACGTCTAGCTGGTAATGAATATTACTGCTTTCTGGATGGTTTCTCGGGTTATTTTCAAATACCCATCGATCCCCAAGATCAAGAGAAGACAACATTCACTTGTCCCTACGGCACCTTTGCTTATAAACGAATGCCTTTTGGCTTATGCAATGCCCCCGGGACTTTCCAAAGGTGCATGTTAGCTATCTTCCATGATATGGTTGAACAAACCATGGAAGTCTTTATGGATGATTTCTCGGTCTTTGGGGATTCCTTCTCTGCTTGCCTTGCCAATTTGGAACGTATGCTCAAGCGGTGCGAAGACACTCGCCTTGTTCTGAATTGGGAAAAATGCCATTTTATGGTAAAAGAAGGCATTGTGCTAGGACACAAAATCTCTAAAGCCGGTCTTGAAGTCGACCGTTCCAAAGTTGATGTCATAGCCAAATTACCTCCACCTTCAACTGTGAAGGGTGTGAGAAGCTTTCTGGGTCATGCGGGCTTCTATCGTCGATTCATTCAAGATTTCTCTAAAATCGCTCGCCCGATGACCCACCTCTTGGAAAAAGATACTCCCTTTATCTTTTCTAAAGAGTGTCTGGAAGCCTTCAATCTTCTTAAGGATAAGCTAACTAAGGCACCGGTCTTGGTTACCCCTAATTGGGAGCTGCCTTTTGAATTGATGTGCGATGCTAGCGACTTTGCTATTGGTGCGGTTTTGGGCCAAAGAGTGAATAAACACTTCCAACCAATCCACTACGCTAGCAAAACAATGACGGGGGCTCAATTGCATTATACGACAACCGAAAAAGAGCTTTTAGCTGTTGTCTATGCTTTTGAGAAATTTCGCCCCTATCTTGTTTTATCCACCACCATCGTATACACGGACCACTCCGCGTTGAAGTACTTGATGACTAAGAACGATTCTAAGCCAAGACTTCTTCGCTGGGTTTTGCTCCTTCAAGAATTCAACATTGAAATTCGTGACAAGAAGGGAGCCGAAAACCTGGCCGCGGATCATCTGAGTCGACTTGAGGATCCATATCAAGGGGATCATCCGAACAAAGAGATCAATGACTCTTTCCCCCTTGAGACCTTAATGTCTATAAATCTCAATCTTGATGGCACCCCGTGGTTTGCAGGCATTGCAAACTACTTAGCGGGTGGTATTCTTATCCAAGGGTTAACATCCCAACAAAAGAAGAAGTTCTTGAATGATGCTAAGACTTACTATTGGGATGACCCTTATCTATTCAAACAGTGTGCTGATCTGATTATTCATCGATGTGTTGACGGACCGGCAGCTTTTGACATCCTTCAAGCTTGCCACAAAGGACCCACCGGTGGTCACTTTGGTCCCAACTACACCGCTAAGAAAGTGTTTGATTCTGGATTCTATTGGCCCACCATTTATCGTGACGCTCACAAAATGGTTAAGCATTGTGATGCTTGCCAACGTCAAGGCAAGATCACACATAAGGATGAGATGCCTCAAAATTTCATACAGGAATGTGAAATCTTTGATGTATGGGGCATCGACTTTATGGGGCCATTTCCATCATCCAAAGGGAACAAGTACATCCTCGTCGCCGTCGACTACGTCTCTAAATGGATTGAAGCCAAGGCTCTTCCTACGAATGATGCGAGGGTGGTTGTGAACTTTTTGAAGCAGCTTTTCGCTCGATTTGGCGTTCCTCGTGCTATCATCAGTGACCGCGGGACTCATTTTTGCAACGATCAATTTGCAAGAGTCATGGCAAAGTATGGTGTCAATCACCGTCTTTCCACCGCCTATCATCCCCAAACCAATGGGCAAGCCGAAATTTCCAATCATGGCTTGAAGAGAATTTTGGAGCGTACTGTGGGAGAGCATCGTGCCGCGTGGGCCGATAAGTTAGATGATGCTCTGTGGGCTTTCCGTACTGCTTACAAGACCCCGATCGGTTGTACACCTTATCGTCTTGTGTACGGGAAAGCCTGCCACCTACCCATCGAGCTGGAACATAAGGCGCACTGGGCCTTGAAGTGGGCGAACTTCGACATCATCAAAGCCGGTGATCATCGCAAGGTTCAACTCAACGAGCTAAATGAACTGAGGAATGAAGCTTATGAGAACTCGCTGATCTACAAGGAGAAGACGAAGATGATCCACGATGCTAACATCAAGAACCGAGAGTTCCACGTTGGAGATCAAGTTCTACTCTTTAACTCTCGGTTGAAGATCTTCTCTGGCAAGTTGAAGAGCCGCTGGACTGGTCCATTCACCGTCGCCAAAGTATTTCCGTATGGGACCATTGAGCTTTCTCAGCCGAATGGGCCCAATTTCAAGGTGAATGGCCAGCGTTTGAAGCTGTACTTTGGTGAGGACATCTATCAGGAGATGATTCCATCCCTCACCACGTTCCCCATGAACTAAAATTGGGTCGAGTCAGGCTCATGACTCGGTGAACAAAAACAAGCGCTTCTCGGGAGGCAACCCGTGTTCTTTCCCTTACTGTTTTCATAATAAGTGTAGGGGGAGCCCCGCATATGTTTGTTGTCTTGTTTCTTGTGCTGTGCAGGGATTTAAGCTTCAGAGAGCATCTTGATGACTTTTGACGAACCGTGATACCGTGTTTCCCATCTTCCCGGTTCTATCCTAAACTCTTGTGATTCAATATTTCATATTCTATATGTTCACATTGAATTCACTTTAGTTGTCCTTTCCTTAGCAAGATTTAAACAAAGTACACAATGTCCTAAGTGTAGGGGAGTTTATTCCCACATGCTTAAACATTGAGGACAATGTTTATCTCAAGTGTAGGGGGGACTTCTTTCGAAGTAAGTGGTCTTTTCCATGAATTTGCCCTCATTTTAACCGGAAAATTTGATTTTTCGACATTTTTTCAAAATTTTTAATCTATTTTGGCCTAGTTGTATAGTTGTATTTTCCTTTAATATGTTTATTTTCCTTCCTTTGCTAGAATAAATTTTTAACAAAGTGGTTTTAGATTTTTCTTAGTCGTGAACATTTTGACTCAACCCGAGTTTACTTGCCTAAGTTTACTCTAGCTAGTATCCTTAACGTGTTTAAGTCATGTTTTGCTAGGCTTTTATATAGGGAGCTATAAAACGCGAAAGTCTTAACCCTCACGGGTTAAGAACAAGAACTTTTCGCAAGTTCCTATAATTGACCCTAGAGAGTCATTTATCAAGGGAACTTTAAAATGCGATTTCTAAACTTGAAAAAGTCTAAGAATTTGCAAGATGCTATAGGCGACTCGAAAACCCAAAACTTTGATTTAATAGGCTAAGCATCCACGAGTCTCATTCCTTGAGATTTTAAACTGTGGAGAACGAGAGATGATAGAGTCAATTATAAGTTCGGTATTCTTTCGTGAATTTATGTGAGTTAATTATGAGCCTATTCTCCCTCCGCTTGCTAATAAATTATCTGCTAATAAATAAGGTTGTACGATTTAAAAGGTTACTTAGCTTCTAGCCCCAGATCGTTTAAAAGTTACTCGGTAATGACGAGAGTTCATAGCCAAGGCATAACTTATGAAGCGGGGCGCGAAGATTGGCGAGTCCGAAAAGGCCCTAACAAGGCATGAGGGCTACATTTTGTTGCTAAAGATCCTAAAGTGATGTGAAGAATCATTTATCGAAAATCAATATGAAGGATCGAGACACACGACGAAAAGCAAGAACTCCCCAAAAGTCATGGAGAAGTCTATCCGAAAAGACCCTAACAAGGTATGAGGATAAATAGATCCAAGTCCTAAAAGGAGGCGGATCGTTGTATATCAAAGTCCAAAATAAAGATTGGAGAAAAATGAAGAAGTCGTGGTCCAAAGATGAAGAATCTCTCAAAAACTTCAAGTGAAGAAATTCCTATTATGAAGAGAAGACCATAATTTCAAGAACGTCTCTCGAAGATTCGAAGTATGAAGTCGCTGCCAAATATCGGCCCGAGAAAGGTCTCAAATCGCGAACCAAGTTATGCCAAGATATGAACTTTCTGATATCCCGAGAAGCAGTTTTAAAAGATTTGGTCCTTTAGCTAACTATTGATTAAATCGTTCACCTTATTTTCGGACTAAATAACTATCGAAATAAGTCAAACAATGCATCCTCGTGATCATTCAAGACAAAAATAAAAATATAAGAGATACACCTAGGAATAAGGGAGTCTAAGTGAATAATTGGCCCACATGAGTTCGTGATAGTTTGCTAACTTATAATAACAATGATCTCGTTTTTAAGCTTGGTATGGGGAACGTGAAACTTGAGGATGATAAACGTTCATGGCCGCCAAAACCCAATGTAAGTTTTTAATTTCTTTACTTATTTCTATCTTTTATGTTTAGTATTTAATAAAGGCCAAGGTGGGTTATTTATGATGGAAAATGTAAACCGTGCTTTAAAATTAATGCATTGCATGAGGGCATTGCAATGGTCAAGTGTAGGGGATTTAATAAGTGTGAAAACACTTATCCTTTTACCACTTATTTCCAATAATAACAAGACCAAAACGTGTGATTTATGTCGTAAAAGTCGGAATTATGCGTGGTTTGTGTTTTTATTGTGTTTTAGGACCTAAATATGAAAAAGGAAGAAAACACGGGCTTTCACGGGCTTTTACTTAAGAAAACGGGAAAAAGACGAAGTCAAAAGATCAAGAGTGCAAAAATAACGGAAGTCCAAGACCTATTCTGCAGATTTATCGAAGAAAAAGTCAAAAGACAGAAGTTTAACGAAGTCGAAGAACTTAAGTCTAATAGAAGAAGAAAATTAAAAGACAAGTTCAAATCCCGAGACAACAAAGACGAAGAATTAAAGTCGAGTCGAGAAAACGTGAAGAAAGCAAGAGAGAAGATGCAACACATGCACTCCTTCCCTATAAATACCCTCCTAATAGTCATTAGGGAGGGGTTAGAGTTTTTAGTTAATTTTTCACTTTTTAGTTTTTAGAGAGAGAAAGTCTTAAACTTTCTCTCACTAGTTCATCTTTTTCTTTTAATCTTTTAAGATTAAACATCTTTGTATTGCTTATTTCATTAATCAAAGTTCCATTTTAAGCTTTTATTTCTTAATCTCATTCTACTTTTCTTTGATTTAAGATTGATTTTGGTGTGATTATCATGTGATCCGTGTTGTTCTAATTGATTTCATGCTAAAAAGTTAATCTTTTGATCATTTTATAAGTTTTCATTTGATTAAGCTTTAAGACTTTTGTGCTTATTGGCTTATTTTTATGATTATCTTATTTTTCTTATTAAAAAGTTTTATTAAAAAGTTTATGTTTTTATGGTTTGATCTAAAAAGTTGCTTGATTTCGAGTTAGATAAGTTGATTAAAGTGCTTATTCGATTCGGTTAAGTATTTTGGATTTATAAGTTTTGGAATTGGCTTGTAAAAGTTAGCTTATTTCCTAGCTTATTCTTTTTCCATAGATTTCGGAAAGGGTGGTAAAACCCCTTTCCGATTGGCATATTCCGACCGGTACACCATCTAACCAATTTCCTTGATTTTAGGAAAGTTTGTTACTTTCCTTTCCGATTGGTCCCTTATTCCGACGGCCCCCATCTCCACATTCCGATCGAGTGATCGGATTAGGTCTTTGATATTCAGATTGGTACCACAAGTATTCCGACGGTCAGGCTTGCCCCTTATTCCGATTGGTTTCATCCCACTGCATTCCGATTGATTTCATATTTGAGCATATTCCGATTGGGGTGTTCCCACGTATTCCGATTGCCCCTTTGCATTGTTATTCCGATAGACCCCTTGTGCCCCACTTTCCGATTGAGTGTTTTACCCATTTCCAGAGTTACCAATCGGAAAACATTCCGATTGGGGGCCTTTTTGGCTTGATTTGGTTTCTTTCGATATCACTTTCTTATAGTACTTTAAATTTTTCTGAAAATTTTCGAAGTGTTAGTTTTATTTAGTGAGTTATTATTTTTCCATTGTCACCTTTAAGTTTTATGCATTTATTTTTACTCGTTATTCAAATTAATATTTTAGCTTCCATTTACTCAACGACACTTTAATTACTTGCTATTAGTTAAAAACAAATCAACCAAACCTTTGATCCACCAAAAGACGATTGAGTCGCACTTAAGACCGGTTTTCAATTCGAAAAGATTCGGAACTATAACGAAACTTTGATACCTAGCCAAAAGCCAAGAATTAGTCTTCAATTTTCTTCTAACCACTAACCACAAGTGAATAGAGTGACGAGGAATACAATGAGCAAACCAAACAGCATGGTACCAATTAACCATCAAAGACCTATACCGTATGGAATCCCATGTTATTGAAACTGAAAAAGGATGTAAAACCCCATTTATATCCCGCCACATCAAGTCATCATCCTTATCATCGTTACTAACAGGGACAGTGAGAGAGACAATGTTCGGAAATCTAGTATTTCACTTCTACGGCCACTTCCAAATACCATCAATGATAAGATCCCTAACCTTATTAGAAAGAGAGACCCCCGATCTTGTGATGCTATGAACCGTAATAACGTCCCTAACATCTGAGCGACATTGCTCAAGGAAATTAACCACCTCGTTGTTATCATCACAACCAATGCAATAACTAAATCCGATACTATAACACATTAAAGGGACAATAAGAAAACCATAATTATCAGAAAGTTCGTAAGAAAGTATGATACTTACAAGGAACCGATATCAAAAAGTCATCTGATTAGAAAATTGTATGTTTTCATTTGCACTTGTCATCCATTCTAAGGATTTACGTCTGATTCTTTTAACGTAACAAAGAAAACATCTAAGATTTATATTATTAATTTTACTTAGTTTATTAATTACACCATATTTTTGTAAGCTTAAGAAACATGAAATTATGTAACTTGGATCATCAACAATAAAAGAGATATAATTGCTGTTAAAAAATAAAAGATATATAATGAGATGTTTACTAAATAGTTTACACAACAGCATACCCGACCCTACCAAAACGGGATATGAGACTAAATTGTACACAGTTGAGATCATATACAAGAGAGAATTAGAAGGATTATATGGAATTTATTAGTATATAATTCACCTATAACAAGCGTAGAGCACAACATTGACTCACAAGTACGCCAAGTACATGATCAACAGGTTCATCATCCTTTATACTGATCTAATTTGGAGTGTATTCAAAGGTAAAATTTACCGTTATTCGTCATTGTCATTTCTTTGGATGATATACGCATTGCACACAAGGTTGTTCTATGAATGCACTGCACAAAAGGTGGTATATATAGTCACTAGGATTCTTAGTTGAGTTTCAAACTATTATTTATGTTTTCATAATTGTTTGATACTGTTTCCTAAATCTCTCACACGGTTCCCTTATATTTTGTTTGTCAACTTGATGGTGAATACAGTTCAACATTTCCAGTATGTATTTAACATTTCCATGATTAAAAAGATGATTTGTTTCACTAAGACAGTTTGTTATAGTTGCCAAATTTGTTTGTTTTTTCAAGTTTCAACATTCAACTTTCAACAATTAACATAAACCCTTTATAGGGTATATAGATATACATCAAGTCGTAACCTCTGAGTTCAATTTCTTTATATAGTATTTTGTTCTTTTCTTTGATTCAACATATTTTGGAATCATAGAATAATTGTTCGGGCCATTATACTCAAAAGCCATTCTATAAACGTTTGGAGCGAGGGTACTTTAAATCGTAAACCCAACCACTCAGTAAGAACGTAATATCGAGATGGAACATCTTTGTACAAAGTTTCCTACTAACATGATATCTTTTATATTATCTCATATTTATAACTTATCTTCTTTAGTTTCAAAGTTGGCAAAAATAGTCCTTTTAGTTATAGTTTGGCATAATTACACTTTTAACCCCTAAAGTATATAGTTTTAATATTTACATTTTCAACCTTTAAATATTAACCTTAGGGTTTAAAACTTTTCAATATTTATCCTTATAGTTTTAACTTTGACAAAATGACACTGTTGGCCCAAAATCTATATAATTTCAAAAATGATAGTTTTAGTCCATATACTTGTTAAAAATCACATAACAACCTCAAAAAAGTACCAAATGATCTAGGAACTTAGAAAAAGTTTATGAACACTTTTATAATCATAATAAAAATATTTATCCAGAATTATAGTTTTTGAAATGGATTTTAAGTCATTATTTCATGTAAATTACAAAACTAGGGTTTTAAGACATCTTTAGCTTATAAATTTCATTTTAAGTGATCATATGATCTAAATCTTTTTAGATTAGTTTACTAACAACTTATTAACATTATAAAAAGTCTAAGAAAATATTATAGCAAGATCAAAGCTTAGTTAACATAGAGATTACCTAGGTAGCTCAAAAAAGGCTCCTTATGGCTTCTTATAAACACTACTTGCTATCAAAGCTTCAAGAGCTTTAATGGTTATTTCTAGAACTGGTTTCTGGTCGTCTAAAAGTCTTAGAACTTTTGTTGAAGTAGATTTCAGAATGGGTATAGAGGTATAAAGAAAACAGGGTGCAAGTTCTATCTTGTGTAGTTCGCCCTTATTTATACCCATTTTAACCCTTAGGCTCCAAGTTTTGGCCATGATCATGTGCCATAGATAGTTAAGTAACTAAAGGAAGCTATGGAAGATCTATGAAAGTTTATAGAAGCTAGGAACAAAATATCTAAGGTATGTGTCTCAAAATAGGTCACGACATGGTTAGGATGAGAATGGTGACGTGTAGCCTTCAAGTAGGTGATGCACCTCCTTGTAGGAAATCTAAATATCTAAAAGTATCCTAAATATCTGATTCTAGGTTTTAACTTTTGAGGGAAGAAGTTTAAACAAGGTTTTGGAGGGAAAAACTAAACCAGGTTCAAAATCTAGAGCTTGTAACTTCATACTTTGTAATTTTGATAATTAAGAATTTAGGAATGAGATTAGTGATGGATTAAGGTGTAATTAGTGTTTACACATTGAATTTAGAAGGTTTCGGTCCTTGGTTTGAAGTTTAACAAAGGTGTGAAGTGAAATTGGGAAGAAAACCTAGGCAAATTATGGTTTCTAACGATCTAGGGTTAAATCTTTGTAAAAGTCATTATCCTTGACTTATCTCTTAATGTAAACTCAATTTAGGTATTAGACATTGTGTTTTAGTTGTCCAAAGTTGTTCCACACTTAGTTTGATAGGTTATTCTAAGTAAACATGTCTAAAGAGTGAAAATACCTATTTTGACCTAATTTACAAGTCATGCATTGAAATCTTGTACTTTGTGCTTTTGGGTACTTGTACATTGTCTTAATATAAATTTATAACCTTAATGTAATGACATGAGTGTTTTTGGTTTTGTCCTAAAAGACTAGTTATTAATTCTATGTAAAATCCTTAATATGAGGGTTTTTAGGTAATTAAGCCTAATGACTTTCTATCTTGGGTAATTAGTGTTTATATCATAATGTAAACTTATTATACATCTTATATAGTATTTTTATGAATTCTAATTATTCTACACACTTAGTTTAAGGGTTTGTATAAGGTAATCATAACCTAGGTATAATTAGATTAGCTTATAGTTTTATGCTTCAATAACTTATACATTGTGCTTTATTAGTTTGTAACTTGACTTGAGATAAATGTATGATCTTAATATGATACTTAGTTGAGTTTTATAATTAGTTACAAAAGATTAGACTCTTATTCAATGTGAAATGGATTTTAAGTGCTAATCCAGGTTACTAGATCTTTTACTTGTAATTAGATTTAAATTACTTTTAATTAGTGTTTTATGATTATATCTCTTCTTTATATGATAAATTATAACTAGTACATTGTATTTATATTTATACATAGATATTATGTAGTTACATTGCTTGAAACATTGGTTTATAAAGGAAATTGTAGGGTTTCTAAGGCTCTTTGACAATTTAAGGTATTTTATTATACTTGGAATGTTCTTATTCATAATATATACATATGATTACTTTTAGAACTTAGACTTGATATATACATATTGTTTACAACATATAGGCATATGTTGAAGTGGCAATTGAGATAGTGAGAATACATATAGTCACAAATCATAGCAAAATGCAAAAATTTCGTAGCAAATTCACCTCTTTATTTATTTATTAAATGAGAAAATGCATATACATTGATATACCATTAGCAAAATCTACTGGATGTCATAGTCTCCTCCCCTTACATTAAATCTCATCCCGAGATTTATCTAGAACTAGGGTTAATGGTAGGAAATAGATGCAGATATTTAGCTCGAATTTGATCTTCACGTTGCCAAGTATACTCAAGTTCTCTTTTCGAGTTCCATCGTACTCTAACTGTTGGGATACGGCTCTACTTCAATCGTTTGATCTTTTTATCCATGATTTCCACATGTTCTTCCACAAAATTTAACTTATCATCGAGTTGAAGTTCTTTCATCGGTATAATGAGAGATTCATCAGATAAGAATTTCTTCAGATTTGAAACATTACTAAGCTCTTAAGGAAGCTCTAGTTTATATGCCACTGGGCCAATTCTTTTGATTATTTTGAATGGTCCAATATACCTTGTGTGGATACAAAGGTTGGATGGACCGCTTGACCCGAATTAGGCTTAATTCGGGGTCTTGTAGACCCCGTCTCTTGCACAAAGTAAATTTGTTTGAGATCTTGCACACTAAATAACAAACACCGTTAGGCTTACCGTGGGCGCGTGTTCCACGATTAGACTCTGGCGTAAGAGTAAGTAATCGGTTTGGGTATATGTGAGGGTTAGAGTATTGGGAATATCCTACCTTTGTGGAACCTTAGGGGTTCCTTTTATACCCAAGGGAACCCTAGTTCGGGCTCTCCTATTCTTGCGGCCTAAGAAAGATATAAGCATCGAATATAGGCCGATCCTTATCGCTTAAATAAGGATGGTGTATATCTCTTTGGTTTAGGCGAATATAATCTTGATTTAAATTATATTCTGTTTGATCCTGTCGCAGTGCGACCAGAAAACTGTTAAGATATAACCGTGTGCGACAACGGCTTATTGGGCCTCATGGGATTTAGGCGTTGTCTATATATATATCCATACTTAAATGGATACTCTAGTACCCGTGAGTCCGGTTGACTAGGGACTATACGTCATCATGCCCCCCCCCCCCCCCCCCCCGAGTCTACTAGTCGCATGACGTGTCACAACTACTAGACTATAATCAATTTAGTCGCATGATGAATCGGCCGTTGGTAGAATGAGTGTTAAAAAAGAATACCAAAGAAGATTCAAAATTCTCCTATTTAAAAACACATACATTCCCATAGTCTAGTCGCACGATATGCTGTGGTTAATAGATTGTAATCAACTAATGTCGCACCACGAAAAACTACGTTTAGTGAGGCTAGCTCTCTCTTTTTTGTTTTCAAAAAATACCATACAAATTTCAAATATTCTTGCCCACCAGCATCAATGTCAGAAACTACTTGCACCCAGGAAAAGTACAAGACACGTCATTATTGAACGATCCAACTACCACCATTAGATCAAAGAAACGCGACGCATGATCTTGTATCACCTTGTTAAACACCTAAAAATCCATAAATAATGTGGCCCCTCATTTCTACCTCTTCACTTTCCTCCATTGTTAAACCTTTGAAGAATCCGCCTGCTGGACCAGAAAAACTTGAGTCATAGTTATTTTATGAAGAGAGAATGGTTCAACAACTTTTCGACGTAGTATCCCGCATTACCAAACAAGAGCTTACACATTTCACCACCAAATATCATAAACCTACCAATCTACACCTTGAGATCCCAGATCATGAATCCCATATAGGGAGCTTCCCCCGCAGGCAAGGTAGGAGTGTATACGAGATTCTTCGAGTTTGCTAATAATCGTATACCACTTAGCCGATTTCTAGTGGATGTCTTGAGCTTCTATGGTATCCACTTATCTCATCTTCACTGCATCGGGGTAGCTAAAATATCGAACTTTGAGATCAACTGTTGTATATAAGACGTCGTTCCAACCATAAACTTATTTCGTGCCTTCTAGCGCCCATCCTGGGTTAATGGGTGGATAGCCTTCGCTAAACGACCCGGTCAACTTCAGTGCTATGAGACCAAATTGGACTCTTTGAAGAAGTGGGACAGTAAGTTCTTTTGGATAGATAATATAATCTTCCCTTTTGAGTATGACATCATTACTCTAGACATGATGATAAAGGATGAACGACCCATCCCTGGCACATACAGCGCAGAAGATGCTGAAAAAATAGATGCCCATCGCATACCTATGCAAGAATATCCAGAGTCGTTGTTATATGCCTTGGGATTTAGCTGTAATATTTCCATGTCTGGCGATCAGCTACCTCAATTTTACGATGATCATGGCCATGGTAAAATATATGTCCTTTCAAACCTAACCTTTTTAATTCATAAACACATGTTTATAAACCTAATTTTATCATGTTGTCGTAGCGTTGACACTCGTGAGACGGGAACGCTCGTGATCCGTGGTGATGCAGCCTCGACTACATACTCTGGAAGAACTTTCCCCTAGCACTGCGAAAAATGCCGAAAGAACAGTTGCATTTAATGCAACCCCCATAGGAGAGGCAAAGTCATCTTTCGAGGAAGAAGCCTTCATGAGTGATCACGAAGATGTTAGTCATGTACTTTATGCTCAAAGAAGTTCGTTAAATGTACCTTTTGATATCGTTCCCAAGAGGAGTCGAACAAGGACTACCAAGGCTCACGCCAATGTTACTTCATGGGATTCTTTCTAAAACCCTACGCAGATATTGCTAAAAAGGTACATTTATCCCCCAACGCTTCTTTTGTTGTCGTATTGTATCCATATTATACCCTAAGGCATTACTTCACTTTATAACCATTGTCGCTTTAACCTGTAGTGTAAAAGATAAGATGAAAGAGGCCATGGCGAACACCACTCCTGCTGGCACTTTCCTTCCATCGTGGAAGTTCTCCCTGTCTTGTGACTTGAGTAAGAGGCCTGGCTGCAAAGACTTTCTTGATAACCTAGTCCCTCCTGCGCGCGCTCAATATCTTGACTCACTATCAGATGAAGCAGTGATGAGGGAGTTGTCCTTGGGTGCGACACATGAAGTTGTGGTGGCGTCGCACCTAAATAGGAAGATTGCAGACCTATCCCGTCGGCTTGAGAAAATGTCTGTCGAACATCCTCGGTTTCTTGAAGATAAAAACATGGAGCCGGCTTGTGTAAAGGTAAAGTTGGCTTCCCTCGAGGGTATCGTTAGGTTGAACACGATCTCCATCCAATATCTTGAGGATGAGAAGACCACTCTGTTGGACTCCTTAGCCCGAGAACATGGGAAGCGTGAAAAACAAGAGGATGATAACCGATGGGCTATGGCGCAGCTAGAGGAGTGCAAAGAAAAATTTGCTGCTAACTGTTGGAGTATGCTCGTGTCATAATAAATAATTATACGGCTAGACACATGTGAGCCTATGGGGTCACACACATATACACCGAGGTACCATTTAATATAACGTATCTAATTTATTTACGATATATATAAAACTTATGTAACTCGAGAGGAAAAGAGAAAAGACCAAGGTGGTCAAGTGTAACTTATATGGTTATTAAGGTAATTGATTTAGTCATTAAGACTAATTAATTATAATTTAATTATATTAATAACATACATTGTATGTTACAAAATGGAATAAAATGACATGATATCATTTTGGTCTCTTCTCTTCCTTTTTTTATACGGCAAAAACAACATTTCATTCATGGTGGTGTTTTTGTTTGAATTGAAAAAAAAACAAACATTAAACTATAGTAGTTGATTGTTTTACAAAGAGTTACGGAGTTTAAAGACTAGCATCTATTGATATACAAGGAAGTGTGGTGTGGATACATCATAGAGGTGATCTCCATTGATCACTTGGTTTCATAGGTGGTTCGTGTTCTTGGTGATAGTCATAATTCGATTCTACCAATCATGCTACAAAGGTATATTTTTATCTCCATTTTTATTGATTAATCATATGACTCTATGGATCCGTCAATAGGTGCTTACTCCGCTGCGTTTTGATTATATTTAACATGTTATTAATTATATTAAGCACCTATAGTGGTATCACGAGCCATCATATGATGTCATATGATTATCAGGTATGCGTAAAATGGCTAAATATGAGTGTTTTTTTAGGGTTTTGTTAAACCAATATTAAAACAGCCCCTATGGCATTATTTTCGTGGCATTATAGACTTTTAGGAGGTCTTATTATCTGTTTTTTAATGATCTCATAGTCACGGTTTACGCATACTTAAATGGGTTTATTACGGGTACGTGTAAAATGACAAAAAACGCGTTTTTTGGAACGATCCTTGAGTCGGGTTTTAAACAGCCCTAATGACCATGTTTTCTGTAAATATATGATAATTACAAGGTTTATAAAATGTGGTTTTAAGGTCCTAAGGTCATTGGTTACACGCACCAATCGGGGGTTTAATTAATTGTTGATTATTCTTTCGATTTCGTTGGCTAACAAGTGTTTGTTGTTGTTTAATTTTATTTCCATGGCAAATACATGCATGTTTGGCCATGGACTTAGCCAACACCTTGTTATATTCATAATCTTATGGTATTATTATGTTTCTTATGCAAAGCCGATGAAAACCTAGACCAAATGTGACATGTTGTGTGTTGATTTGCATTTAATTTCAGTTTTGGGGATTTGTCATTGTTTCGGCTTCATTAATATGTTTTTGATGTTGGTTATAGCCATTGTTTGGACATTTTATAGTAGGTTAATGATAGGTTAAATGTTTTTAGTCATAAATCATTTGTAACCGATGCTTGAATGGGAATGGCTAAAGAATTAAAGACATATTGTGTAATTCGGAGCTGCTGAGTGACCTGCACTAAAATGTGATTTCCCGGAGTTCTATAAGGAGATAGAAGCCCAAATATGGTGTGCTAATTCACAACTCATAGGCCTTCAAAAGTCTCAACTGGATCTCAGGCTAGGGAAGATTCCTTCTATGGGTTTTGGGCCCTAGAAGTCGACTGAAATATTTAGGCAGATTTGGGCCTCATGTTCATTTTGGGTTCTACTTGCTCTTGATGGTCTTGGAGCAAGTGGGAGCCCACTTTGTGGTTATGTTAACTTACCCTTAGTTGACTTCTTGGTCCTCGTGATGGCTCACAAGATCAAGAATAGGTTTTTCATCGGTTTGAGGCTTTGCATACTTGTGGTTGTGTGGTTGCTTGTTTGCTTGATATCTTGATATTACTTGCAAATGTTTTTATAAAAACTTGAAACCAATCACAGACCATTTATAAAACTAAATCCTTTATTTAGTTTAAAGTTTAAATATGATTTAAAACTAAAATCTTGTTTTTCATAATAACTCTTAACGTGTTATGATGTTATTATTTTTTATTGTATTGTCTAAATCTAATATTAAATTCATTTAGGTTTTATATTTGTATTTAACATGGACAACTTGACACACATAAATTAAAACAAGATTAGACTTAAGTTAAAAATGTTTTTTAACTTGTGCTACGATGGATGAATGCATGCTTCCTCGTACACACTTTTGATTTGTAAATCAAACTTTATTACCCGTCTAAAATTTAAGTCATGCCGTCCAATCGTTTGAGATCACTTGCAATTACTTTTTGCATCTTGTGAGACGGATGCAAATTGTAACCCAAGGTGATTATTATCTATGCGTGAGACCTAGACTTTTTCTCGCATGTTCTCAAATTGGATGACTTAATCGGTTAAGTGGTGAGACCTTGACCGAGGCAAGGATGGGACTAAACATGCATTGTTTGATATTTTGTGAATTGTTCACTTATGTCATGAGTCCCATAAGGATCTAAGAATTGCACATGATTTGCATTGATTAACGTCATCTACCTATTGAATCTATCATTGCTAGCAGATCAACTGATGTGATGGTAGAACCTCAATGAGGATCTTAGCCTTTTCGTAAAATTAATTGTTTTTATATAAACTTGGGTAGTTAATTTTTAAAGGATTAATTATTGAAAGTACTAAAACTTTGAACTTTTTTTATTTTGTAGATGGAAACGAATCAATCCATTAACAATCAAATCAGATCAATTCTCTATAAGGAGAAATTGAGTGGTACAAACTTCCTTGACTGGTTTCGAAATCTGAGGATTGTCCTCAGATCAGAAGGAAAGTTGCACCACTTGGATGAGGCCTTACCTGAAGCACCTCCTGCTACTGCCACCGCTGCTGTTCGCAATTCCCATACTAAAAGGGTTGCTGAACAACAAGAAGTGGCTGACTTAATGTTATGTAGTATGGTCCCTGAAATCCAAAAACATTTGGAAGACTTTACTGCATATGACATGATTGAGGAACTCAAGACGATGTTCCAACAACAAGCAGAACAAGAACTCTTTGAAACGGTGAAAGCGTTCCATAACTGCAAGCAGGAGGAGGGTCAATCTGTCAGCACTTATGTGTTGAGAATGAAAGGCTACCTTGATCAGATGGACCGACTTGGCTACCCTATGCCACAAGTCTTAGGAACTTGATACTCACTTCACTTTCCAAAGACTATGATCAGTTTGTTCAGAACTATCATATACATGGCATGGGGAAGACTATACCTGAACTGCATGCCATGCTGAAGCTTGCAGAGAAGGGTATGCCAAAGAAAGCTCCCTCTGTTCTTGCTATCAGGAAAGGTCATATCCAAAAACCAAAGCCACAAGCTAAAGGAGGCAAGGGTAAGAAGTTCAAGGGAAAAGCTGATGAGACGGCTTTTATACATGGTCTCATCGTTCTTTTTGGACTTAAAATGCATTAAATATCATCAAAATACCCAAATATATGCTTGTGTTTGTTGCTTGTGTAATTTAGGTACGGATATTGAGAAAATGACAAAAGGTCACAAGAATCACGCAAAAACGAACACGGGAAACGAAGCCGCACGATGAACCAAGCCCTAGTGAGGAATTTTCCAAAGAAAACCCTTGAAGATTTGAAGAATATTGAAGATTGGTCCTCCAAGTTTGAAGAATTGACACTTTATACCCTTGTATCTTCATAATTACAAGTTTGGTCCCTAAAGTTTGTCAAAATTACAAAAAGGACCCTTAACTTTGAAGAATTGGCAAATTTAGTCCCTCATCAAATCTAAATTGTCAAATATGGTCCTCCAAGAAGTCAACCAACAAGTCAAAGCCTTGAAGTTTGAAGATATGGCAAAATCAGTCCTTGGAAAATGAAGAAATTGCATAAATGGTCCTTGTTTCAATATTACAAAAACATTGTGCCAAAAATGACAAGTGTTGAAAGTTAAAAACAAAGGAAATGGGTTTTGTGGGCTGTTAATACAAAATGAAGATGTGAAGAGACTTGAGGGGCCATTCATGACCAGACAACAAACCTCCCTACACCACTTACATACTGACACGTCATCTCTGCCAGTCCACCAAGCCAAACCAACCAGTCCATAACTTTTTTGACCCTATCACAAACCCCTCCTGAACCCTTCTTAAATATTACTTGTTTATTTACACAAAAAGGTGGTAAACACGTTTTTAAATACTTAACCCACCCAAATGGAATTAAACAAACCTGTTTAACCCACCTTCATCACATAAACCCTAGCCAAAACCCAGTTACAATCCACTTATTTATTAAACCTAAAACTAAATTAATATGGGGTTTTGATCATTTCCATCTCACCAAACACAATGGTCCACCCAGATTGCGACCTCACACAACCTTGTTCCCTCCCCACCAGCTAAGTGTCACGGGTTTTCACATGGATACAAATTTGCCAGGAGTTCCTTGACCAAATCAAAGGCCAAGATGTGTTTGCTTGTCCTCCACTCAAATCCAACGAATAAGAGACCTCAAGTACTCTGATCCATCACATGTGAACCAAAAACTTGACTGAAAATTCAAATTCGTCAAGGGGCATGATAGGAATTTTCTCAATTAGGGTTTTGATTTCTAGAGGGTTCTATAAGCCCTATAATGAAAAAAGTGTTTTTACTTACATGAAAACTGTGAACCATTTACTTTCCAGCATTTAAATTCAAAGTTTGTTCAATCTCTATTTAAGTTTGTGTTTTAAAAAGTTTTGAAAAAGGGTTTTTAAGTTTCTGATTTGAAGCAAGTTCTTGGTAAGAACTTGTGTGTTGATTTGGTATTTCCAGTTTCAATGCATTGTGTTAATGCTTTGAAGAATATCAATGATAAGTTTTGAAAGGATTTAAAAAGGATTTTTAAGGAAGTGAAAAGAAACAGAATATTGGATATTGCTTGCATCTTTTTTTTTTCTGATTTTCTTCTCAGGTTGTTAAAGGTGTTGATCAATGTTCAGCATACATCCGAATGTATATGGAGGTGGTTATGCAACCACTAGAACCCTGGATGTAGGGTTCTAAGGTAATTTTCTTGTTCCCTTTTTGAAATTTCAGAAATAATTGCAGTTGTATGATCTTGTGGGTATAAGTGTTATTTGTTTGATAAAGCTGGTTGATTTGAGTTCATTTGAGTGTTTATGCATGTTTGATGCTATTTGGATCAAATTGATTGAGTTTTAAACTGATTTGGTTTGATTAAAGTGAGAAAACAGTTTTAAAGGAGTGTTTGGGTCAAGGGATCAGCAGGCATTTGTGATCAAATTGCATGTTAAAACTTGTCTAGAAACATCAGCTAGGGTATATTTAAGTGCTATATGGTCTTTGGTTTTAGTTTGAGTAGGTTTTGAACAAAGTGCATGCTTAGTTTTTGGTAACATTAGCTCAAAATCAGAAAGTTGCATAGTCTGCTTAATCTTTTGCTTTAATTTGTTCTCCATTGTTGTTGCCTGCTAGCTTAGGATATCATCTAGGGTTTGTTATTGGTTGAGTGTGATTTGATAAGTTTTTAAACAAGATTTGGCCATTAGAAATCCAATTGAGTGTCAAACACATCAGCTAAAAACCCTTTGCCCTTTTTTCTGCATAACAGTAACTGTTTAGCCCATTTGTGTGATAAATTTGTATTGAGCTTGCTTGTTTTCTTGTTTATTGTGACTCCTCACACTTTACTGAGTGTGGGGGTGCCCAGTTGTCCAATCAAATCTAAGCAACAACAAAGTTACAAGCCAACAAGGTACCAGACCCGTTTTTTTCCATTGTCAGTGGGAACTCCTTTCCCACTGATAGCTTTGCTGTTCCCACTGCTGAGCTAAAGGACAAAAGTCCAGCACTTGTCACTATCAGTTTTCTTGTATTTTTGTCTTTAGTGGGTAAAAAGTGGAATTAGACCTTGAAACCAGTGCCATTATTTTTCTTATTTAATTTAGGATTTTTCTGATTAATAAAATTTTTATTTACTGTTCATCTAGTAATTTTTAGGTTATTTAGCTATTTTTAATTAATTTTAAAGTTTCTGTTTTTGTCTTTTAGTGCCAAAAAGTAATATTTTTAGGTTTAATCAATTTTTCTGAACTTAGAATAATATTTTAAGGTTTTTGGTTTAAAATTTAGTTACTGTTCATCTTTTTATTAATTTTTAGAATTAATTTAAGTTAATTAGGGTTTTAATTAAACTAGTTTTGTCATTTAGTGAGAAATTTAATATTTTTCAAGATTTTTCATTTTTCTACTGTTCATTAGAGTAAAATAGGATTTTTAAAATTGGTAGATTATTTTTAGCATTATTTTATTATTTTTTATAATTATTTTAATTTTAAAATAGTTTTAAGTAATTTAAAAAATAGTAAAAAGTAATTTAAAAATACAAAAAAATACTTTTTAGTCTTTAGATAATATAAGTAAGTTATTTGTTCAATAAAATCATATTTTGGACATTTTGATTAATTATATTTAATTTTAGGGCTTTAATTAGCATTTAAAATTGAATATTTAATTAATAAAAGGTTTTAAAATATTTTTATTGGATTTTATTCCTTATTTATATTATTTTAGACTTGTTTTAGCTTATAATTAATTTTTAGGTTGAGAATTTTTATTTTTGTCGTTTTTTTACGGTTTTACGTTCACGCCTTTTTCGTCGTAGTTTAATTAGTTTTCGTAACCGTCTTTTCTTTCCTTTCTCATTTCTTTTCTTCTTGATCATAATCACAAACATCATATATCAACTCTTAACACAACGCACTTGCCTCCTTGGGAAACGAACTTGCTTGGTCATTGGTGCTCGGTTTTCCTAAACCGACACTTAACGCTTACCACTATTTATTGCTCTTTTCCTAAAGAGTAGTAAAACACTACAATCAATTTTTGGCGCCGCTGCCGGGGAGGCGTGTTGTGTTTTGGTTGAACCATTGTTGTTTTTATATATAGCCATAAAAGTAATTGTATTAATAGCACTCTATTAATACGTATTATCGTTTTTCGATTTTTGTGTGAATATTATTACTATATTGTATACGTAGAACAATAAATTTACAAGTACTCCAAATACGTGAGCAATCACAACCTTGATTCGGGATTTCATCACTCGATCATTGTATTCGAATCTCAAACCAAAGAAAAAAGGAAAAAATAGATAAATACTTTCGTGAAGCTTGATTTTGATAATACAAACTATAAGGTGGGTATAAGGCGGTTGTATTTCACGACCTAAAGGAAAAAGGCTCTTAAGTGCTTCGCGCCGCCTCGTTTCCTCCGCTTGCTTGTGCGTATTTGATTTTGAGAGTGAATCGAGGGTTTTGCCGCCCAAAGTATTACTAAGTATCATATATATTTTCTTGGTTTCATTTGATTAAACCCTCTTGAACGATTTGGTGTTCCACCATCGTTCTAAAGTCATCGAAGGCGTTCACTTCACGTGTTCGTTTTCATTCCTTGAGGCTTCGTTAATCAAGAGATTTGATTAAGGAGGAGATTTGTAGATTTTGGTCTACTTAATACATTCCAAAAAAATCCAAAAAAAGTTAAAAACAATCAAAAACCACAAAAAAATTTTGAAAAAGTAAAAATACCAAAAAAAATCTTCTTTGCTCGCCTTCTCGTTGTACGTGACGTTTATGCAAACTCGCTCTAAAGCAAGACGTGCTCGTAAACGAAGAAACAAATCACTCCTACTAGTGAGGACTCTCCTATTGACGAACCCATTGTAGTGAAAGAAGCACCCATGGCTAATCGAACTATGATGGAGTTGCTTCAAGCACCCACCGAGGGTTATGGAGAAGCGATTGTGATTCCCGCTATCCTTGCGGAGAATTTTGAGGTTAAGACGGGTTTGTTGTCCATGATTCAAAACAACAAGTTTCGAGGGGACGAAAAGGACAACCCGCATAACCACATTCGCCAGTTTAATCGTCTCACCGCCACGTGCAAGTTTAAGGATGTTTCAAACGACTCGATTAAGATGATGCTTTTTCCGTATTCCTTAGCGGGGCCCGCAAAAATTTGGTTAGAGAAAGAGCCACCCAATTCTATATTGACGTGGAAGGATCTCGTTTCAAAATTCGTGAACCAATTTTTTCCGCCCTCTAAGACTACGCACTTGAAAAACGAGATTTCAAAGTTTTCGCAAGAGTTTAATGAGAGTTTTTCAACGGCTTGGAATAGGTTTAAGGAAATGTTGCACGAATGTCCTCATCATGGTTTTTCCGACTTACATCAAATAGACACGTTTTACAATGGCTTGAACGATCATGAGCGTGATTATCTTAATGCCGCCGCGGGTGGTAATTTCTTGTGTAAGACGGTCGAGGAAGCATTGGTAATTATTGAGAATAGGTCTAAGGTGTATAGTCCTCGTAGCACGTCGAGTGTTCGTAAGGCTTCTTCTTCATCTTCACCTAGTTTGTCACACAACGTTGATGCTTGCCAAATCGAGGCTAATTTGGAGAATAAGATTTTTGATAAGCTTAAAGGATTGTTAATTGAGTTTAAAGTTGGTGAACAACCCGCTCCCGCTACGATCAAAGCGGTTGAGGTTTCTTGTATGTATTGTGGTGGAGCTCACGATTATTCCGAGTGCATTACCAACGGTGGTAACACTTCGAGTGCCTTCGCGGCCGCGGGAACTTATAACCAAAACGGTCAAGTTCCTCGCACTAATCAATTGACTCCACCGGGTTTTTCACCAAATCAAAATGCTAACAATTATCGAAACAATCAAGTTGGTTACCAAAGCAATCAAAAGAACAATTATAAGGGTAATAGCAATTATGGGAATCAAGGGAGTAGTAGTAGTGGCCAATTGCAAAATCAAAATCAAAACTGTAATTTTCAAAATGCAAGTCAAGCTCTTCAAAATAACAAAGAACTTCCATTGGAATTTTTGAATTACACTACTTCAAATGATAAGATTATGGAAAACATTCAAGAGCAAATGGCTAATCAAGCTAAGGAAACGGCTAAGAATGCAAAGGAGTTAGCTAATTTCATTAAGGAAAATCTAGCCATGAGGAATGAATTGAAAAATGATTTTGCTAACCAAATTCGAGGTCAAAACAACAAGATAGAGCAAAGTCATGCTAGGCTTGAACAAAGAATTGACCAAAAAGCCGCTATCCAAGATGTGAAGTTTAATAATTTTGATGCTAAGCTTAATGCAATTTTAGAATGCGTAATGGGAAACAAAGCCTCTACTTCGGGTAGTTTGCCTAGTAACACCGTTTCGAACCCGAAGGGAGAGATGAAAGTGATTACCACACGTAGTGGTAAGACACTTAAGGAACCGACTCCTCAACCAATTACTCCAACGGTGGAGGAAATTGAGGAAGAACCCGAGGTGGTGGTCGAAAAGGAGCATATTTCAATCCCACAAAGTACCGCTCATGCCACACCTACGGTTGACCCATCACCCATTTTGGAACCCGAGATTCCAAAGGCTATGCCTATGCCCCAACCCACACCACCCTTGCCTTACCCATCGAGACTTAGGAAGGAGAAACGACAAGAGCGCGACAACTACCAATTTGAGCTTTTTATGAAAATGTTTCGTGACTTGCATTTTAATATAAGTTTCGCCGATGCTTTGGTCATGATGCCTCGATTTGCCGCTAACTTTAAGAGTATGTTGAACAACAAGGAAAAATTACACCAAAAGTCTAGTTGTTCGTCGGTTTATCTTAATCGCATACCTCAAAAAGTCGGTGATCCCGGTAAATTTTTGATCCCTTGTGCAATTCAAGATATGGAGGAATGCTATGCCTTGGCCGATCTTGGCGCTAGCATTAACTTGATGCCACTTGCAATCTACAAGTCGCTCAATCTTCCTAATCTTACTCCTTCACGAATGTCTATTGAGTTGGCCGACCATTCCACGATTCTTGCATGTGGTTTGGCGGAAGACGTTTTTGTGAAAGTGGGGAAGTTCTACTATCCCGTAGACTTTATTGTTGTTGACATCCCCACGGATCCTCAAGTTCCTCTTATTTTAGGTCGTTCGTTTTTAGATACGTCTATGGCTTTGATTGATGTGCATGCTAGAAAGATCACCTTACGTTTCAACGACGAGGAACTTGTTATAAACGCAACTCAAAATTCTCAACTTTCTCATGTTTATTCCGTTGCTACCATAAACCTCGTTGATATGATCGACGTGGTTTGCGAGGAATTTTCACAAGAAGTTTTAGGGTCTGGTGATGAAGAAACTAGTGGCAATCCCACTATGTTAGATCCTATTCTTGATAATTCGACACCAACCTTCACTCCTTTCGAAGGTGGTGGTTTTACGTTGGAAGAATTCGATGTTCCACGTACTTGTGACGAAGACCTCGACAACTATGAGGACTTCTCGATTATCAAGGATTTTCTCAACGATTTCCCATTCCCTCCACCCGAGGAGGTTATGAGTATCGAACCCAAATCTTCACTTGAGGAACCACCTATTCTCGAGTTGAAAGATTTACCTCCTCACCTCGAATATGTCTATTTGGAGGAGGACGACAAGTTGCCGGTTATTATTGCGAAGGAACTTTCGAATGATGAAAAAACCGCACTTGTCGATGTTCTTAAGGACCACAAAGGGGCGATTGCGTGGAAGTTATCCGACATTAAGGGAATCGATCCCAAATTTTGTACACACAAAATATTAATGGAGGAAGATTTCAAGCCAACAATCCAAAGTCAAAGGAGGGTGAACCCCAAAATTCACGACGTCATCAAAAAGGAGGTCCTTAAACTCCTTGACGCGGGAATGATTTACCCTATTTCTGATAGCCCTTGGGTGAGTCCTATTCATTGTGTCCCTAAAAAGGGAGGGGTGACCGTTGTGCCAAACGATGCCAACGAGTTAATTCCCACTAGACTCGTGACCGGATGGAGAGTGTGCATTGACTATCGAAAGTTGAATGAAGCCACTCGAAAAGACCATTTTCCCTTGCCCTTCATGGACCAAATGTTGGAGCGTCTTGCGGGAAACGATTTCTATTGCTTTTTAGATGGTTTTTCCGGTTACTTCCAAATTCCCATCGATCCTCGTGATCAAGAAAAAACTACGTTTACGTGTCCATATGGAACGTTTGCTTATCGTAGAATGCCATTCGGACTTTGTAATGCACCGGGAACTTTTCAACGATGCATGATGGCTATTTTTCATGATATGATCGAGAAGACGATGGAAGTCTTCATGGATGACTTTTCCGTGGTTGGTGATTCCTTTACTTCGTGTTTGTCGAACCTTGAGAGAATGTTAAAACGTTGTGAGGAAACCAACCTTGTGCTCAATTGGGAAAAGTGTCATTTTATGGTTAGAAGTGGAATCGTCTTAGGGCACAAGGTCTCGAAAGCGGGGATTGAGGTAGATCAAGCTAAGGTAGACGTCATCGCCAAATTACCTCATCCCAAAACCGTCAAGGGAGTTAGGAGTTTCCTAGGCCACGCAGGCTTTTATCGACGATTCATCAAGGATTTCTCGAAGATTTCTCGACCCATTACACATCTTCTTGAAAAAGAGGCACGTTTTGTCTTTGACGAAGATTGTGTACGAGCCTTTGAGATCCTTAAGAGGAAACTTACCGAAGCTCCCATTCTTGTTGCTCCAAATTGGAACCTCCCCTTTGAGCTTATGTGTGATGCTAGTGATTACGCTATAGGGGCCGTTTTGGGGCAACGTCATGATAAGCACTTCTTGCCTATACACTATGCTAGCAAGACGATGACCGAGGCTCAACTTAAATACACTACAACGGAAAAGGAGTTCCTTACCGTGGTGTATGCATTTGAGAAATTCCGACCTTATCTCGTCTTGACGAAATGCATAGTGTATACGGACCATTCGGCTATCAAGTATCTCATGGCTAAACAAGATGCAAAGCCGAGATTACTTCGTTGGATTCTCCTCCTTCAAGAATTTGATCACAAAATCGTTGACAAAAAAGGAGCCGAGAATCTAGCGGCCGATCATCTCTCTCGTTTGGAAGATCCTCACCAAAGTGTTTACGAGCCTAAGGAAATCACCGAAACATTTCCGCTTGAAACACTTGGTGTAGTGAATTCCAAACTTGATCCTTCTACCCCATGGTTTGCGGATTTTGCAAATTACCATGCGGGTAACTTCATCATTAAGGGTATGACAACTCAAGAAAAACGAAAATTCTTTCGTGATGTCAAGTTCTATTTTTGGAACGACCCTTACTTGTTTCGAACTTGTGCGGATCAAATCATCCGACGTTGTGTATTTGGCACCGAAGCTTCTAACATCCTTAGAGCTTGCCATGAGGGACCCATGGGTGGTCACCACGGTGCTAATCTCACGGCTAAAAAGGTGTTTGATGCCGGCTTCTTTTGGCCTACTATTTACCGAGATGCACAAAATCTTGTGAAGTCTTGTGATTCATGCCAACGACAAGGAAAAGCCTCACAAAAAGATGAAATGCCACAAAATATCATTCAAGTATGTGAGATCTTTGACGTTTGGGGCATAGACTTTATGGGGCCGTTCCCATCATCTCGTGGTAATAAGTACATCCTTGTTGCGGTTGACTACCTATCTAAGTGGGTGGAGGCGAAGGCCTTGCCCACTAATGATGCTCGTGTGGTAGTTAAGTTCTTGAAAAGTTTGTTTGCTAGGTTTGGAACCCCTCGTGCGATCATAAGCGATCGTGGAACCCATTTTTGTAATGACCAATTCGAAAGGGTCTTAAGGAAATATGGGGTTACACATCGTCTTTCTACGGCTTATCACCCACAAACGAGTGGGCAAGTCGAGGTTTCAAACCGAGCATTGAAGAGGATCTTGGAGAGATCCGTAGGAGAAAACCGACAATCTTGGTCTGATAAGTTAGACGATGCTTTATGGGCCTTTAGGACCGCTCATAAGACGCCCATTGGGTGCACTCCCTATAAGCTTGTGTATGGAAAGAATTGTCATTTGCCTATCGAATTAGAACACAAGGCTTATTGGGCCCTAAAGCATTGTAATGATGATATGGAGACCGCGGGAAAACACCGGAAAATGCAACTAAATGAATTGGATGAATTAAGAGATATTGCTTATGAAAATTCATTGATTTACAAAGAGAAAACTAAAAAGTTGCATGATTCAAAAATTAAAAACCGGGTTTTTAACATTGGGGATCAAGTTTTACTTTTTAATTCAAGATTGAAAATATTTTCCGGTAAATTGAAATCCCGTTGGTCCGGTCCATTCACCGTGACTCAAGTGTTTCCTTATGGGACCATCGAGCTAGCTCAAGATGATGGTCCTAACTTCAAGGTGAATGGACATAGGTTGAAGCACTACTTTGGTGGGGAAGTTCCATCCTTGAACTACCTCGACCAAGTCACCTTCCCCAATGATAATTAGTATTGAGGGGATCGAGTCGAGCTCATGACTCGGTAATAAAAAACGAGGTGCCTCGTGGGGGAGTCCCATGCTTATCCTATGTACATATTATCGCTTTCTTAGTCTAATGTAGTTTACGTGTGGGGATTCGTGCCCTTCCAACCTTTGTTCCGTGGTTGTTTGTGATATGTGGTTTTTAGATCATGATCTTCACGATTGGAGCCTCTCGTGTTCGTTTTATGGGAGCACTCGATCGTTTGCTTTGGAGACATTTCTCAATATCCATGATATATCCTTTATTGTTCTAACCTTAGGTTTTTAGCACACTTCATAAACGGCTTTAAATTTAACGGTTACACCCTTTCCATGCTAGATTAGGCATTCGACTACGTCTCTAGTATGGGGGTGTTTGCACCCCTAGACTCGAAACATTGAGGACAATGTTTAACTTTAGTATGGGGGGTGAATAGATACTTGCCTTGCCAAACCTTCACGCTTTCCAAAGTTTATCGTTTTGTTTATCGTTTCTTGCAAAATAAGGCTAAAAATGGCCAAATTTTAAAATTTTTCTTATGTTTTATAAGTGTTTGAAGACATGAATGTAGGTTTTCCGATGGCGAGAATAAGAGTAATTTTTGACTCGACCGTGCGTGTTGAGCACTTAGCTTTGATTCCTTAACTACACATTAGGCTAAGTCTCTTAAATGAGGACGAGAAATGATAGAGTTAATTATAAGTTACTATGCTAAACGTAGAGTACTCGTATTCTTTCAAAAACTCATGTGTTCTCGTTGTTTGCTTATTCTCCCTTCGCATGTAAATATTTTTTGCTTAATAAATATTGACTTAGCGGTTTAGTTAGGATTGTTGGGTTTCTAGTCTTTTCTAGTAGCTTCCGTGTAATTAAATTGGGAAGACATTAAGGTATCGCCAGCGTCACGGTTTTGAAGTATTGGCAACCCGAATAATCGAAAGCTTCACCTAATAATAAGATTTCAAGTGCTCACCTAAATCAAGCAAACAATTTGAAGCCCCACAAGGCTTAAAATCTATGCAAAATTGAAAGTGAATCAAGCCTTAATCTTCGAAGCTTTAAAGATCCAAAATTCGCCTTAGCGTGAGGATATACGTCTTTGGCTAATAAAACCACCGATGAGGCGGATAATAAAAGGCAAGGCAAGACCGAAGTCATAATAAAAGCTTCATGGCGAAGTTGAATAAAAGATGGAGGTAAACCAAAGATAATAAGGCCCTTCCGTTAGGGGGCATATAAAAGTCTTGGTAATAAGTCTCATGTTCAAAACCGTTATAAAACCGTGTTTATCGATTCTTCTTGTCAACTTAATTTTTTAACATCGTCGTATATTAGGAGGGGTTATTGATTTGATGGTCTTAGTTACACCGTTAGGACTCTATTTTTAGACCAAAATCTCTATTATCGCATAAGTCAAACAATGTATCCTCGTGAAACATTCAAGACATCATAAAATATAAGAGATACAACTTAGGAATAATGGGAGAATAAGTACGTGATTAGGGCATATGAGTAGTGTTAGCATTACTAACTTATAATGACAATGATCTCGTTGCACGCTTAGCATGGAATTGAAGTGAAAATCGAGGACGACGAAATTATTTCTAACGAAGCATTCACGTGTTCTTATTCTATGAACCTAAACGTCCCATTTTGCGATGAAAATCATACATTATGTCTATAACACAAGTAGTATTAATAGTAGTAGTGTAGCTAGTTTATCATTCTAATAAAGTGAATAAAAATGAATTTTGGAGATGCTACGATACTTTATTCTAGCATTGCGTGAGGGCACGGCAATGGTTTAGTATGGGGGAGTGATGAGACGGCTTTTATACATGGTCTCATCGTTCTTTTTGGACTTAAAATGCATTAAATATCATCAAAATACCCAAATATATGCTTGTGTTTGTTGCTTGTGTAATTTAGGTACGGATATTGAGAAAATGACAAAAGGTCACAAGAATCACGCAAAAACGAACACGGGAAACGAAGCCGCACGATGAACCAAGCCCTAGTGAGGAATTTTCCAAAGAAAACCCTTGAAGATTTGAAGAATATTGAAGATTGGTCCTCCAAGTTTGAAGAATTGACACTTTATACCCTTGTATCTTCATAATTACAAGTTTGGTCCCTAAAGTTTGTCAAAATTACAAAAAGGACCCTTAACTTTGAAGAATTGGCAAATTTAGTCCCTCATCAAATCTAAATTGTCAAATATGGTCCTCCAAGAAGTCAACCAACAAGTCAAAGCCTTGAAGTTTGAAGATATGGCAAAATCAGTCCTTGGAAAATGAAGAAATTGCATAAATGGTCCTTGTTTCAATATTACAAAAACATTGTGCCAAAAATGACAAGTGTTGAAAGTTAAAAACAAAGGAATGGGTTTTGTGGGCTGTTAATACAAAATGAAGATGTGAAGAGACTTGAGGGGCCATTCATGACCAGACAACAAACCTCCCTACACCACTTACATACTGACACGTCATCTCTGCCAGTCCACCAAGCCAAACCAACCAGTCCATAACTTTTTTGACCCTATCACAAACCCCTTGTGAACCCTTCTTAAATATTACTTGTTTATTTACACAAAAAGGTGGTAAACACGTTTTTAAATACTTAACCCACCCAAATGGAATTAAACAAACCTGTTTAACCCACCTTCATCACATAAACCCTAGCCAAAACCCAGTTACAATCCACTTATTTATTAAACCTAAAACTAAATTAATATGGGGTTTTGATCATTTCCAGCTCACCAAACACAATGGTCCACCCAGATTGCGACCTCACACAACCTTGTTCCCTCCCCACCAGCTAAGTGTCACGGGTTTTCACATGGATACAAATTTGCCAGGAGTTCCTTGACCAAATCAAAGGCCAAGATGTGTTTGCTTGTCCTCCACTCAAATCCAACGAATAAGAGACCTCAAGTACTCTGATCCATCACATGTGAACCAAAAACTTGACTGAAAATTCAAATTCGTTAAGGGGCATGATAGGAATTTTCTCAATTAGGGTTTTGATTTCTAGAGGGTTCTATAAGCCCTATAAAGAGACCTCTCAACTTGTGAGAAGGCTCTTGTTCCAGTTTTTGATGTAATTTTTATTTTCTTTAAATTAATGAAAAAAGTGTTTCTACTTACATGGAAACTGTGAACCATTTACTTTCTAGCATTTAAATTCAAAGTTTGTTCAATCTCTATTTAAGTTTGTGTTTTAAAAAGTTTTGAAAAAGGGTTTTTAAGTTTCTGATTTGAAGCAAGTTCTTGGTAAGAACTTGTGTGTTGATTTGGTATTTCCAGTTTCAATGCATTGTGTTAATGCTTTGAAGAATATCAATGATAAGTTTTGAAAGGATTTAAAAAGGATTTTTAAGGAAGTGAAAAGAAACAGAATATTGGATATTGCTTGCATCTTTTTTTTTTCTGATTTTCTTCTCAGGTTGTTAAAGGTGTTGATCAATGTTCAGCATACATCCGAATGTATATGGAGGTGGTTATGCAACCACTAGAACCCTGGATGTAGGGTTCTAAGGTAATTTTCTTGTTCCCTTTTTGAAATTTCAGAAATAATTGCAGTTGTATGATCTTGTGGGTATAAGTGTTATTTGTTTGATAAAGCTGGTTGATTTGAGTTCATTTGAGTGTTTATGCATGTTTGATGCTATTTGGATCAAATTGATTGAGTTTTAAACTGATTTGGTTTGATTAAAGTGAGAAACAGTTTTAAAGGGGTGTTTGGGTCAAGGGATCAGCAGGCATTTGTGATCAAATTGCATGTTAAAACTTGTCTAGAAACATCAGCTAGGGTATATTTAAGTGCTATATGGTCTTTGGTTTTAGTTTGAGTAAGTTTTGAACAAAGTGCATGCTTAGTTTTTGGTAACATTAGCTCAAAATCAGAAAGTTGCATAGTCTGCTTAATCTTTTGCTTTAATTTGTTCTCCATTGTTGTTGCCTGCTAGCTTAGGATATCATCTAGGGTTTGTTATTGGTTGAGTGTGATTTGATAAGTTTTTAAACAAGATTTGGCCATTGGAAATCCAATTGAGTGTCAAACACATCAGCAAACAACCCTTTGCCCTTTTTTCTGCATAACAGTAACTGTTTAGCCTATTTGTGTGATAAATTTGTATTGAGCTTGCTTGTTTTCTTGTTTATTGTGACTCCCCACACTTCACTGAGTGTGGGGGTGCCCAGTTGTCCAATCAAATCTAAGCAACAACAAAGTTACAAGCCAACAAGGTACCAGACCCGTTTTTTTCCATTGTCAGTGGGAACTCCTTTCCCACTGATAGCTTTGCTGTTCCCACTGCTGAGCTAAAGGACAAAAGTCCAGCACTTGTCACTATCAGTTTTCTTGTATTTTTGTCTTTAGTGGGTAAAAAGTGGAATTAGACCTTGAAACCAGTGCCATTATTTTTCTTATTTAATTTAGGATTTTTCTGATTAATAAAATTTTTATTTACTGTTCATCTAGTAATTTTTAGGTTATTTAGCTATTTTTAATTAATTTTAAAGTTTCTGTTTTTGTCTTTTAGTGCCAAAAAGTAATATTTTTAGGTTTAATCAATTTTTCTGAACTTAGAATAATATTTTAAGGTTTTTGGTTTAAAATTTAGTTACTGTTCATCTTTTTATTAATTTTTAGAATTAATTTAAGTTAATTAGGGTTTTAATTAAACTAGTTTTGTCATTTAGTGAGAAATTTAATATTTTTCAAGATTTTTCATTTTTCTACTGTTCATTAGAGTAAAATACGATTTTTAAAATTGGTAGATTATTTTTAGCATTATTTTATTATTTTTTATAATTATTTTAATTTTAAAATAGTTTTAAGTAATTTAAAAAATAATAAAAAGTAATTTAAAAATACAAAAAAATACTTTTTAGTCTTTAGATAATATAAGTAAGTTATTTGTTCAATAAAATCATATTTTGGACATTTTGATTAATTATATTTAATTTTAGGGCTTTAATTAGCATTTAAAATTGAATATTTAATTAATAAAAGGTTTTAAAATATTTTTATTGGATTTTATTCCTTATTTATATTATTTTAGACTTGTTTTAGCTTATAATTAATTTTTAGGTTGAGAATTTTTTTTTTTGTCGTTTTTTTTACGGTTTTACGTTCACGCCTTTTTCGTCGTAGTTTAATTAGTTTTCGTAACCGTCTTTTCTTTCCTTTCTCATTTCTTTTCTTCTTGATCATAATCACAAACATCATATATCAACTCTTAACACAACGCACTTGCCTCCTTGGGAAACGAACTTGCTTGGTCATTGGTGCTCGGTTTTCCTAAACCGACACTTAACGCTTACCACTATTTATTGCTCTTTTCCTAAAGAGTAGTAAAACACTACAATCAAAAGCCACTATGGTTCATGACCCTAAACGCAAGTTCCCCCCACCTGGCAAAAAGGAGCATCCTGCTAAGGATGTAGAGTGTCATCACTGTCATGAGATTGGACATTGGAGAAGAAATTTTCCTTACTACCTGGCAGAATTGGACAAAAAGAAGAACAAAGCCGGCACGTCCGGCACATCAGTTATCTTCATGATAGAACTCTACTCATTCCCTAAAACTAATACCTGGATATATGACACTGGTTGTGGTACTCACATTTGTAATACTATTCAGGGGCTTAGAGGGATCAGAAAGTTAAATAAAGGCGCTTTGGACTTGCACGTGGGCAATGGCTACCGTGCAGATGTCGAAGCCATAGGGAGCTATGATCTTATCCTCCCTAGTGGAATGATTCTTGTACTAGACAATTTTCATTTTTCACCCTCTATTACTAGAGGAATTATTTCTCTTTCGCGTTTATGGGATAATGGTTTTTCACATAAATTTACTGATTATGGTACTATTCAAGTTTCCAAGGATAATGTATTTTATTTTAATGCTATTCCTCGTGATGGAATTTTTGAAATTGATATGCATAATCATGTATCAAATGAGGGTTCTATTTATACTTGTAGCAAAAAGAAGTCTAAGCACAACTTGGATTCTACTTTTCTATGGCATTGCCGACTTGGCCATATAAACAAGAAACGCATTGCGAAGCTGCAACATGATGGGCTTTTAAAGTCAACTGATGATGAATCATTTGATATATGTGTATCTTGTATATCTGGCAAGATGGCAAGAAAGCATTTTACTCATGCAAGTGAAAGAGCTGATGATCTTCTTGGACTCATACATAGTGATGTATGTGGTCCATTTAGAACAACGTCTAGAGAAGGAGCTAACTACTACGTTACATTTACTGACGACTTCAGTAGATATGGTTATGTTTACTTGATTAAACATAAACATGAAGTTTTTGAAACGTTCAAAACTTTCCAAAACGAGGTAGAAAATCAACTCGGGAAGACAATCAAAGCACTTCGATCTGATCGAGGAGGCGAGTATTTAAGCCTTGAGTTTTTAGATCATCTTAAGAGTCATGGGATTGTCTCACAACTTACTCCTCCCTATACACCACAACATAATGGGGTGTCAGAGAGGAGAAATCGAACCTTGCTTGACATGGTTCGATCAATGATGAGTCCAACCACTTTGTCAATGTCCTTTTGGAGCTACGCTCTAGAGTCTGCTACACGCATACTCAATATGGTTCCAACTAAGAAGGTTGATAAAACTCCATTTGAAATATGGCACGGGAAAGTCCCGAACTTGTCTTATTTGAAAGTCTGGGGTTGTGAGGCTCTCGTTAAACGAGAAACACAAAACAAACTTGAGCCCAGATCTATCAAGTGTATCTTTGTAGGATACCCAAAGGAAACAATGGGTTACTACTTCTACTACCCACCCGAGAACAAAATATTTGTTGCTCGGTATGCTGAGTTTCTTGAGACTAGTCTCATATCACAAGAAGCAAGTGGGAGCACCATAGACTTTGATGAAATTTAAAGTCAAGATGCACAACCTTCTGAGAACACTAGCGAACATCACCAAGAGGTTGAACATGAAAATGTCGAATCTCAAAGTGATGTAATTCCCATTCGTAGATCTGCAAGGATATCTCACGCACCTGACCAATATGGTTTCTATATCGATGCTGAGGAACATGAGTTAGGGGATCATGGTGAACCCGATAACTATAAAGCTGCATTGTCAGATCCTGAATCTGATAAATGGCTTGAAGCTATGAATGCGGAAATGCAATCCATGAGGGGCAACGAAGTTTGGATCTTAGTTGACCTCCCTCCTAACTGTAAGACGGTTGCGAGTAAATGGCTCTTCAAGAAGAAGACCGTTATGGATGGCATTGTACACACCTTTAAAGCTCGTCTTGTAGCAAAAGGTTTCACTCAAACCTACGGGGTTGACTACGAAGAAACCTTCTCGCCTGTTGCAGACATTAAAGCTACTAGGATTCTTATAGCCATAGCAGCATTCTATGACTATGAGATTTGGCAAATGGATGTCAAGACCGCCTTCTTGAATGGCCATTTGAACGAAGAAGTTTATATGGTGCAACCTGAAGGGTTCGTGAATCCTAAACATCCCAGACGTGTATGTAAGCTTCAAAGATCCATTTATGGGTTAAAGCAAGCATCTAGGACCTGGAACAAGAGATTTGACGAGGAGATCAAAAAGTTTGGTTTCACTCAAAATCCCGATGAGCCATGTGTATATAAAAGAGCTAGTGGAAGTATCATCGTTTTCCTAGTCTTATATGTCGATGACATATTGCTCATGGGAAACAATATTCCAATGCTACAAGATGTTAAATCCTGGCTTGGAAAATGTTTTGCCATGAAAGACTTGGGTGAGGCGGCGTTCATTCTAGGAATCAAGATCTACAGAGAGAGATCAAGGCGATTAATCGGTTTGAGTCAAAGTGCATACATTGACAAAATCTTAAAGCGGTTTAAGATGGATGCCTCCAAACGTGGGAGTCTACCAATGCAATCTAATGTAGAATTGAGTAAGACTCAAGGTCCCTCCACACCTAAAGAGGTGAAGCGAATGAAAGGAGTGCCTTATGCTTCGACTGTAGGATCCATCATGTATGCTGTGAGGTGCACTAGACCTGATGTAGCGTTCTCTCAGAACCTTACAAGTAGATACCAACAGAATCCAGGTGAATGTCACTGGACTGGTGTAAAGAACATATTAAAGTATCTTCGAAATAATAAAGATATGTTTCTTGTTTATGGAGGTGATTAACAACTGAGCTTGGTGTTACTTGCTACACTGATGCTAGTTGGGAGACAGATCGGGATGATCTTCGATCACAAACCAGATATGTCTTCGTGATGAACGGAGGCGCTGTTGATTGGAATAGTTCTAAACAAAGCACTACTGCGATGTCTTCTACAGAAGCTGAATACATAGCTGCTTCTGAAGCTGCAATGGAAGCAATTAGGAATCGTAAATTCATTTATGGGCTTGGTGTTGTTCCCAGTAATGATAGACCTATGGAAATGTATTGTGATAATACAGGTGCAATTACTATAGCCGATGAACCTGGAGTTCAAAAGGGTGCCAAACATTTTCGAAGAAAATATCACTACATTCGAGAAGTAATTCAAGAAGGTGATAGTCGTATTCTTAAAGTTCACACAGATAACAACTCAGCTGATCCGTTTACGAAACCAATGTATTGTACCAAACATGTTGAGCATGCTAGGAGCATTGGACTTAGACCAGCTGGTAGTTTCATGTAGATTTGTGTATTTTAGTATTTGAATAATTGGGATGTAAAACAGTTCTTATTTGTAATGAATTGCTATATGAGATATGATATTTTTCATTTTATATCAACTGTGTCCTATATTTGCATGTTTACTCCAAGAGTAGTTTAATTACACTAAATTATCCATTGTCAGTTGATGATACGGGAGTATTGTCGAATTAAGACAAATGTGAGTTGGTCATATTCATTTTGGAATGAATATTAATTGATGATGCCGCCAATCTCATATATGTTCATTGGATGAACATTGGATTGACCTAACCAACGAGAATTCACTACATGGATCGGCGTCAATAGTGAATCTCGCAAGTGGTTGAATCTCTCATCCTTAGACTTGAGATGCAAGTAGGTTTTGTATGTGTGGAATGTCAATCCTTGATATGGTTCAACGTTGTCCTGAACAATGCTACTATAAAGACCATTTTCAGGTGCGATGTGAAACACATGAACGACACGTGCAGTCAAAAGAGGATTTGTTCCTCCACATGTATTGGAGTTAGATACTACTGGGCCCCTCGATGAATTGTACAGATGTATGTGTGGCCACACTCAAATGAAATTAAGATGATACTTGATTAATTTGGAAATCTAGTTCAATATCAATATCGAGAAACAGAATAGTTAAGCCCAAGAATGACTGTTGATCCATGTCTAGAGTTTAACATAGTATCAGAAACAAAGGGATGACTGATACCTAAACCATTTAAATAAGATGTTTAAGAAACTATCCTCATATGTTTCTGGGGGCATTGGCGTGTTGCTAGATGCTAACCTTTGCTTGTATAACTACATGATTATTATGACGTGCGCAAGTGGGAGCTGTTGGAGTATGCTCGTGTCATAATAAATAATTATACGGCTAGACACATGTGAGCCTATGGGGTCACACACATATACACCGAGGTACCATTTAATATAACGTATCTAATTTATTTACGATATATATAAAACTTATGTAACTCCAGAGGAAAAGAGAAAAGACCAAGGTGGTCAAGTGTAACTTATATGGTTATTAAGGTAATTGATTTAGTCATTAAGACTAACTAATTATAATTTAATTATATTAATAACATACATTGTATGTTACAAAATGGAATAAAATGACATGATATCATTTTGGTCTCTTCTCTTCCTTTTTTTATACGGCAAAAACAACATTTCATTCATGGTGGTGTTTTTGTTTGAATTGAAAAAAAAACAAACATTAAACTATAGTAGTTGATTGTTTTACAAAGAGTTACGGAGTTTAAAGACTAGCATCTATTGGTATACAAGGAAGTGTGGTGTGGATACATCATAGAGGTGATCTCCATTGATCACTTGGTTTCATAGGTGGTTCGTGTTCTTGGTGATAGTCATAATTCGATTCTACCGATCACGCTACAAAGGTATATTTTTATCTCCATTTTTATTGATTAATCATATGACTCTATGGATCCGTCAATAGGTGCTTACTCCGCTGCTTTTTGATTATATTTAACAGGTTATTAATTATATTAAGCACCTATACTAACTGTGTTGATTTTGTCACTAAGTGTCAGCAAACCTTGACTGAGAGCGATGAAGCGTTGAAACGTCGGAGTATGGATTTTGATGAATGTATCCTCATCTATGAGCTGTACGCGCAGAGAAGCAATGGTTGGTTCACCATGGTCTTCCTCTAGCTACCAAAGGTGCACTAGATTCTCCTAATGTTCGCGCAACAGGTTGGGATATTCTTGTAGCTTCTAAGGAGGAAGGCCAAAGCCTTGCTATGAAACGTACTTCTAAAGAGGGACTTCTGGTTAAGACGTTAGAGGAGGCGTGTAAAACCCGCTTTAATAATCCTAAGATCATTAAATGCACGAAGTTACCGTTAAATTTAAACTTTTAAATTACTTAATATACAACATGCATCACGAATATTTAATATGAATATTATGTATATTAATTAATTATCATAGATATTATGTACGTAAACACGAATATTAATATACGATAAGCATGTACGTATGATATTAAGAAAACGTTCAAGTAACGAAAGCATGATAATTAAATACGATCATACACAATAATAGGGAATGGAGAACCGGGCTTTGGCCATTAACCATTAACTAATTAGTTAATAAAAAACAACAGAGGATTTTTATTAAACACTTTTTTAGAAAATCAAAACCCTACCCTCCTCCTGGTCTCTCTCTTGTCGTGGCTCACCCAAAACACAAGGACGATTTTAGTTTTGATTTTTGGTTGATAAATTATACGATATAGTGTTCGTGCTTAAACCCTTTTCACGCATGCGGTATCCTTGAATTCTCTAATCTTTTTATTTTATTTTCTATGTTATAGATCTTTAAAAACAAGTATGAAAAACATGTTTAATAAAAATATTGATTAAGGGATCAGGTATTATATGGTTTATATATTTTGGGTACACGCGAACCGAGACCAAGATTAGGTCTCGATGGCATTTGGGGACCAACCGCCGCACCACTATAGTCGGCGGCGGTGGTTTGTGTTCAGCCAAGACACCACACCCCCAACAAGGGGGCTGTGGCTTTGGTTCAGTAGGAAACTAAGACCCCAAGTGGGGCTCGGCATGGTTCTCGGACAACGAAGGACCCCAGCAGCCGTTGGGGTTGGTGTTGGTTTCGGACACAGCCGCGAAGCCGAGAGCTTCGGCTCTCGGTGTAGGGCTGTGGTTCGGATGGGACACGACCTCGGGGCCACAACTTTCGGATCGTGGTGCTCAGGTGTCGGTTTAACACCCTCAAATTACATTGCGCAGCGGAAATACACATTTGGGTGCTAAACACAAACATCGTTACGCAAGACACTTTGAACAATCTCAAAATGATACATTTGAAATATAAGTGTATATAATTTAACCATTGTCTATGTTGGAAATACGTTTTACGTATTAGAAAGGATCGGTCGCTCCAACAATAGTCCATGTTATAGCTCGTAGTTTAGTTATTTACGTTTATTAAACAAAGCCCAAAACCGAGCCCATGAAGTGTATGGGCCGGCGGCCTAATGTAAACCCAAGCCCATCTCATGGGCTTGGGTATATAAACCCTCTCCTTTGATGGAGAGGGTGTGTGGTTTCATTATTCTCACATAGTTCACTTTAACTTTCTCTCTCTAAAAGTGTGAAATCCACCATCTTTCTATCTCTTTCTCTCTCTAAAAACATAAGCATAGATTTACAAATCTACAAATGGTATCAGAGCTTGGGATGAAATATAGGTTTGTTTTTGTGTTCTAAACATTTCGTAGATTGTTGGTTTGTTTTTAGCCGAATCTTCAAAAAAAATTTTGGTGTTGGATCGAAGTTTAAAGTAGTGTAACATAGGGATTCGTGTTAAACAGTTCTTGGTATCTTGGTTTTCGTTAAAACATCATCTTTCTTGGATCAAAAGTGCAAAAAAGTTGGGTGTTCTTCATTCCGAAATTCTAGCAGAAACATCCATCGGAAAGTACAATTTGTACGTGGGGTTCCATCGCAATAACCTTACCATCGGAAAGGGTCTGGTTCTACATTGCGATCGTTGGATTTTCTTACTTATTCCGATCTGGACATTTCGATCGTACTTTGCGATCTGGGATTCCGACGGGTATAAGGAAGTATTTTAAGTCGTTACTCTGCTCGAATTTTGTCAGCTACTTTGCGATCTGGGTATTGCGATCTGAGTATTCTGATAGTTCATTGCGATCTGAATCTTTACGATAGGGCTTTGCGATCTGAACATTTCGACAGCATTGCATTTCGATCTAGGCATTCCGATACCTCCATCATTCTGACCAAGTTACATTACGAACTGGACTTTGCGATCTAAACATTTCGACAGCCTTGCTTTGCGATCTGGACTTTGCGATCTGACATTCCGATCTGGTATTCCGATCTAGACATTCCGACAATCCAAAAATTATTCCATAAAAAATTCCGATCGTGTGTAATTTTGTCTTGGAATTTTTGGTTTATCGAGAACATATTTAAGGGATTTTAACATTGTTTCTCGACTTCAACACAAAAACACTTAACCTTATTTCATTGTTCGATCAACTTTGTAAATCTTAACTTATTGAAATGGAGTATACATCTCTTACGGATAAGTCCATCCTCTCGGGTACGGATAATCGTCCACCAATGTTGGTGAAGACTATGTATGAGGAATGGGCTTCCCAAATGGAACTTTATATGTTGAACAAGGAGAATGGACATCTAATTTGGGCATCGGTGCTCAATGGACCATTAGATTATGGTACTGTGACGGAAGGTACGACCACTCGTCCTCGCACAACGGGTGAGTTGACTGGAGATATGAAGATTCAAGACAAATGTGATAAGTATGCAACAAACATCATTCTCCAAGCCCTTCCTCCAGATGTCTACAAAGTCATCAGCAAACATAAAGTTGCCAAAGAGCTATGGGATAGAATTCGTGTTCTAATGCAAGGCACCTCGTTAACTAAACAAGAACGAGAGTGTAAGCTTTATGATACTTTTGATAAGTTTGCATATGTGCCAGGGGAGACTCTCAATTATTACTATCTGAGATTTACCCTATTGTTGAATGAGCTTAATATCTATGGCATGGCAATCCCTACCTTTCAATTAAACACCAAGTATTTGAACACTCTTCCTCTAGAATGGAAAAAATACGTGACGGATGTTAAATTGGCCAAGGACTTGCATAACACCAATGTGGATCAACTTCAAGCTTTTCTTCAACAACACGAATGCCATGTGATCGAGGCTCGGTTGTCTACACCTCAAGTTCATGATCCACTTGCAATGTATGCTTCTCAACAAAACATGGCTTATACTTATCAACAACCATCATACTTGCAGCAGCCACCACCACACATCTATCAGCAACCACAGCAACCATCTTATCAACCACCAATGATGCCACATCAAGAATATCAACAAAGTGTTCATCAACAATCTTTTCAACAGCAACCACCATATCAAACATCACCATCACAAGCCAACACTTCTCCATTGGGATATACTCCTCAGCAAGGATATTTTCCAATAGAAGCACAACCAGCACAAGCTTTCTACTCTAATGAACTTCCACCAATCTAAGCACCGGTCTTTACTCCAAATGATACGCCAGCTGATGTTCTAAACCATCTCACCGCCTACTTGTCAAAAATTGTTGCAACTAGAGGATTTCCACCAACAAACAATCAGCTCCGCACCTCATCAAATCCTCGACAACAAGCCACTGTTCAAGATGGTCAAGTGACGGTGCAACCTATTCAGGGAAGGCAAAATTCATATGGACCTCCTGCAAGGACTGGGAACAATCAAGCTATGAATTCTCAAGCTAGTAGGAATGGGAGTCCTATTGGTCCTAAGAAGGTTGTGACTTGCTACAATTGCCGAGGACAAGGTCATATGGCTAGGGAATGCACTCAGCCGAAAAGGAGACGGGATGATGCATGGTTTCGTGAGAAGATGTATTTGGTTGATGCTCAGTCTAAGGGGAAGATTTTGGATTCAAAGGAGTTAGCATTTCTTGCAGACCCAGGGGCAGCAGATACTGAAGGCATTGCAGTCGTTTCCACTTCTAATGCAGCTTATCAAGCGGACGATCTTGATGCATACGATTCGGATTGTGATGACATTCACTCTGCCCAAGTCGCTCTCGTTGCTAATCTCTCTCACTACGGTTCTGATGTCATCAGTGAGGTACCAACCACATCTAATAATATTGATGATAACCAACATCAAGTTGGGCATGAAAATGACAACCTCGAACAGCATTCGGGGACTAGTAACTAAAATGATGTGGTACCCAAACCAACACATTTGAGTGAACCTTAACCAAATGCTACGATGGGTATGGAATCTTATGCTCAACATGATTTGGTCATGGTGCCTAAACATATTATTGATCAAATGCATATGGCCCTCAGACAATCCGTAGATACTAATTCCACCCTAACCGCTGAGCTTGCGTTGCATAAAGAAAAGGTCAAAACTTTTGAAATGGTCCCTCAAGAAGAGAAAATAACATGTTCTGAATTTGACCAATTTCGTTTTGAAAAGATTGAACACTTGAAAGAAATAGAATCATTAAAAGCTAATCTTTCCAATGAATTAAAAGAAAAGGAGTCGGTTGTCAATGATTTTCAGAAACTTAAAATGGATTTCGAAACTCTCGAGTCTAAAAAGGTTGAATCAGAAATTAATGCTACCAAACTTCTTAAATTCAAAGAACAACAGCTTTTAAAACAATACGCTTCCACAGAAAAGGTTCATCTTTTAACTAAATCATTTAAAGAATTCGAACTTAAGCGTCTTCAAGATTTACCACCAAATCCCGGTTATGCAAAACAAGCTCAGGAATATATTCCCGGCCTTTATGATATGACCATAATTGGAAAATTAAAAGAAGCACCTTTTGTTCGTAGTACTGAGGAGACACAATCACTTGGGGATGAAACTCATTCTAAAATGCTTTCAAAATTCCATACAATTGATTATGATCAACATAACAAAGATCAATTTTCGAAAAAGACACGCATTCGCTTACAAAAGGAATTAGCAGAATTAACAGTTCTTGTGCCCCAAAGTTTGTCAAGTGAAAACCTTCCTAGTACGTCTCCTACACTCGTCAAAAAGGATTTAACGAAGTTAATTCCACCGGTAAGTAAGGCATCCGTTAACTTAAATACGGTTCACCAACAGTTAGCCAATTTTGACAAGGTCATTTTGGAACGTACGACGGCTTCGGCCAAAACGGAAGGTGAATGGAACTTTGAGCACACTAGAGCTGCGTTCCGAGACGAAATTATTCTGTTTGTAAAGAATGTTAAAGCTTGTCTTAGTAATCTTGATCAAGATTTGTTTTTGGAAATAGAAGAAGTTAGACGTGTTTTTAATGAAATGGAAGATGCTTATGAAAACAGTTTACTTGAAATAGAACGAGTTTCACGCCATAATGATCTGCTTCTGAATCAAGTGATGTCTCACGATATAGTTTCTGTCTGTGTGAATACAAGTGTTGATAATGATTCTATTGTGCATAATGTTGAATCTGTGGATACTGTGGTAGATAGTACTTGTCACGAATCTGACGCTGAATTTTTAAAGCTTCAAGATTCATATTCTTCGCTTTCAAAACGTTTTGATGAGATTCAAACACATTGTATTTCGCTTGAATGCAAGCAACAATTTATTCAAGAAATCTTTGAAACGTCATTCGAAGGTGTTAATATCGATGATGCAAACTTTGAAAAGAATTTTCGATTGAATTTACAACCAAAACAGCGTCAGCCAAGTGACAAGGTTGCTAAGTCTTTGCCGATAGCCATAGAGAAATCTAAAGAGAATAACTGTGTGAACGTACTTGAGGCCGTTGAGAATCTTAAACTTGATCTAGATAATCGAGTTTCCAAGATTTTGTCCAAAGTGGATAACTTAAAACAGAAAAATACACGACTCTTCGATTCAGTAAAGCCCGCATGTGCTAATACCACTGCACAGAATCAATCATTGATTGAACAATTTAATCGAAAGTCGGTGGAAATATCTGATTTGAGGGAACAAATTTGTGATAAGAACCTGGTCTTGGCTGAGTTAAAGGAAACACTTCGTACTCTAAAAGGTAAGAATGTTGTGGATAACGCAACCATTATCTCAGCATCGTCCTCTAGTGCAATCAAAAGAACCCTTATTGCCGTCACACCACTTAACAAGGGCCCTAGGACTAAACCTTCTCAAACATTGGTCACTAAAGATAAGGCGGAATCAAAACCAACTTCTAATATTCCCGTGTTGCCTTCTACAGGAGTAAGCACCACTACTAAGGCTCAAATATCTAAGCTTAAAAGAAACAAGAAGAATGATAGGATCTTGCCCCCATCTAGTAGTCAAGTGAAGAAGAAAGTAGAAGCCCATCCTAGGAATGTTATTTCTGTTTTGAATAAAAAGAATCATGTAGCTAAACCTAAAGGCTCTGCGGTTGTGCAGCGTTTTAAGCCTACTGTGAATTCTAATTTGAAATGTTGGAATTACAATGAATGTATGTTTTCTAGTCGTCATGATTCTTGCCTTATTGACCATGTGAATGAGATGCATGCCCGGAAAAATGGATTAGAATGGAAACCGACTGGGAAAGTGTTAACCCAAGTTGGCTGGATGTGGCGCCCCACTGGTAGAACTTTCACTATAGTAGGAAATATGTGCCCTTTGACTAGGATCACTCCCACTACAGCGAAGAAAGCGTGCCCTTTAACTAGGAGTACCAAGGCTACCAAAACACAAGCGTGTCCTTTAACTAGGAACACTGACACTACTGTAGGAACCAAGTGCCCTTTAAATAGGTCTACTCCCACTGTAGTGCCCGCGAATAATCCAAAACCTAAGAAAGTTGGAACAGTAAAACCTGTTAGTGCTAAAACTCACATTAGAAAACGCAGGAAATCTAAGGGTCTCAAAAATGTTAGCAATTCTGATAATTCTATATCTGTATCTGCTAACACTCCGGAACCAATAGTTTCCAATGCATCGTCTACTGTTGTTATTGAAAACAGGTGGTCCAAATTGTTCTCTGGTATTTGGACTCTGGTTGCTCCAAGCATATGACCGGAGATCGCTCTCAGCTTAGAAATTTCGTCAGCAAGTTTCTTGGTACGGTTCGATTTGGAAATGATCATATTGCAAAGATAATGGGTTATGGTGAATATCATATTGGGAATGTTATAATTTCGAGAGTGTATTATGTGGAAGGTCTCGGTCATAACTTATTTTCTGTGGGACAATTTTGTGATGCAAACCTAGAAGTTGCTTTTCGAGAGCATACCTGCTTCATTCGTAATTTGGAAGGGGTTGATTTGTTGAAAGGTACTCGAGGGAATAATTTGTATACTTTGTCTCTACAAGACATGATGGTCGCTTCTCCCGTATGTCTTCTCTCCAAAGCATCGAAGACTAAGTCATGGTTATGGCATCGACGGTTATCTCATCTTAACTTTGATGCTATTAATCACTTGGCGAAAAACGAACTTGTTCGTGGTCTTCCTAAACTATCATTTCACAAGGATCATTTGTGTTCTGCGTGTACAATGGGGAAAAGCACTAAGAAATCTTACAAACCCAAGACGGAAGACACCAACCAAGAGAAACTTTATATGTTGCATATGGAACTTTGTGGGCCAATGCGTGTTGAATGTCTTAGTGGCAAAAAGTACATCCTCGTCATTGTCGATGATTACTCTCGGTTTACATGGGTGAAATTTCTTAAAGCAAAAAATGAGGCACCTAAATTCATCATCAGATTTCTCAAGATGATTCAAGTGCGTCTCAACACTACTGTCCGACGCATTCGTACAGATAATGGAACCGAATTTGTGAATCAAATTTTGCGTGATTATTATGAAGAAGTTGGCATTTCTCATGAAACATCCGTTGCTCGCACTCCACAACAAAACGGTGTCGTTGAAAGGCAAAATCGCACACTTATGGAAGCTGCTATAACGATGTTAATTTACGCAAAGGCTCCATTGTTTTTATGGGCAGAAGCAGTATCTACAGCAGTGTACACCCAAAACCGGTCACTAATTCGTAAACGCCATTGTAAAACACCCTATGAGCTTCTCCATGGAAAAGTACCAGATTTATCATATCTTCATGTATTTGGTTCTCTTTGCTATCCAAATAATGATGGTGACAATTTAGGAAAACTTCAACCAAAGGCTGATATTGGTATTTTCATTGGTTACGCCCCCGCAAAGAAGGCATACCGAATCTACAACCGTAACTCTCGCAAGATCCTCGAAACTATGAATGTTGATTTTGATGAGCTGACAGCAATGGTTTCTGAGCAAAGCAGCTCTGAACCCGCACTTCATGAAATGGGACCCAGTAACATTAGTTCTGGTCTTGTCCCAAACAACCCTACTTCATCATCATTTATACCACCTACCAGGAATGAATGGGATAAGTTGTTTCAACCGTTCTTTGATGAATTCTTTACTCCTCCAAGTATTGTTGCTCCAGAACCTGAGGTAATAGCTCCGGTAATCGAAGTTGTCGCTCCAGCAACCGAAGCACAATCAGACACATCTGCACCAACAATTGGTCAAGATATACCAACAACGAGTAATTCTCAACCAACACAAGTAACAACTACCCATGTCATGCCTATTGATGATGAAGAGGATGACGATGATCACGATTTGGAATTCGCTCAAATGCGTGAACTTCCATTCTTTGGTGTATCTATTCCCGACCCTAATCAAGCCGGGTCGTCCACCTCAGAGGAAGCTCCTTCTACAGTTTACTCCAATCCACGGATTCGTAAACATGACAGCAAGTGGACAAAGGATCATCCTATAGATTCTATTATTGGTGACCCTAATCGTCCGGTATCCACACGAAGTCAGTTACAAGAAAGTGCAATGTTTTGTCACTTTGATGCTTTTCTCACTGAAGTTGAACCTAAGACATGGAAAGAAGCTTTTACTCAATCCTGTTGGATAGAAGCTATGTAAGAAGAACTTAATGAGTTTATACGTCTTGAAGTATGGGAACTTGTCCCATGCCCGGATCAAGTGCAGTTACTCACTTTGAAATGGGTTTACAAGGTGAAACTCGATGAGTTAGGCGGAATATTGAAAAACAAAGCTCGACTAGTAGCTCGTGGATACAAGCAATTATTGGGCGTCGACTTTATGGAATCCTTTGCACCTGTTGCCCGTTTGGAAGCTATTCGACTATTCCTCGCTTATGCAGCCCATATGAATATGATCGTCTATCAGATGGATGTGAAGACGGCATTTCTTAATGGTGAAATCAAGGAAGAAGTCTATGTTCAACAGCCGGATGGTTTTGTGAATCCTAATTATCCTAATCATGTGTACAAGCTTAAGAAGGCTCTCTATGGGTTGAAGCAAGCTCCACGCGCATGGTATGATCTATTGTCACAATTCCTCATTACTCAAGGCTTCGCAAAAGGCAAGGTGGATCCCACGCTGTTCATTCAGAAACGAGGTAAAGATATGATTATGGTACAAATATATGTTGATGATATTATATTTGCAGCCTCGACCCAAACCTTATCGGATGAGTTTGGGACACTCATGTCTTCCAAGTTTAAGATGTCAATGATGGGCAAGGTGTCATTCTTCTTAGGTCTTCAGATATCTCAGAGTCCCAGAGGCATCTTTATTAATCAATCCAAATATGCCCTTGAATCGCTTAAGAAATATAAGATGGAATCTTGCGACCCCGTGGACACTCCAATGGTGGAGAAATCTAAGCTTGATGCAGATCCACATGGAGTTGCCGTTGATCCGACACTTTATCGTGGAATGATTGGTACTCTTCTGTATATCACAGCCAGTCGACTTGATCTTCAGTTTGCTATATGTATGTGTGCCAGGTATCAAACTAGGCCTACTGAGTTACACTTAGCTACTGTTAAAAGGATCTTTCGATATCTTAAAGGAACCATTAATCGGGGACTTTGGTATTCGAAGGACTCTTCTATTGCACTAATGGCATATGCAGATGCGGATCACGCGGGTTGTCAAGATACTAGGCGTAGCACGAGTGGAACTTTGCAACTACTAGGAGATCGACTAATCAGTTGGGCATCGAAAAGGCAGAAAAGCGCTGCAATTTCAAGTACGGAAGCAGAATACATAGCTATGTCCGGTTGCTGTGCTCAAATTCTCTGGATGAGATCGTAATTAACCGACTATGGTCTAGGTTTCAACAAGATTCCGATTTACTGCGACAACAAAAGTGCAATTGCCTTATGCTGCAACAATGTTCAATTCTCCCGGTCGAAGCATATTGACATTCGCTACCATTTCATCAAGGAGCAAGTGGAAAATGGATTAATAGAGCTTTACTTTGTCCGATCTGAGTATCAATTGGCGGATATTTTCACGAAGGCTTTAGATCGCGCTCGAATAGAATTTTTGGCCGACAAGCTAGGAATGAGAACCTTCTCGCCTGAGACTCTAAAGGAACTAGCAGATGAAGCGAAAGAATAGTCTTGGTAAAACTATTCTCCGTATCTTTGGTGATCATTTGTATATATTGTTTATATTTTTATCCACAAAAGCCAAATACAAAAATATAAAACCATATAAAAACCATAAAAATTGGAAAATTCATAAAAATCCAAAAATATTTTTTACTTTATTTTTCAAAGGCATGTCTTTTGGTACGATAATATTTACGGCCTTAGAAATGTTGATTAATATTGACACGGCGTCATAAATAGAGTTCGTACAAAAGTTGTAAATATTTCATAAAACATGCCTATATGGCTTGTAGTTATTTCAGATTGCAACCCGGTTTTCACATTAAAGTCAAGTATTTCTTATGAAAGCTTTGGCTCACAACGGGAATTAATTTTCTCGGGCAAGGTTTACTTTAAAACCTTGTAAGGGATCAAGTTTACTTTATAACTTGGTCTAACACAAATCTATGTACGTTTTAGTGCATTTATTTGTTAAAACAAGAGAAGTCTTGTTTTTATGAAGCTATCATCTTTACAACCATCGCAATCTACAATTGGTATCTACATACTCGACGATGCGACTACTCAACCGACGACTACAGCTCTTTCGATAGAACACGGGTCAACAATTGAGGGGGAGCAATTGTCAAACATTCAGAATCTTCGATGCCGACCGTGTCAAGTTCACAAGTTGGTGTCAAGACAACAATACCAATCGTACACGTGATGTCAAGAGATGACTTCAGACGTGACGAGGCGACCAACATATGCTGACAAGAACCATTTGATCTTATCATATGATGTTCTCATCTATCAGGTCCAACCTTGTCAATTCTTTACTAATATGGTGAATATGTGATCATGTTACAAATTAGTATCATATCTCATACGTTTGATATCATGAAGACAAAATGGACTTGTATTTTTCTTCCCAAAACCTTTGTTAAAACTTCATTAAATCAATTGATATTAAAAATATCGATTGGGTTAATATTTTTAATATGGGGGAGAAAATGTGATTTAATATGGGATATTATCATAAATGGTTTGACTTAATGTGCTGGCTCATCCCGTCATATGCGAAATGTTTTCGAATATCGTGGCATATGTTAAGGGGGAGCAAAATGGATTTGCTATATGAAAATGGATTTTCATGGTGACATATACTTACCCAAACCTCATTTAATTCACGACGATGAAGATTGTGGTGACATAAGGATGGTAGGATAGGTTAAGTCCAATGATTCTTCTAGAACCGGAGGAATCTTCCCAAGGACATTCCATAGCTAGAAATAGTAGTCCTTAGGAAAGATGGTGAAAAAATGTGAACGTAGCTGAATGCCGACCAAGTACTTAAGTTAGCACTGGAACAATCACAACAAGGTGCTAGTTATGACGTATTGGTAAGCATTGAAGGGGTTGAAGAATGAAAAAGAATTGTAAAGATAAAGGGTGTAAAGAAAGAAGCCCTCCTTACAACTTTAGGTAGAAACCGGGTCAATACATATGCTATTGAGATCATTTTAATGATTCTTGATATTGAAGACAGACATCATGGACCCAGTGATGCAATGCACAACCCATCCCAGCTAACTCAGATATCTCTCAAAAGGTATTTGTTTTAATCACACGGAGACAACACGTTATCTATTGATTTATTCACTCCGAATAAATTGGTATTGAAAAGGTGGCACTCCTCTCCAGCCTCCGATCACTAAAATCCAAAATGCACGATCGAGTCTAGGGCCATTTGAGATCATCAAATATCTCATTAGGACACACTTTCATAATTCCTTGCTTCTTCACACACTGTGAAAAGTAAGATCTTAAGAGTCCTACGCAAAATCTTCATGATCTTGCCTGAACTTCCGAGTAATACGAAAGTATTTACAATGAAGATGGAAATCCTTCTTGAGCGAATATCAAAAAGCTCATGGTAGGTGACTTGTGCGATTCTTTATGAATCAAACTTGTGATAACTGGAAAGCAACAGTGGTTTAATTCTTAACTGAATTTAAACACGTTCCAGGCCTCTACGCAAGATCTTAGTGATCTTTCCAGAACACTCAGAGTGATACCTTAGTGTTCACAGTGATGAGTGGAAATCCTTCTAGTGTTAACCTCAAACAGCACTTGGTAGGTAACTTGCAAGATTCTATACGAATCAAGCTCGTGACAACTGGAAAGCAACGATGGTGCGGTTCTTAATTGAATTTCACTTGTTCCAGGAACATGAATTGACGGCTTCAAATCATGCGGATAATTTTATCCAAATGATTCACTCTTTACGTTCGCAGTCAGCTTTGGACGGTCGAGTAAAGAGAACGGGTTTACCTGCGAAATCCTGTCAGGAAGTTACTTAATTGAAACTATCCGTCACGGGTACGATATCTAATATCGTTCAACGGTCTTCACCGACCGGAGGTAAAATGCTACCGATTTAGAATGAAATGTTCAAAGCCATTTCGTTCGTGTCTACTTATGTTGCGGCATTTGAAGACGGTGGCGTTGCGGGATCCAAGAAGAAGTCGTCCCCGCATGCTTATACTTTATGTACTTAATACCTCATCAAATTCAAGAAATCCTAAAAGTTAAGTCTTCCGCTGTATCAAACTCTGAAGCTTTCAAGAATTACGAAGGTATAAGTATGTGGGACATGGTGTCACGAACAGGCGAAGATCACAAGTGATGGATACACGAGATCAAGGCAAGAGATTGATGCTCAAAGATTGATATCAAAGATCACATCAGCATGTTCACCAGAAAAGAAAAAGAAAAAGAAAGACGAAGACTACGAGCTCAAGACAAGCATAGTATGCTAGGTTTATTTTATTATTGTAACTTGGGTAACGCCCTTGTTTGGAGTGACCTCCCTTAGGGGGAGATTGTTGGAAATACGTTTTACGTATTAGAAAGGATCGGTCACTCCAACAATAGTCTATGTTATAGCTCGTAGTTTAGTTATTTACGTTTATTAAACAAAGCCCAAAACCGAGCCCATGAGGTGTATGGGCCGGCGGCCTAATGTAAACCCAAGCCCATCTCATGGGCTTGGGTATATAAACCCTCTCCTTTGATGGAGAGGGTGTGTGGTTTCATTATTCTCACATAGTTCACTTTAACTTTCTCTCTCTAAAAGTGTGAAATCCACCATCTTTCTATCTCTTTCTCTCTCTAAAAACATAAGCATAGATTTACAAATCTACAGTCTAAAACCTTCGATCCTAAGTAAAACAATTTTAGAAATATCAGAGTAACATTTAGGTTCCCCAAGGATCTCGACCAGTCAACAAACATTTTTAAAATCATCAACAAAAGGGAAAGAAATCAGTTTTAGACCCAATCCCCACAAAAGCAACCCGCAATCCTTCTCCAGCAAGCTCCGCCATCAATCAACTTCAATCACCTAAAATACATGCTTAAAATCATCAACACAACGGTTGAGCGAGTCTATAGGTTTTCCAAATCATCATTTGAACACAAGAGAAAAATCAATCATAATCATTTAATAGAATTGTCGTCACAATCTATTGATCAGGCATTCTGGCATATAGCAATAGCTATAGAATTGTATTAAGCTCATGACACCGACCCCTTAACTTAGTCACCCACGCCTAAAGCCGACATGACTAGGTGAATTCCAGTGCCCCTACTAGGGTATCTATTGCAAGTATACCACATTCTCATTCTCGTAAATTATCCTTCCCAGAGGTTACTCAACGTAAAGCCCTGGTCTCAGATAGGGTCGTCAGCCCAATAGTACTATTATTTGAATAAGCGGCTATTCTCAACTCACAACATCAAGTTAGAACATAGTAACGGCTCATGAATTTAGGGACTTTTGCAATTTAGGTACTTATACAATTCAAGGCAACATCAGGGAACAACAGGCAACATTCGGGTCTAAACAATCAATCATGACTTGTGTTCACTTTATTTTCAAATAGCATGTATCCCCCTCGCGGGTTTTAAAACATTTAGTAGCTAGCATGCAAAGTGAGGCTATAGACTCACCTTGAGTAATAGCAGTAGCGAGACGACCTTCGACGATAGTTGATGCCTGATAAACATAAAAATCACAACCTATCAAATAAGGCGCGTCACTAATAATAAACTCGAGTAAAATCCATACTTAATAACATCAAACTCAAAATCATATTATCACGATAAACCTGAAAGAAAACAATACAAGTGACCTATTATTTCCTTCTATATGTTTACTCTATTAGCCTATTCACTAGATAAAAATCTGCCGGTATATACCAAATGTACGAGCTCATTTACCCCACTTAAACACGTCAAATACTTATGATGCTACTTAGAGATATCAATTACTATCTATAGAAACTCCTCTTAAAAGACCATTAAAAGATTTTACTTTTAAAGTTCCCTGTCCGACACATCTTTGAACTACAAAAACCGGACAGTTTTACGCACTGACTCATACAACCATTTTGACTCTTCTAAACAATCCCGTTTACAAATCTGACACTTGAGTTTGAAAATAGACTCACAACCCTAGGTTTAGAACCTAACATCAGACCTTGACCATTTTTACAACTCATTCTATAGTCCCCTAGATTCGATCCAAATATCGACATCAACTTCGGATTGTGTCGATACTCGTCTCCCGGTACACGAATAATCAAATCATCATAACTTTTCGCTCGTTTGGAGCTATAAGCTCTACTTTATATTACATCGAAGCTAACAAAATTCTCTACAACCCTATGTAATTAGTTTACCCATTTTCAAACAGTAAGATACCCGAAATTTACCTTTTTCCCACTGATCTAAATACCTTTCTAAAAATCATTCTAGATCAATTTTTCAACCCATTTTACTCAATCTCCTAAGCCTAATATCATCCTACTATCATCCTCATCCATCTATCTAACCCATAACATACCTGAATAAACATTCAAAAATTACCCACTCAAAATTTTAAAAATGCGATACTTAAAAACCATTTAAAACAATACTAACAACAATTATACATCATGAAAATGGATCAAACCACCTTGGATCATATCATAATTTCAAAAGTTGTTGCATGTGTATAAAAATTACACCAAAATGATCACCATAAATTTTCCTACATGGGATATCAACTAGTTTTTGAAGATTCAAGGAATAAATTGAAAATCAAATGGTTTTATGTGTAAAGAGGGTGGCGGCATAAGCTAGAGAGAAAGAAATAGATGTAAAAATTTTGTTACTATGTGTTTTTGTTAGTGGGAAAGTTAGGTGGATGGTTTATACATGGTGGATGGTATTTGTGATAGTTTTGGACCAAAATGCAATAAAATAGTTTAAAAGGTAGAAAATGTAAATTATCAATTTTTAAATATTTACGAGGCTCGGGTTTCGTCAAAATACTTTTCAAAATTTAAAATGCACTCAAAATATGATAATAATATGATCCCGATTCGACTCAATGCACAATTAAAATAAAAACGTCAAAAATATAAACATCGAGACAACAAATAATAAAACATAAAATCTCGGGCATCCGTCGATATCATGATCACTAATAATCCTCGCTATTAGTAAAAAGGTAAAAATAAGACTTCCAACATCGGTTTTAAATTAAACCAACACCCGTCATAGCATTCAAGCTCATTAAAAATTTCAAAATTATTCTTAATATTATTTAATAATGGCCTCGGGTTTGGGTTATGAAATCCTACTCTCCTAAAAGAGAGCGACGTCCTCGGCGCTCGGCCCCTCTTATACTCATATTCCATACTTCTAGAGCAAAAGAGAACTCTTTTCCTTTAAGAAACCCTCATGCTTCCTTCACGAATTGGGTTCTACTCCTAGAATTCTTGTATCTTCACAATATAATTCTTACTATGTTTCGACCTCATAAGAACTCTTCACAGGTTTCTTTATGAAAAGAAACTTATCTTCAAGTTGAATTCTTTCCTTGTGGTTCCCAAAAAAAATTCCACCCTTCATAATGACACCTTAAGCATGACCATGTTTCCCAATTTCAAACTTCATTGATTTCCTTCGATTGCCAACCTAACTCTTCTGACAACTCCTTGTTACTAATAAACGATCCTTAACCTATACAATCTCATCAATAGTTACCAATATCAGTTCTAGTTTAGTCATTCAATTCCACCAACATTTCTGCAATGCACCGAAAACCTAACTTACGTCCAAAACTCACGATCTTTAACTTTCACAAATTGAAGTTCTTTATGGGCCTTCAAACAGTACAGCCTCATTACTAGCATGATAAACATTGTCGTATAAGAATTCCAACAATTCCTAAGTTAATCACACACGCACAAGTATACCGTTCAATGTTCGAATCGTCCTTTCACTCTATCCATCATTCTCCATATAACACATAGTACACAATTCAACTTTCACCTTTTCCCAAACCAGAACGTATCGATTACTTAACTTGTGAGATTCCTTCATCACTAAATCTTACTCTCTCAACTTAGGTATGTTAGGAGTGCTCAATATACCATGTCTCACTTGACTTTACAACAAAATCCTTTCCATAAGTCTGACAAAATGTTGAAACCACTTACCTTGACATTTTTCTCAAATCAGACCACTAACTTAAAATTTCAATATCTTTTCTATCAAGTCCACACTTCTTGTCATCACCAAAACTCATATCCTAGAGGCTCTTTCCTTTTTCTTCCTGATAAGTGCATCAGCTACCACATTCGCCTTTCCCGGATGGTAGCGAATCTCGTAGTCATAATCACTCACAGTCATAACCATCAACATACTCAAGTACTTAAATATACAACTGGTAATCCTCTACTCATTTCCTTTATCATCCCAAGAAATTAATTATGAAGCAAACTCTTATTATCCTTAATTACTACACACTTGATTCCATACAGGTAATATCTCCTACAATCTCAAAGCAAACACTAAAACTACATAACCCTTATGAGACGCATCATAGTAAACTACAAACTATAAATACTTCAGATCCTTCCAACAATGACAAAATCAGTGTAAAATACAACTTACCCTTCAATGTTCAGAATATAGCTTCATCATCTGATAAGGATCAGATCTCGGAACTTACAATTTAGATGTATAACTGGGACTCACACATCCAATTCTTCTTGGTCAGCTTAATCAATGGTCCAACAATCAGTGAAAACATTTCGATAAACCTCCGATTATTCCCATCTTAGACCAAGGAATTAACATATTTCCGTCGGCGTCGTTGGTACCGACCAATCCTTAATTGTTTCAATCTTGGCAAGATCTTCACAAATACCTTTGTTGTCAATCAACTGCCTTAGAAAACGCAAATATTTCAACCAACGTTCACACATAGGGAACTTTACATACAGATTCTCTTTTTCTTTCCAATCATTCCAAAATTATCCTCATATGCTACTTATGTTCCTCCTTTCCTCTTGGAATAAAATAGAATATCGTAAATAGATACAATGACTAACTCATCCTAGTACAACGTACACTCATGATTCACCAGGTTTATGAATATGGCAGACGCGTTCGTCAATTCTAAAAACATCACTTGAAACTTAAAGCACCCACATCAAGTACGAAAAACAACTATAGGAATATCTTCCTCCCTAACTCTCAGTTGATGATAACCAGACCTTAAAGCTATCATTGAGTACACACTGGATCCTTACAATTGTTCAGATAACTCAATATGCCTAGGATTGACGCCTTATTTGATAAGCTCACGATAGTCGATACACATCCGAAACGATTCATCCTTCTTGACAAACAACACATGTGATCACCACTGTAACGAAACTTAATATAATACATCCCTTATTCATCCATCCTCGTAGATGATCGGATAACTCATTCTAATCTGACGGTGCCAAATGATAAGGCATACGAATACTACTCAACAAAACACAGAAGCACTACACAACAAAAAGCAGGAGCACTACACCTATCGCTTACAACACTCAATCGAAACGAACTCCACTTCACAAGACGGCAGCAACTCTGCAAAATTTCAGGAAAAACCTCATAATACTCTCGAATCATTAACAGATCTCCCAACTACACTATCACCAGTCACCTGAGCTAGAAATACATCATATCCCTCTTCCACATACTTCCTCATCTCCAAACAAGACGCTTCTCAAATGGAAAGTTCACTCATCACCTTCCACAGTTAAAACTCAGCTTCTCAGCAACATCTAAACCAACAGCTATCAGTTTATGGTGAAGATTAGCCCAATCTCAAGAATCAGCACTACGCACAACTAACCATTTCATACCAATAAACATCATCTAGGAATCCCAACTTTATGAGCATCAAGTTGATACTAAACACCTACTTTCATAAATTCAAGGAACACACTCTTAGTATAGAACTAATACTAGCAACCGTTCCATGGGTAACTCCACATCATAGTTAATTGTCAATCTTACTAATTCTCCATTGATAAAACAACTGAATCTTTACATTTCTATAGTTTCTATTTAATCTGAAATCAAACAACATACTAACATAAAGAAAATCAAATAAGAATATACCATTTACCATGTTCAGACCTTAAGGTTTGTCAGCATCACCCAAAACGTAAGCTGGAGCGACAGCATTCCTTCCTTGTCAATTTCCTTTCCTTGGACAATTCCCTTGCTTGTGTCCTTCCTTACCATAGCGAAAACATATCATAACTCCAGGGGTACTCATTCCAGTAACTAATTCTCTTGTCCTACATTTAGCAGCTTTATGACCAGGTTATCCTAACTCTAGTTGCAAATGTGGAAAATTACCTACATGGTATAAGGTATGGTAAACACACTTAGAATTTATCTTGTTTCTTCTAGACACGATGGCAACACGAATTTCCTCATTCCTTTCATAGTTTAAATGTTGATTTTGGTTATGTCTTTGGTTATTGTTATTACTGTAATTCCCACGTTTCTGACCTTGATTTTGGTTGGACTGAGCAGATTCCCACTTTCTCTTATTGTTTCCAGTAATGCTATCTTTCCTATCTTGCACTTTCACGTCCATTAAATCATGCGCCATCTGAGCAGCTTCATCGAAAGATTTAGGTTTTGAAGAAATAGTTTCACCCTTGATGTTACAAGACAATCCTTTAATGTACTGCTTCATTGCTTTACGGTCATTTACAAAAGTATCAGGACATAACAAACATAGCTCAGAAAACTTTCTATTATAAGCAACAATACCATCGTTCCTTAGCACTAACTGTCTCAATTCGTCTTCCAACTATCATAGTTCCTCCTCGGGACAAAACATAACAGTCAATAATCCTTTAGTCACGGTCCATGTCCTACCATTAGCCACAACCAATCCTAAAGTAGTCACTTGGTTATTCCACCATCTTAGTGCACCATCCTGAAATGTAGCAGCAGCAATTTCACGTTATTAGTTTCTGAACACCTACTAATCTTAGAAGTACTCTCTTTCTTATCAACCCATCTATGTAATTCTAATGCACCACCAGTACCACAAAACTGCGTAGGACCGCATCTCATGAAACTAGCATATATACATGCTCTTGAAACTTGCAGAACAACAACAACACTACTATCTGGATCAGCAGCATCATCATTATTCCCAGCAGCATCATCATTATTCCAGCAGCATCATCATTATTCTCAGCAGCATCAACTGCAGCACCATTATCTCCAGCACAACTAACTCCAGCATCTTGATTCCTTACAACACAATCAGCTTCAAGTGTTCTAGCAATAACTCGCTCGATCACACTGTTCACAGTAGCAGTTGTTAGCTTTAGCGACATATTTCAAGAAACTTAGTCACGTGAATCACCACTAATGATAGAAATATGATTCCCCTACTCCTTCTTCCATCATCACAGAAGAAAGAAACATGATAAGTATACATATCAAGATAAAAGAAGGATTTCTTTATCAGGATATCTCATGGATACTACATGCACGAACAACACAATCTACAAAGGTTCATCAACCAAAACTCAAAAGAGTTAATAAAGGCACATCATAGATCATGAGGGTAATTTAGATTGTGTTGAGGATTCAACAAGCCAGTGGCAATGTCTGTCACTACAACCATCTACCGAACAAACTTAAAAGATAATAAGTTCCATCACTAATAACTGTTTTTTTTTTTACTCAGTTAAAAATTATCGTTCTATTGTTCTAATCGAATTGATCTAGGTTTTCTATGTGACTCAGTTTTATTTTGGTGAAACAAATATTTTTGGTTGTTTTTAAATTTAAATGTGCAAGACTTAAAAGTAAATGTCGTTAAAGTAAAGGGCAAGTAATTTAAATCTAAGTCTAACTAAAATAAATGTGCGATATTTAAAAGCGTGACAAAAAGTAAATTAATTAAATGACAAGAATTAAAAGCGTGACGGAAATTAAAATTTAGACATAAACTAAAAATTAAACAAGACAAAACATAAAAGTTAACCCAGATCGGAATATATTCCGATCAACCTACCATCGGAATGAACACACCACCTATCGGAATGTTGAAGAAACCCAGATCGGAATATGTCACCTTTTCAGATCGGAATAACCTAACAACCTCAGATCGCAATGTAGTCCAGATCGCAATATGTCCTAGATCGAAATCCCCCAGATCGGAATGTAACCTATCGGAATGAGGTCCAGATCGGAATATGGCTAAGGAAAATTGGGCAGCACTTCGTCTAAGTAAGCCTCAAGAGCCGTCGGAAAGAGCGATCGCAATATGCGATCGCAATCCCCAGATCGGAATGAGGGAATGGTATACCTATCGCAATCCCGGATCGGAATGCAAAACCCTTGGATCCAATACTGTCACTATCGGAAAGTGGAATTGCAAGCCGTCGCAATGTGAAACCCTAGCTTTCCGATGGAGTACCAAATTCGTAATAAGCACAATTCTAAATAAGCTACTTCTCATAAGCCGTGACCAAGAACTTTGAATGAAATGGAATCAAAACATGACAATAAGCTAAAAAGTTAAAAGCTTTTAAAATTTAAAAGACGACACTTAAATGAAATCAAAACTTAAAAATCAAAACTTTAAAGAAAACTTCCAAAATACTAAAACAAAGTACCAAATAAGCACACAAGGTTGTCAATCTCGTGGCTTAGTTCGTACGAGGGATTAAAAAGAACGAAACTTTAATCAAAATAAGCAAATGAATTAAGCAAACTTGCTTAATCCGAAATTCAAGCCGAAACAAAAAGAGAGAAAGGTAGAATGAGTTTGATAAAAAGAACTTGATCAAATGATAAAGAAAGGTAAAGACAAGAATTTAAAGAACACAAATTAAAAACTTACTTGGAATTAAAAGGTAATTAAAGGTGCAAAACATGTAATTAAAAGTGACAAGTAAATAAAAGTGCATAAATGAAAGGTGGAAGAACTAGTTTGTCAATCTAGCCAACAAAACTAAATGAAATGAAAATGAGAGTATTTATAGGTGATTAGGGGAGAGGTTAGAGGAAGCTTCCTCTCTCCTTCCTTTCTTCCTTAATTGCATGCTTAGGTCCCTCCTCTTCTTTAATCTTTTTGTTAATTGCGCCATTAGTCCTTAAGCCTTCAAATCTTCTTTAATCTTGGGCTTTAACGACTTTTGGCTCGGGATTTCTTTGGACTCGTCTTTTAATTCTTCGATAAATAAGACTTGAGTTCCTCGGCTTTAAGTAAACTTTCGTCTTTTGACTTTTTCTTCGATAAATCTTCAGAATTGGTCTTGGACTTCCGTTCTTTATCCACTTTTGACTTCTTGACTTCGTCTTTCATCCTTTTCTTCAATAAAAGTCCGTAAATGCCCGTGAATTCCCGTGTTTTCTCCACTTTTCACCTTTTCGTCCTAAATCACAACAAAAACACGAACCACGCATAATTCCGACATAAAAGACATAAAATTCACGTTTTGGTTCGGTTATTATTGTAATTAAGTGGTAGAAAAGATGGGTGTTTACACACCTATCAAATCCCCTACACTTGACCATTGCAATGTCCTCATGCAATGTATTAGTTACAAATCATGTTTACACTTTTCATCATGATCAATCCACATTGGCCTTTATTAAAGAGATAGAAAATTATAAAAATGCAAAGCAAAGAAATTAAAAGCATACCTTGGGTTTTGAAAATGTCATGAATAATCATCATCCTCAACTTTTCACTTTCTCCAAACCAAGCTTAAAAACGAGATCATTGTTATTATAAGTTAGTAAACTAACACGAACTCATGTGGGCCAATTATTCACTTAGACTCCCTTATTCCTAGGTGTATCTCTTATATTTTATTATTTGTCTTGAATGATCATGAAGATGCATTGTTTGACTTATTTTGATAGTTATTTAGTCTGAAAATAAAGTGCACGATTTAATCAATAGTTAGCTAAAGGACCAAATCTTTTAAAACTGCTTCTCGGGATATCAGAAAGTTCATATCTTGGCATAACTTGGTTCGCGATTTGAGACCTTTCTCGGGCCGATATTTGACAGCGACTTCATACTTCAAATCTTGAGAGACGTTCATGAAATAATGGTCTTCTCTTCATAATTGGAATTTCTTCACTTCGAATTTTTGAGAGATTCTTCATATATGGACCACGACTTCTTCATTTTTCTCCAATCTTTATTTTGGATTTTGATATACAACGATCCGCCTCCTTTATTGACTTGGATCTATTTATCCTCATACCTTGTTAGGGTCTTTTCGGATACACTTCTCCATGACTTTTGGGGAGTTTTTGCTTTTCGTCGTGTGTCTCGATCCTTCATATTGACTTTCGATAAATGATTCTTCACATCACTTTTGGATCTTTAGCAACAAAACATAGCCCTCACACCTTGTTAGGGCCTTTTCGGACTCGCCAATCTTCGCGCCCCCGCTTCATAAGTTATGCCTTGGCTATGAACTCTCGTCATTACCGAGCAACTTTTAAACGATCTGGGGCTAGAAGCTAAGTAACTTTTCAAATCGTACAACCTTATTTATTAGCAGATAAATTTATTAGCAAGCGATGGGAGAATAGGCTTATAATTAACTCACATAAATCCACGAAAGAATACCGACTTATAATTGGCTCTATCATCTCTCGTTCTCCACAGTTTAAAATCTCAAGTAATGAGACTCGTGGATACTTCGCCTATTAAATCAAAGTTTTGGGTTTTCGAGTCGCCTATAGGATCTTGCAAATTCTTAGACTTTTTCAAGTTTTAGAAATCGCATTTTAAAGTTCCCTTGATAAACGACTCTCTAGGATCAATTATAGGAACTTGCGAAAAGTTCTTGTTCTTAACCCGTGAGAGTTAAGACTTTCGCGTTTTATAGCTCCCTATATAAAAGCCTAGCAAAACTTGACTTAAACATGTTAAGGATACTAGCTAGAGTAAACTCGAATTGAGTCAAAAGATTCACAACGTTTGAAAATTAAAACCACTTATTAAACATTTATTCTAATGAGGAAAGAAAATAACTATACAAAGGGAAAAACTAATAGGCCAAAATAGATCAAAAATTTTGAAAAATGTCGAAAAATTGATTTTCCGGTTATAATGAGGACAAAAACAAGGAAAAGGCCACTTAACTTCGATAGAAGTCCCCCCTACACTTAAGATAAACATTGTCCTCAATGTTTAAGCATGTGGGAGTAAACTCCCCTACACTTAGGACATTGTGCACGTTGTTTAAATCTTGCTAAGGAAAAGACAACTAAAGAGATTCCTATTTTAATATTGAGAAAATATAAAATAGTGAATCGAAAAGAGTTTAGGATAGAACCGGGATAAAGTAGAACACGGAATCACGGGTCGTCAAGAATCATCAAGAGTGGATCATTGAAGCTCGAATCCCTGATTAAGAAGTGAGGAGAGGAAATAGCAATCCAAAGGGTCCCCCCTACACTTATGGTAAAGAAAGCGAAAAGATAGATGCATGGGTTGCCTCCCAAGAAGCGCTGAATTTTTGTTAACCGAGTCATTAGCCTGACTCGACCTTGATCATCAACGGAAGTAGCATGAAACAAATCCACCAGGATCAAAGACATAGTTTTCGTCCATCAAGAAAAACGAGCTTAAGGCTAACAAGGCAAGCCAAAAGAGAAGTGGCAGGGTTCCCTTAAGCAGTGGTGGAGCACAGTAGGAGCAATGATGAAGTGGTGCAAGCATGTCTTCCAAATTTCCAAAGATTTTTCCTTTTATTTCATCAGGTGGAGACTGAGATGGCTTAAAGACTTCAATACCGGGATCGAACACCTTTTCCTTCAGGGGAAAATAGCACTCCGGCTCAGCCGAGTGTGAAGAAGATCCGCAAAGAAGCACAACCTCGTCCTCAGAAGTGGGACAAAGAGGTGTTGAATCATACGTGCAACGGATTTCGGTGTCAACCGGTTTCTTCTCCTTTGACAAAATGCTCTTCAAATCCAAAGTAGGATCAAGGCGATAATCTTCAAAGTCAAAAGGAGGAGCATCACTCTCATGAGGGAAGTATGTGTTGAGAAATTCAGAGAAATCTTCCTCAAATGAATAATCGTCCAAAGTAGGATCGAGTGATGATGGAGGATCTTCATCATGTGAAGAATCGCTCGAGAGAGTATCAGCCTCATCAAAATCATCGAAAGTGGGCAGCTCGGGATACTCAGAAGTACACTCAAAATCATCCGAATCTGAGCTAGAATCATCATCATCATAAGCGTCAAAGACCGGTGATGAATCATAAATGGGAGAAGCGTCCAAAGTAGGGAGAGAATCATCCACATCATCATGAAAAAGTGGATTATCGATGCAAGAGTCGAATAGAGGATTGTCGTAGACGGTAAAGTCATCTAGCACATTAATCATATTCACTGATTCTCGGCCTCCAAAAGTTAAACTAGTAAGCTTCCCCATTTTGAAAACTTTTGCATCATCCCCGACTCGTAAGATTAACTCACCTTCGGCCACATCTACTAAAGCACGTCCGGTTCTCAAGAATGGCCGACCAAGTATTAAAGGAATACGAGGGTCCATTTCATAATCAACGACAACAAAATCGACCGGGAAAGTAAATGTGCCAACTTTGATAAACACGTCTTCGGCTATACCAACGGGGTAAGCGAGAGTGCGATTTGCAAGTTCAAGAGTCATCTTTGTTGGAGTGAGGTCGGGTAATGATAGTGTTTTCCAAACACTCAATGGCATAAGATTAATACTAGCCCCGAGATCAGCAAGGGCAGTAAATTCTTCAGTTTTGTTGAACACGCAAGGCAACACGAAACGACCGGGATCTCCAAGCTTTTCCGGAAGTTCTCTAAGAAGGACTGCAGAGCAGTTTTCATTTAAGCGTGTGTTGGCGAGTTCAATCAGCTTCTCCTTCTTGTTAAGCAATTCCTTAAATGCTTTAACAAATTTGGGCATGTGGACAAGTGCTTCAAGAAAGCTAACGTTGAAATTCATTTGAGAAATCATCTTGATATAGCTAGTCACTTGAGCGTCCTCCTTGTTTAGCATTTTGTTCTTGCCCAAGCGAGAAGGGTAAGGGATATTGGGTTTGGGTGGTGAAGGTGCGGGTGTAGGTAAAGGTTGAGATGTTGAAGGGTCATTGGTGGGAACTTCATCACGTCGAGGCGGAGACGGTAATGGTGCACTAATACTAGGTGTAGGAGGAGTAGGGATACATGGTGGTGGAGGAGGTGTAGATGATGGGGGTGGGATTGGTGGTCCTACAATGGTGACTCCACTACGAGTAGTAATAGCGCTCACATTAGCTCGCGGATTGGTGACGGTATTTGAAGGTAGAGAACCCGAAGAAGAAGGTTGAGCGTCAGGCAAGAAACTAGCCAACAGATTCTTCAATTCAGTTGTTTGATTGATGAAAGAGGATTGAAGATTATCACGAACCTCAGTTCTGATGTTATTACCTTGTTTCAAGATATCTCCTTTCAAATTAATTATTTGGCTCTGCAGATTCTTGATTTGCTCACCTTGAGTTCTCATGATTGTGTCAACATCGGGATTAATGGGTGGGTGTTGTTGGGTGGGTGGTTGATAAGGATTAGAAGCACGAGGTGGGATTTGGTTTCTTCTATTGTAGTTGTTGGCGGGATTTTGGTTTTGAGGAGAAAAACCGGGTGAAAGGTAATTGTTGGAACGGTAGCTCAGCAGATTTCTATCCCCTTGTTGTCTAGCTTGGTAATTTTCCGGTGAATAATTACCATAAGCTGCATACACATTTTCCGGATTTCCTTGTGTTGAAGGACAATCGGTGTATGAGTGAGGACCGCCACATGTTTCACAAGGATTAGCAACCGCTTTAACTTGTTGTTGTTGGTGGGTTGAAGCGAGAAGCGTAATACTTTTGCTCATTTCGGCCATCATGCGGGTGAGTTCGGTCATCTCAGGGTTTGCTGAGGTAGAGGAAACATTGACTCTCGTGTTGTTTCTAGAAGAAGCAGAGGAATCCCAGTTCTTATGGTGAGTAGTCATGTTCTCTATTAACTCTCTACACTCCTCGGGTCTCCTTTTCATGAATGTGCCACCGGCGGCTGCATTGATCGTATCACGATCTCGAAAAGTCAATCCGTTGTAGAAAGTATCGATCAAGGTGACCGGAAGCATGTTGTGGTTTGGGCAACGGTCGATCAAGACATTATATCTCTCCCATGCATCAAAAAGAGATTCATCGGGATCTTGCATGAAACCGCTGATCTGATTGCGAAGGCTTGTGACCATGGATGGTGGAAAGTAGCGCGACAAAAAGCGTTGAGTCATGTCATCCCAAGTGCGAATAGAATTCTTCGGGAGACGATCAAACCATTTCTCGGCATGATGTAATAGAGTGTGTGGAAAGAGTTGTAGGCGAAGCTCATCCATAGTGGCACCAGCCAACTTCATGCTCTGGGTGATTGTAATGAACTTGTCGAGATGTTTGTTGGCATCATCATCAGGCAATCCTCTAAATGGGTTTGTTTGCACTTGCTGAATCATGTGGTGCTTCAACGAAAACTCAGGAGCGTTGATTTGCATCGGCGCAATCGGTCCTCCTCGTCCAAACATTGTTGGTTGACAAAGTTCCTCCATGGTCCGAAGATCGGGCTGTGGAAGAGCATTGTTGTTATTGTTATTATTGTTGAGGTGCGGTAGTTGATTATTGTTGTTAACACCTGACATATCTAAATCTTCTTGAGGCTCGGGCTCTTGATAATTAGAAGATCTAGTACGCATACACCTGAAAATGTAAAAGAAAAAGAAACCAAACACAAAGACAATATATATACACAAGAAAGATAAAATCTTTTTGGATTTTTTGAAATTTTTAATTTTTATGGTTTTTATGAATTTTTTTACTTTTTTTATGAGTTTTTGAAATTTTTATGCAAGAAAAATAACGTTCACAAGTAAACGGATCCCAAAAATGCAACGTGTCTAACACAGAAAACTGTTGATCTTAACGAAAAGAGCCGCAGCGGCGCCATTTAATAACTGTTTTTTTTTTTACTCAGTTAAAAATTATCGTTCTATTGTTCTAATCGAATTGATCTAGGTTTTCTATGTGACTCAGTTTTATTTTGGTGAAACAAATATTTTTGGTTGTTTTTAAATTTAAATGTGCAAGACTTAAAAGTAAATGTCGTTAAAGTAAAGGGCAAGTAATTTAAATCTAAGTCTAACTAAAATAAATGTGCGATATTTAAAAGCGTGACAAAAAGTAAATTAATTAAATGACAAGAATTAAAAGCGTGACGGAAATTAAAATTTAGACATAAACTAAAAATTAAACAAGACAAAACATAAAAGTTAACCCAGATCGGAATATATTCCGATCAACCTACCATCGGAATGAACACACCACCTATCGGAATGTTGAAGAAACCCAGATCGGAATATGTCACCTTTTCAGATCGGAATAACCTAACAACCTCAGATCGCAATGTAGTCCAGATCGCAATATGTCCTAGATCGAAATCCCCCAGATCGGAATGTAACCTATCGGAATGAGGTCCAGATCGGAATATGGCTAAGGAAAATTGGGCAGCACTTCGTCTAAGTAAGCCTCAAGAGCCGTCGGAAAGAGCGATCGCAATATGCGATCGCAATCCCCAGATCGGAATGAGGGAATGGTATACCTATCGCAATCCCGGATCGGAATGCAAAACCCTTGGATCCAATACTGTCACTATCGGAAAGTGGAATTGCAAGCCGTCGCAATGTGAAACCCTAGCTTTCCGATGGAGTACCAAATTCGTAATAAGCACAATTCTAAATAAGCTACTTCTCATAAGCCGTGACCAAGAACTTTGAATGAAATGGAATCAAAACATGACAATAAGCTAAAAAGTTAAAAGCTTTTAAAATTTAAAAGACGACACTTAAATGAAATCAAAACTTAAAAATCAAAACTTTAAAGAAAACTTCCAAAATACTAAAACAAAGTACCAAATAAGCACACAAGGTTGTCAATCTCGTGGCTTAGTTCGTACGAGGGATTAAAAAGAACGAAACTTTAATCAAAATAAGCAAATGAATTAAGCAAACTTGCTTAATCCGAAATTCAAGCCGAAACAAAAAGAGAGAAAGGTAGAATGAGTTTGATAAAAAGAACTTGATCAAATGATAAAGAAAGGTAAAGACAAGAATTTAAAGAACACAAATTAAAAACTTACTTGGAATTAAAAGGTAATTAAAGGTGCAAAACATGTAATTAAAAGTGACAAGTAAATAAAAGTGCATAAATGAAAGGTGGAAGAACTAGTTTGTCAATCTAGCCAACAAAACTAAATGAAATGAAAATGAGAGTATTTATAGGTGATTAGGGGAGAGGTTAGAGGAAGCTTCCTCTCTCCTTCCTTTCTTCCTTAATTGCATGCTTAGGTCCCTCCTCTTCTTTAATCTTTTTGTTAATTGCGCCATTAGTCCTTAAGCCTTCAAATCTTCTTTAATCTTGGGCTTTAACGACTTTTGGCTCGGGATTTCTTTGGACTCGTCTTTTAATTCTTCGATAAATAAGACTTGAGTTCCTCGGCTTTAAGTAAACTTTCGTCTTTTGACTTTTTCTTCGATAAATCTTCAGAATTGGTCTTGGACTTCCGTTCTTTATCCACTTTTGACTTCTTGACTTCGTCTTTCATCCTTTTCTTCAATAAAAGTCCGTAAATGCCCGTGAATTCCCGTGTTTTCTCCACTTTTCACCTTTTCGTCCTAAATCACAACAAAAACACGAACCACGCATAATTCCGACATAAAAGACATAAAATTCACGTTTTGGTTCGGTTATTATTGTAATTAAGTGGTAGAAAAGATGGGTGTTTACACACCTATCAATCACCATGCTACAACACAAGGTTTAAATAAGTTTTATCACAATAAGAAAATAAGATACAAAGAAATTCATCATGCGATTAGTTCCTTAGACACCAGCTCCTCATCCTCCTTATCATTGTTGTCAGCTTCATCACACTCGTCTATTTCACTTTTTGCATTTCAAGGTCAAATCTCTAACATGATGGCAGCTCACTCTCAGAATTCAACTACTCACTCATACACGGCAGATTAATCACAAGGCAAATCTCAGTACGACTTTCAACATTCTTAAACTTCCAAGCTTGACTTAGAATTGATCTCACATGAGACTCCCACTCACTCATCCTTTTAAACCTTACCTACTTCTCTTAAAACCTTTCCATTCAAGCACACAAATGCATCACAATCAAACTAAGACTAGAATCTCATCCATCTTCCAAGTCCTAACAAACTCAATTCTCCACATACCAAATACAACCTTTAAAACAAATTTTCTTTCACATCAACCTTCTAATCACACCAGTTTCAACCACATATCTATCATATATCAACTAATCAAACTTCCTCATACCCGATACAAGTCGCAAGAAATTAATTGTAAAATCGTTCAACATATGGTCTACTAGCCTAGACCCTCGGCGGTATATAAGGTCATTATTTAAAATTATATACATATACATTGCATAAAGAAAATTACGATAAGAAGTACTCAGCGTACTTTCAACAACATCAATACATCATCATAGTATTTACTTAATAAATACTCTAAAAATCATTTAATTTTAAAGGGATACATCTATAATACAACAACAAAACTAAAATAATCTTACCGGAGCCTTGCGGGGAAGTTGCGTGCTTTTGTAAAATATTTTCGACACCAAAGTTATAGTTTAGGACATTTTCAAAAATGAACCTAATTCGCTATAACTAAAAGCTCTTGTTACCAATCTTTAACACCCCCAAATTACATTGCGCAGCGGAAATACACATTTGGGTGCTAAACACAAACATCGTTACACAAGACACTTTGAACAATCTCAAAATGATACATTTGAAATATAAGAGGATATAATTTAACCATTGTCTAAAACCTTCGATCCCAAGTAAAACAATTTTAGAAATATCAGAGTAACATTTAGGTTCCCCAAGGATCTCGACCAGTCAACAAACATTTTTACCAAAGTACATGACCATACATTATTAGTTTTAACGACAAAAGGGAAAGAAATCAGTTTTAAACCCAATCACCACAAAAGCAACCTGCAATCCTTCTCCAGCAAGCTCCGCCATCAATCAACTTCAATCACCTGAAATACATGCTTAAAATCATCAACACAACGGTTGAGCGAGTCTATAGGTTTTCCAAATCATCATTTGAAAACAAGATAAAAATCAATCATAATCATTTAATAGAATTGTCGTCACAATCTATTGATCAGGCATTCTGGCATATAGCAATAGCTATAGAATTGTATTAAGCTCATGGCACCGACCCCTTAACTTAGTCACCCACGCCTAAAGTCGGCATGACTAGATGAATTCCAGTGCCCCTACTAGGGTATCAATTGCATGTATACCACATTCTTATTCTCGTAAATTATCCTTCCAGAGGTTACTCAGCGTAAAGCCCTTGTCTTAGATAGGGTCGTCAGCCCAATAGTACTATTATTTGAATAAGCGGTTATTCCCAACTCACAACATCAAGTCAGAACATAGTTAACGGCTCATAAATTAAGGGACTTTTGCAATTCAGGCACTTATACAATTCAAGGCAACATCAGGCAACAACAGGCAACATTCGGGTCCAAACAATCAATCATGACTTGTGTTCATTTTATTTTCAAATAGCATGTATCCCCCTCGCGGGTATTAAAACATTTAGTAGCTAGCATGAAAAACGAGGCTACAGACTCACCTTGAGTAATAGCAGTAGCAAGACGACCTTCGACGATTGTTGATGCCCGATAAACACAAAAATCACAACCTATCAAATAAGGCGCGTCCATTAATAATAAACTCGAGTAAAATCCATACTTAATAACATCAAACTCAAAATCATATTATCACGATACACCCGAAAGAAAACAATACAAGTGACCTATTATTTACTTCTATATGTTTACTCTATTAGTCTATTCACTCGATAAAAATATGCCGGTACATACCAAATGTAAGAGCTCATTTACCCCACTTAAACACGACAAATACTTATGATACTACTCAGAGATATCACTTACTATCTATAGAAAGTCCTCTTAAAATACCATCAAAAGATTTTACTTTTAAAGTTCCCTGCCCGACACATCTTTGAACTACAAAAACCGGACAGTTTTACGTCAACGACTCATACAACCATTTTGACTCTTCTAAACAATCCCGTTTACAAATCCGACACTTGAGTTCAAAAATAGACTTACAAACCTATGTTTAGAACCTAACATCAGACCTTGACCATTCTTACAAATCATTCTATAGTCCCCGAGATTCGATCGAAATATCGACATCAACTTCGGATTGTGTCGATACTCGTCTCCCGGTACACGAGTAATCAAATCATCATAACTTCTCGCTCGTTTGGAGCTAGAAGCTCTACTTTATATCAAATCAAAGCTAACGAAATTCTCTACAACTCTATGATATTAGTTTACCAACTTTCAAACAGTAAGATTGTAACACCCCACTTGGATAAATGGACCGTTACGTGTATTTATGGCGTGTCATCAAAGCATGCAAGGCAATGTATCAAACATTAACTGACCATACGGAAAATACCGGAATCAAACATCGGTAGTCCAACATAAGCTCCAAAATATAAAGATTAATTACTGAAAGAAAAAGGACGAAACAGTGTCCAAACAACCAAAGTAAATTCACGTAATGTAATGTGTGCATCAAAATAAAGGAGTCTGGATAGCTCCCATCCAAATGCACGTACTCTCTTAGAAGTCCTAAGATCGTCCCTGTGAACCTGCCGTTTGGAAACATGAAAGGAAACTGTGGCTGAGCATAACGCTCAGTGGACGGATATAGCATGATAAGAATGTACAAAAAGTAATGAATTAGAAGACAACAATGAAACTATAAGACTGATATGAACATGTGGTAGAATTCTGCATAAACTCTGAAAAACCTGATTCATATATACTGATACTAAAATATAACTATAAATTCTGAAACATGCATTTACTGTATTTTATTTGCCAGAGCTTATATAGGTCACGTGCTGTAACAACCGTGCATGAATAACTGGAGGGGTGACCTCGTCATGCTATAGAGGGGTGACCTCTAAATAACTGTGCTGGGTGGAGGGATCAGCTCCAATGTAAGGATGTAGAGCACACACCACATTCACCCTGATAACTTGTAACACATATAAGCCTAGGATGCATCCATACGCCCCACTAAAAATACTGATAAAATGGCCAAGCTGAGCTGAGTGGGATGATGCAGGATATCACTCTCCTGCATGTGAGTCACGACACCGGTGCCTCTAGTGCCGTGGTTGCGTTACCTCTGTAACTAGTACATAAACTGGTCGTGCTTGTATATAATGCTCAGGCAATTTATTTAGTTATTAATATGATTACTGAAAAACTTAAACATATACTGGGGAAAAACATTTGGCTGAAGACGGGGAATCCTAATCATGCATAGAAAGGAAGTCCTTACTGAAAGGACGGAAAATCCGTACCTCGTGTCCAGTAACTGACTGAATGGAAGACTGAACGAATACTACTCGGGCTTCACGCGTGTTACATGAATAAAGGACGCGAATAAGTTAACTGATATTCGTTTATGGAATTTTACTGATCTTATTGGCTTCTTATTTATTCAGTTTACGTATTATTTTCTACTATTTAATTATGGTACAACGTATTTCTGACGCTATAGTAATACTACCTTAAGTATCCCGCTAAAATAAAAAAGTTTCTTAATTTAGAAGTTCCAAAAATAATTTAGTTTATTTAATAAAATTATACCCTTTTAAATATTAAGAAACTATATTAAATTAGTACATTTAAAATATATTTTAAACGTTGATAAAACAATTTAATTTAAAAAGGTATAATATAAGAATAGTTATTTTATTCATTTTAATAGTTTCCCGAGCCTACCGAGCCCATCTCGGTCGCACTAACAAATCAACATATGATACAAAATCTGTCAACAAGAATTAGTGACAGAATTCTGTGTCACTAAAACTGTCGCTAAAACTGTCCCTTTTAAAAACTGCATATATATAACAGTTTTGCGACAGAAAACTGTCGCTAAATTTATCCAACATAACCATTTTAAAGTCCCATTTTTTTCCCACTGGTTTTACATGTAGTTCCCACTGTTGGGCTACGTTTCCCACTGTTTACATAAACTAAACGCACCCTTATTTTATACGCAGCCCCCAAACGCACCCCTTTGGTCGAATATGGCCCTAGCCGCCCCTGTGTGGGTCACGGCTGGGCCAAACTGGAGTCACCGAGACTTGGTGGTCTCGGTTCACATGAACCAACACACCCGGCCATCCTAAGCTAAACAAACGCCCCTTTCCTTGGATCTTTTGACCCTCGGTCCAACAGTAGGCTACACCGAGACCCACTGTGGTCTCGGTTTGATCATTATCCCAAAACCCGACACCCCTAAACACAGGTTTATGTGTTGGTTTTGATTCGTATAAAAAAAACATTATCTCTTTGATTTATCAAATCTAATTCGTGATTATATAAATTGATATACGAAAAAAAGATAAATACCGTAATAGTTTGATAACCGGAAGGTACGTACAAGGATTTCTAGATCAAACACGACCGGACCTCCTTTTTTTTCTTCTACTACCGGCGGCTACCAAGAGGTTAGGGAAAACCCTAACTTTTTTTTGTTCGACTGATTATGGAAAAAGGGGGGTTCCCGTTTGTTTTTGTGTAACCAATAATGGGCTAAAGCCCATAACCCTTTTTTTTCTTTAAAACCGGCCCCCTTCACTTTCCTTTTATTTATTTATATTTATTTTTTATTTTTTTTAAAACTTATAGTATGGATTACTTGTCATTTTCATTTAATTCTTCACGTGATTATTTTCGTCAATAATTTCTACGTAATTAGCTTAATTAAATAAATCTCGTATTTACATTTCCTGATTTAAATACGGGTTTTACAGTTCTTCCCCTCTAAAAGAATAATTCGTCCCCGAATTAAGGATACGAACGTACTGGGTTTTACAATTCTTCCCCTCTAAAAGAAGAATTCGTCCCCGAATTATACGGTACTTAAGCTGACTGGAGTAAAAGTCGAAAATGCTAATAAGCTAGAAGACATAAAAGCTGAAAAGACATACCCGAATCAAAACTGAAAGTGAGGGTAAGAAGTCCGTATAGACTCTTCTGTTTCCCAAGTGGCCTCCCACTCGGTATGGTCCCTCCACAGGATTTTGACGAAAGGAATGGTCTTCCTTCTCATAACTCGATCCTGGCGATCTAAAACTGCTTCGGGTTCCTCAATATAAGATAGATCCTCCCGAATATGATCGAGTGGATAATTTACTTTGTGAATCTCATGATAGTTATACCCCCTGAGTAATGATACATGAAACACGTTGTGGACGTGTGAAAGCTGAGGTGGTAACGCCAATCGATATGACACTTCACCAATACGTTCAAGGATTTCGAACGGTCCGATGTAACGAGGGCTGAGCTTTCCCTTGAGGCCAAAACGTCTGACACCGCGTGCGGGTGATACTTTGAGGAACACACGATCCCCAGTCTGAAATGATAAATCTTTGCGATGCTTGTCGGCGTAACTCTTCTGGCGAGTACGCGCTTCTTGCAGTTTTGCCCTAGCGATGGCGACCTTTTCATTGGTCAGTTCTATCAGTTCAGGTCCTTCAATCAAATGTTCTCCAACCTGATCCCAACAAATAGGAGCACGGCATTTCCTGCCGTATAACATCTCGAATGGAGCACGCTTGATACTAGCATGCCAACTGTTGTTGTAGGCAAACTCGACCAAGCAAATATAGTCATCCCAGTGTCCTGTCCATTCTAATGCACAGGCGCGTAGCATGTCCTCCAAGGTCTGGATGGTACGCTCTGACTGACCGTCCGTCTGCGGGTGAAAGGCTGTGCTGAGCTTGAGCCTAGTTCCCCAAGCTTTATGCAAACCTTCCCAGAAGTGAGAGGTGAAACGGGGATCCCTATCTGATATAATTTCTGAAGGTGTACCGTGTAATCGTACGATCTCCTCGGTGAATAGTTTCGCTAATTTACTGACTACGAAATCTTTGCGAATAGGAATGAAATGTGCCGACTTGGTCACACGATCGACAACAACCCATATTGCATAATGTCTCCGCTGAGTCTGTGGTAATCCGGTGACAAAATCAATAGAGATCTTGTCCCATTTCCACATTGGAATGTCTAATGGCTGGAGAAGACCACTGGAACGCTGGTGCTCTATCTTAACCTGCTGACAGGTTAAGCATTTAGACACAAATGTTGCAACGTCGTGTTTCATGCCGCTCCACCAGAAATGCTGCTTGAGATCGTTGTACATTTTTGTGGAACCCGGATGGATAGAGAACGGAGAGCTGTGAGCCTCAGTCATTAAGGCTTCTCTGAGAGCAGGGTCTTCTGGAACGCAGAGTTTGGTACCCTGCCATACGATACCATCGTCATCGATGCAAAATTCGGTCTATTGGTCAATGTTCTGGATAATCGCCCAGATTTCACCATCATCCTTTTGGGCGGCTTTAATCCTAGAGAGTAAATCTGGTTCTACCCTCAAACTAGCCCAGTATCCCCTCTGTCCGCGTACTAAGAGCTCAATATCATACCGCTCTAAATCCCGAATAATTTCTTCCTGAACTTTGATGCCATTTATCATACCTGACTTTCTGCTAAGGGCATCTGCTACTACATTTGCTTTGCCTGGGTGATACTGGATATTAGTGTCATAGTCTTTTAGCAGTTCTAACCATCGCCTCTGTCTCATGTTCAGCTCTCGTTGTGTAAATATATACTTGAGACTTTTGTAATCGGTGAAGATATCACACGACTCACCGTATAAATAATGCCTCCAGATTTTAAGGGCGAAAACGACTGCTGCGAGCTCTAGATCATGAGTAGGGTAATTTTTCTCATACGGCTTCAGTTGACGCGAAGCATAAGCAATGACTTTCCCATGCTGCATAAGAAAACAGCCTAAGCCCTTTCCTGATGCGTCGTTGTAAATCTGATAACCACCTGTACCGGAAGGAAGAGTGAGTATCGGTGCTGAGATCAATCGATGCTTGAGTTCCTCAAAACTCTTTTCTCTCTCCTCGGTCCATATAAACTTCTCACCTTTCCGCATAAGCTAGGTCAATGGTAACGCCAAACGTGAGAAGTTTTCCACAAACCTGCGGTAATAACCCGCCAACCCAAGAAAACTACGTATCTCTGTGACAGACGTCGGTCTTGGCCATTTGGCGATAGCCTCCACCTTCGCAGGATCCATAGTGATTCCTTCCGCAGAAACAATATGACCTAGAAACGCCACTGTATTCAGCCAAAATTCGCACTTCGAAAATTTAGCATATAGTTTCTCTCGTCTGAGAATCTGCAAAACTGTACGGAGATGATTCTTGTGTCCCTCTTTGGATTTGGAGAAAATAAGGATATCATCGATGAATACAATCACAAACTTGTCTAAGAATTCGTGGAAGACTCTGTTCATCAAGTCCATAAATACTGCAGGCGCATTCGTGAGACCGAATGGCATAACAACAAACTCGTAATGACTGTACCTCGTGCGAAAAGCAGTTTTGGTTATATCCTGCTCTTTTACACGCAGCTGATGGTAACCTGATCGTAGATCGATTTTTGAGAAGTGCTTGGCACCCTGAAGCTGATCGAATAAGTCGTCAATACGAGAAAGTGGATAACGATTACGAATAGTGAGCTTATTCAACTCACGGTAGTCAATACACAATCGCATACTACCATCCTTCTTCTTGACAAACAAAACTGGAGCGCCCCAAGGTGACACGCTTGGACGAATGAAACCCCTTTCTAGCAGTTCCTGAAGCTGATCTTTCAGTTCCTTAAGCTCTACAGGAGCCATACGGTAAGGAGCTTTAGATACTGGTTCTGCACCTGGAATGAGATCGATACCAAATTCTACCTCTCGCATGGGAGGTGAACCTGGAAGTTCCTCTGGAAAGACATCTGGAAAATCTGACACCACTGGCTAATCATGAATTGATGGTGCCTCTGAAGTCGTGTCATGAACTGTAGCTAGAAAACCCTCACAACCATGGTATAGTAAGGTACGTGCCTGTAAAGCCGAAATGATCTGAACATGTTTTCCTGGTAGGAAACCTTGGTGAATAAACTCTGGTGTCTGGACATCACCAAAGATAACCCGGTGAGCATGACAGTCTATAGTGGCACGATGAACCGACAACCAATCCATACCCAGAATAACATCGAATTCGCACATATCTAAAGGAAGTGCACTAACTGGACGGATTTTATCATCAAACTCAAGAGGAAGATCCTTATATACTTGGGTAATGAGTACAGAGTCTCGCATGGGGGTAGATATACTAAGTACACTGTCTAGTGGCGTAGGGGTCATGTTTATTTTAACAGCATATGAAGTAGATATAACTGAGTGGGTGGAGCCTGTATCAAAAAGTACGCAAGCAGCATGTCCGTGTATAAACAAAATGCCAGTAATGGTACCTGTGGTCTTATTTGCTTGTTCACGGGTAGTAGTGTAGACACGACCAGTGGTTGGTGGTATCGATGGTGGTGGAGGTAAAATCTGAGGAATTCTGGCCTGAGGTACCAGCAGCATTCCCGCTCTTGCAATCTCTCTTTAGATGGCCCGGCTGGCCACACTGGAAACAACCACTTGTACCACGACGGCACGGTCCTGTGTGTTTCTTTCCAAATGTGATGCAAGTGGGATAAGTATACACGGTAGAAGCAGCTCTGGTTTGCTGAGAACCTGATTTACGATTAAAAACACGTGTCACGATTCTGATATCTTAACCTGAAGTAAGGCTGTCTGACTGAAGTTAAAATTACCAGAATTTGCCGGTCGGGCAACCTGCTGACCCCTGTTGTTTTGGTCACGCCCCTGTCCAGCATCTCTGTTGGAATTTACTAAAATTTAAGATCTGTTTTACACGATAGTTTAGTATTTCTGGAGCTTAAAGACTCACCTGTAGTTGCCAGATGAGTTGGAGCTCCCGCGGTAATTATCACCGCCGCTCCTCTTATCTGACCGATTACGGTCATATGACTGACTGTGGTTCCTGTAGTTCTGATGCGGAGTAGCCGATTGGGATCGGTCTCCTCCTCTGTGTCTGTAAGATTATAATTGGATAAGTCATAACATATAAGTTGACAAGCAATAATGGGGCTAAATTGTTTAAGTCTGTTGGGTGAGATGTACCTCTTCTCCGGACGCTCTACATTCTCGAGCTCATCCCTCTCGAAAAGCATCTCGACATCCCGAGCTGCATTAGATACTTGTGACACATTAGTGAATGTGGCACTCATCAGTCTATCTGCAGTCCTAGAGTGAAGAGCCCAGCGAAATTGCTTCGCTTGCTCCTCTACGGTACCCGCAGCCTCCCCTAAGAATCCAGCCATCTTGAGGTATCGGTGCATGAACTCTATACTGTTCTCGCCATGATTTTGACGAATAACGTGGAAGTCCCTCTTCATCTTAGCTTGCTCCGCATGCGGGAAAAACTTGTCATAGAACATCGTCTTGAAACGTGCCCAGGTCAATGTAAGCTCCCAAGCATCTCCCCCATTGGACAGCTTCTGAGACCTCCACCAATGCAGAGCAGGACCCTCCAGCTTGTAAACTGCAAGCCTAACCTTGAAAACATCACCACAACCCATAGCTCCAAAAATTTTCTCTATATGGTAGATCCAGTCTTCTGCATCAGTTGGAGCTATAGTCTGCTCAAACAGTCGGGGTTTCTGCTTGTTAAACAAATCCAGCCAAGCGGGTAAAGTGGCAGGTGGTGGAACAGGAGGGTTGTTATTCTGCTGAGGTCCATTTTGATATTCAGCTCGGATCTCATCACGAATTTGGGGTAACATGGCTTGTATAGCAGCCTGAACAGCAGCAGCAATGGCAGCTGCATTAGGATCATTTTCGGTTTCGCGTCTGGGTGGCATCTGAAATAAAAGAGGATGAGTTGATAAAACTGCCAAAATCTGGGGTAATAAATCTGAATATGCGTAGCGTAATTCATGAAGGTATAACCAATAAAATATGACATGAATACTTGTGAACGCCTAGGGTCAGTTCACAGAATATCAATTTACTGAAACATAAATCCGACATAAGTAAGGATGAACGCCTATGGTCAGTTCATCCATACAAAATTTAAACGGGCAAGAGTGAACGCCTATGGTCAGTTCACCAAAACGAAATGTTCGCTGAAAAGCACATGCGATTAAGTGTGGCCAGTCCTGTACCAACTGTTTACTTAATCAAAATTTTGAAAATCCGACTGATAAAATTCATGAGTAGCATAGAAAATAACGACGCCAAAATACAAGAAGTTCTTGATGACTACCCACTAGTCACAGGTCAAGTTTTAGAGCCTACAGGTCGAACCTTGCACTCTGATACCATAATTGTAACACCCCACTTGGATAAATGGACCGTTACGTGTATTTATGGCGTGTCATCAAAGCATGCGAGGCAATGTATCAACATTAACTGACCATACAGAAAATACCGGAATCAAACATCGGTAGTCCAACATAAGCTCCAAAATATAAAGATTAAGTACTGAAAGAAAAAGGACGAAACAGTGTCCAAACAACAAAAGTAAAGTAACGTAATGTAATGTGTGCATAAAAATAAAGGTGTCTGGATAGCTCCCATCCAAATGCACGTACTCTCTTAGAAGTCCTACGATCGTCCCTGTGAACCTGCCGTTTGGAAACATGAAAGGAAACTGTGGCTGAGCATAACGCTCAGTGGACGGATATAGCATGATAAGAATGTACAAAAAGTAATGAATTAGAAGACAACAATGAAACTATAAGACTGATATGAACATGTGGTAGAACTCTGCATAAACTCTGAAAAACCTGATTCATATATACTGATACTGAAATATAACTATAAATTCTGAAACATGCATTTACTGTATTTTATTTGCCAGAGCTTATATAGGTCACGTGTTGTAACAACCGTGCATGAATAACTGCAGGGGTGACCTCGTCATGCTATAGAGGGGTGACCTCTAAATAACTGTGCTGGGTGGAGGGATCAGCTCCAATGTGAAGGATGTAGAGCACACACCACATTCACCATGATAACTTGTAACACATATAAGCCTAGGATGCATCCATACGCCCCACTAAAAATACTGATAAAATGGCCAAGCTGAGCTGAGTGGGATGATGCAGGATATCACTCTCCTGCATGTGAGTCACGACACCGGTGCCTCTAGTGCCGTGGTTACGATACCTCCGTAACTAGTACATAAACTGGTCGTGCTTGTATATAATGCTCAGGCAATTTATTTAGTTATTAATATGATTACTAAAAAACTTAAACATATACTGGGGAAAAACATTTGGCTGAAGACGGGGAATCCTAATCATGCATAGAAAGGAAGTCCTTACTGAAAGGATGGAAAATCCGTACCTCGTGTCCAGTAACTGACTGAATGGAAGACTGAACGAATACTACTCGGGCTTCACGCGTGCTACATGAATAAAGGACGCGAATAAGTTAACTGATATTCGTTTATGGAATTTTACTGATCTTATTGGCTTCTTATTTATTCATTTTACGTATTATTTTCTACTATTTAATTATGGTACAACGTATTTCTGACGCTATAGTAATACTACCTTAAGTATCCCGCTAAAATAAAAAAGTTTCTTAATTTAGAAGTTCCCAAAATAATTTAGTTTATTTAATAAAATTATACCCTTTTAAATATTAAGAAACTATATTAAATTAGTACATTTAAAATATATTTTAAACGTTGATAAAACAGTTTAATTTAAAAAGGTATAATATAAGAATAGTTATTTTATTCATTTTAATAGTTTCCCGAGCCTACCGAGCCCATCTCGGTCGCACTAACAAATCAACATATGATACAAAATCTGTCAACAAGAATTAGTGACAGAATTCTGTGTCACTAAAACTGTCACTAAAACTGTCCCTTTTAAAAACTGCATATATATAACAGTTTTGCGACAGAAAACTGTCGCTAAATTTATCCAACATAACCATTTTAAAGTCCCATTTTTTTCCCACTGGTTTTACATGTAGTTCCCACTGTTGGGCTACGTTTCCCACTGTTTACATAAACCAAACGCACCCTTATTTTATACGCAGCCCCCAAACGCACCCCTTTGGTCGAATCTGGCCCTAGCCGCCCCTGTGTGGGTCACGGCTGGGCCAAACTCGAGTCACCGAGACTTGGTGGTCTCGGTTCACATGAACCAACACACCCGGCCATCCTAAGCTAAACAAACGCCCCTGTCGTTGGGTCTTTTGACCCTCGGTCCAACAGTAGGCTACACCGAGACCCACTGTGGTCTCGGTTTGATCATCATCCCAAAACCCGACCCTAAACACAGGTTTATGTGTTGGTTTTGATTCGTATAAAAGAAAACATTATCTCTTTGATTTATCAAATCTAATTCGTGATTATATAAATTGATATACGAAAAAAAAGATAAATACCGTAATAGTTTGATAACCGGAAGGTACGTACAAGGATTTCTAGATCAAACACGACCGGACCTCCTTTTTTTTTATTCTACTACCGGCGGCTACCAAGAGGTTAGGGAAAACCCTAACTTTTTTTTGTTCGACTGATTATGGAAAAAGGGGGGTTCCCGTTTGTTTTTGTGTAACCAATAATGGGCTAAAGCCCATTTTTTTCTTTAAAACCGGCCCCCTTCACTTTCCTTTTATTTATTTATATTTTTTTTAAAAACTTATAGTATGGATTACTTGTCATTTTCATTTAATTCTTCACGTGATTATTTTCGTCAATAATTTCTACGTAATTAGCTTAATTAAATAAATCTCATATTTACATTTCCTGATTTAAATACGGGTTTTACAAAGATACCCAAAAATTACCTTTTTCCCACTGATTTAAAATACCTTTCTAAAAATCATACTAGATCAATTTTCAACCCATTTTACTCAATCTCCTAAGCCTAATATCATCCTACTATCATCCTCATCCATCTATCTAACCCATAACATATTTAATAATCATTCAAAAATTACCCACTCAAAATTTAAACATGCAATACTTAAAAACCATTTAAAACAATACTAACAACAATTATACATCATGAAAATAGATCAAACCACATTGGATCATATCAAAATTTCAAAACTGGTTGCATCTGTTACACCAAAATGATCACTATCAATTTTCCTAGATGGGATATCAACTAGTTTTTGAAGATTCAATGTAATTGAAGATCAAATGGTTTATATATGGTGGATGGAGGGACTTGTTTTGCTAATTTGTGATAGTTTTGGACCAAAATGCAATAAAATAGTCTAAAAGGTAGAAAATGTAAATTGTCAATTTTAAAAATATTTATGAGGCTCGGGTTTCGTAAAAATACTTTTCAAAAGTTAAAACGCACTTAAAATATGATAATAATATAATCTCCGTTCGACTTAATACACAATTAAAATAAAAACGTCAAAAATATAAACATCGAGACAACAAATAATAAAACATAAAATCTCGGGCATCCGTCGATATCATGATCACTAATAATCCTCGCTATTAGTAAAAAGGTAAAAATAAGACTTCCAACATCGGTTTTAAATTAAACCAACACCCGTCATAGCATTCAAGCTCATTAAAAATTTCAAATTATACGTAAAATAATATTAAATAATGGCCTCGGGTTCGGGTTATCACAGTCGGGTCTCGGGATTTTGGTTCGTGAACTAATACTTTTATGAACATGTAATTAAACCAACATGTATAATAAGTTTATGTTATAATTTAATTAATCTAGTTATTAATTAATTTTGTTTCAATTAAATTAAAACTTAGGTTATAATAATTAATTATTTAATTATTCATGAATATGGATTTAACTAATTAAAAATTAGGTTAAATTAATTAATATCTTGTATGATAAAGTATAATAACATGGACTTTGTAATATTATTAATTAATAATAAACTTATTATAACATGACATGATTATTAATTAATAATAAGCTAAGTATTTATTAATTATTAGACTTTCTAATATAATAGTATATGATATAAAATATGCATATAATTAATTATGTAATTATATTATTTATGCAACATGATAAATATTGTAATATGATATTTATGGTAATATACTAAATATGGTAACATGCTATTTATAGTAATACATTAAATATGGTAACATGCTATTTATAGAAACATGCTAAATATGAAATCTTTTTATTTTTGGAAACTTATTAATTGTGGAAACTTTCTATTTTTAGAAACTTACTTTTTAAGTAAACTTACTATTTTTGGAAAGTTACTATATATGGAAACCTGCTATTTTTCGAAAGTTACTATATATAGAAACCTGCTATTTTTAGAAAGTTACTCATTATGTTATAACAAGTAATAACACTTAAAACATGAAACACATGAATCTAAAACACATGAAACTATAAGATATACATGATTAAAATATGAAATAATAAGACAAGACAAGAGCAAGTATAATAAGTATGAACACGTCAAGTAAACCAAATAACAAGTATGTATAAATAAGATCGACTATTATTCATGTCCCTTAATTATGTAGCTATTGTGAAGTCGGAGTGATCGTCTACGTTCGTTTTCGTCTTCATTTACTGGACATAAGGTACGGATATTCCCTCCTTCAGTAAGGACATCTTTCTTCCTATTTTAAAATTCCCCGTTTGCATCCATCTATTTTCTCTAGTAGCTTAAGTGTCTTAAACACATCAGTATATGTATGATTATTTTAGATTTGCTTGAGCTATATACATGCATGCAAGTTTCACCTAGTTATGGGGGTTCTATAACCATAGCACTAGAGGCAGCGGTGTTATGACTCTTCTGTGGTGAGAGTGATTGCTCGCAGCGTTCCTTTACAGTTTTGGCCAGTATTATTATTATCATGTGGGGGTGTATGGGTGCATCCTAGGACAAGTAGTATGATTTCATGGTAACTGCAGTGTGTCCCTTGCATCCGTTGCAGGAGCTGATCCCTCCACTCATTTTATATATTAATTAGAGGCAGCCCCTCTAATTGCATGACGAGTTCATCCCTCTAAGTATTCATGCACGTGGATATAACATGACCTATATGGGCTCTTGGTAAATTTAAAATACAGATTTTCAAGATAAACTAAACATAAGTTTTTGGGAAAATCACTTAAAAATGTAGTAAACTTACCACTTTTTATGGTTGTGCGTGCTAAACTATTTTTTTCTCATTGTGTGTGTTAAACTTTTAAATTCATATCATCGTATGTATTTTACGACCATTTTACCCCTACTTTTTTCAAATTTTGAAGGGCAAAATGGTCATTTTACAAAACAAAATCGTCTCAAAATACACGCAATGACCGAAATTAAAAAGTTTAATACACAAAATGAGAAAAAAAATAGTTTAGTAAACACAACCATAAAAAGTGGTAAGTTTACTACATTTTTAAGTGATTTTCCCTAAGTTTTTTTTTCAGAAATACAAACCAGTCTTATGAACTTAAACCAGGTTTTCCATGACATACATTTACTTCGCTGCTATTCATTTCATTAATTACTTGCTTATGTTTATGCTTTACATTCTATGTTATATATCTGCACACTGAGCGTATTGCTCAGCCGTATTTCTCTTTCCATGTCCCAATACGGCAGGTACTAAAGGGTAAAGATAGGAAATCCAGGAGTACATGCATGGAATGAGGCGCCAACTTTCTTTCATTCTTTAATGCATTTACATAATTTTGCTTTGCTGGACATTGTTTAGTCCTTTCCTTACATTCTATACATATGCATTTCGTGTGTGGAGCTTATGTGGATCTGATAGTTGTTTCTTAATTCTTTTATGGTCATTTAATGTTTAGACATTTACCTTGTATGCTTTGATGATATGTCATAATTATCCTATGTTATGCCCTTTATAAAAATAGGGTGTTATAATTATGGTATCAGAGCCAAGGCTTCGACCTGTAGGCTCTTAAAATTGATCTGTGACTAGTGGGTAGTCATCAACGTCTTCCTAGAACTGACAGTTTGTTTTCATGCATTCATTTCATGTATCATTGTAGCAGAAATTTTGACTAAGTAATGGTTGGTATAGAACTGGCCATATTTAGTCACATGTGCTTTTAATCGAATCATTTTGCTTGGTGAACCGACCCATGGGCGTTCACATTAGCTCATGTCATTATGTTTTGATGAACTGACCCATAGTCGTTCATCCTCGTTATGTCAATTTTGTTTTGGTGAACCGACCCATAGGCGTTCACCCAAACTCATGTCATTTGTATTTTGGCTATGCCTTCATAAACTGTTTCAGGCATCATATATTATGTTTATCATATGTTCTTATCAGATTAACCATTTTATTTTCATATTTAAACTGTCAGATGGTCATGACACACGAACAAGAGCTAGCAGTAGTTGTCTAAGCAGCTCTGCAAGCCATGCTTCCCCAAATTTGGGCTGAATACGTGAACACCCCGAATCAGAACAACAATCCTCCCCCTCCTCCACCGCTTACTTTGCACACTTGGCTTGAGAGGTTTAATAAGCAGAAGCCAAGATCTTTTGACAAGGCTGAGACTTCATCTGATGCGGAAGACTAGATTTCGCATATGGATAAGATTTTTTATGCTATGGGATGTGATGGTATCTACAAGGCAAGGTTGGCTTGCTATAAGTTTGAAGGTGATGCTCTGTATTGGTGGAGAGCTTACAAGTTAGTTAATGGAGGTGATGTTTGGCTAGCTGCATTGACTTGGGATCAGTTCAAGACTTTGTTTTGTGCGTAGTACCTTCCGACATTTGAGCAGGAGGGAATCAAGAGGGACTATCACTCCATTCGTCAGAGAACTGGAGAGACTAGCACTGGGTTCATGCACAGGTTTCTTAGGTTGGCTGGATTCTTAGGTGCGGCTGCAGGTACTACAGAGGAACAAGCCAAGCACTTTCGCTGGGGCCTGCACGCCTCTACAGCGGCTCGTTTACTTAGTGCTACTTATGCAAATGTGGCACAAGTTAAAGATCCGGCACGTAGCTTGGAAATGCTACATGAGCGTGATGTCTACGAGGAACAAGCTCGTCCTAAGAAGAGGTATAAATTTCAGCCATCAAGCGTTATCATTTCATTTCAATTTTTATGTTCATTTATACCTTTTCCGATCAAATTGTATCTTCAGGCAGAAGGGTGGTGACCGGTCTCAACCGACCACTCAACAGAATGCCAACAAGGGCCACGCTCAATCTAACGACCGTTATGGATCTGACAAGAGGAACGGTAATGACAATTACCGTAACAACAACAGCCAGTCCAACAACAATAGGTCCCTAAACTCTTAAACTTTTCTATGTTAAGTTGTTGTATGTTTTTACATACTAACATGCCAGTCTCATAAACAGGAACTCTGTGAGTGGGCGTGAACAAAATGCTAAGGGTCAGCAGTCCAAAATCTCTCCTTCATCTGTTAAACTATCATTTAAACTTCAGTGCAGTCATGTTTATGCCAAGTAATCATGTCTCATGCATATTTCTTAAACAAGCTCTCAGGTAGCAAGGGTACCTCTAGGAGGTTACACCTACCCCATCTGCACGACTTGTAGTCGTAGATATCTTGGTACATGTCGTAAGTCAGTCGGCGTCTGTTTCAAGTGTGGACTACTAGGACACATGTTGAAAGACTGCAAGAAGGGAGACACTACTGGTACCTCTAGTCCCGCTCTTCTGAAGCCACCAGATTTAGGGCGTGTCTACACTACCACACGGGACCAAGCTAATAAGTCCTCAGGTACTATGCTATTAGTTTACCCATTTTCAAACAGTAAGATACCCAAAAATTACCTTTTTCCAACTTATCTAAAATACCTTTCTAAAAATCATACTAAATCAATTTTTCAACCCATTTTACTCAATCTCCTAAGCCTAATATCATACTACTATCATCCTCATCCATCTATCTAACCCATAACATACTTGAATAATCATTCAAAAATTACCCACTCAAAAATTTAAACATGCAATACTTAAAAACAATTTAAAACAATACTAACAATAATTATACATCATGAAAATAGATCAAACCACCTTGGATCATATCAAAATTTCAAAACTTGTTGCATGTGTATAAAAATTACACCAAAATGATCACCATCAATTTTCCTATATGGGATATCAACTAGTTTTTGAAGATTCAAGGAAGAAATTGAAGATCAAATGGTTTTATGTGTGAAGAGGGTGGCGGCATAAGCTAGAGAGAAAGAAAGAGATGTAAAAATTTTGTTACTATGTGTTTTTGTTAGTGGGAAAGTTAGGTGGATGGTTTATATATGGTGGGTGGAGGGACTTGTTTTGCCAATTTGTGATAGTTTTGGACCAAAATGCAATAAAATAGTTTAAAAGGTAGAAAATGTAAATTGTCAATTTTAAAAATATTTATGAGGCTCGGGTTTCGTAAAAATACTTTTCAAAAGTTAAAAAGCACTTAAAATATGATAATAATATGATCCCGGTTCGACTTAATACGTAATTAAAATAAAAAAGTCAAAAATATAAACATCAAGACAACAAATAATAAAACATAAAATCTCGGGCATCCGTCGATATCATGATCACTAATAATCCTCGCTATTAGTAAAAAGGTAAAAATAAGACTTCCAACATCGGTTTTAAATTAAACCAACACCCGTCATAGCATTCAAGCTCATTAAAACTTTCAAAATTATTCGTAAAATAATATTCAATAATGGCCTCGGGTTCGGTTATCACAGTCGGGTCTCGGGATTTGGTTCGGGAATTAATACTTTTATGAAAATGTAATTAAACCAACATGTATAATATTTTATGTTATGATTTAATTAATCTAGTTATTAATTAGTTTTGGTTTAATTAAATTAAAACTTAGGTTATAATAATTAATTATTTAATTATTCATTAACATGGATTTAACTAATTAAAAATTAGGTTAAATTAATTAATATCTTGTATGATAAGGTTTAATAACATGGACTATGTAATATTATTAATTAATAATAAACTTATAATAACATGACATGATATTATTAATTAATAATAAGCTAAGTATTTATTAATTATTAGACTTAATAATATAATAGTATATGATATAAAATAGGCATATAATTAATTATAGAATTATATTATTTATGCAACATGATAAATATGGTAATATGATATTTATGGTAATATACTAAATATGGTAACATGCTATTTATGGTAATACATTAAATATGGTAACATGCTATTTATAGAAACATGCTAAATATGGAATCTTTCTATTTTAGGAAACTTACTAATTGTGGAAACTTTATATTTTTAGAAACTTACTATTTAAGGAAACTTACTATTTTTGGAAAGTTACTATATATGGAAACCTGCTATTTTTGGAAAGTTACTATATATAGAAACCTGATATTTTTAGAAAGTTACTCATTATGTTATAACAAGTATAATAACACTTAAAACATGAAACACGTTAATCTAAAACACATGAAACTATAAGAAATACATGATTAAAATATGAAATAATAAGACAAGACAAGAGCAAGTATAATAAGTATGAACACGTCCAGTAAACCAAATAACAAGTATGTATAAGTAAGATCGACTCTTATTCATGTCCCTTCATTATGTAGCTATTGTGAAGTCGGAGTGATCGTCTACGTTCATTTTCGACTTCATTTACTGGACATAAGGTACGGATATTCCGTCCTTCAGTAAGGAAATCTTTCTTCCTATATTAGGATTCCCCGTTTGCAGCCATCTGTTTTCTCCAGTAGCTTAAGTGTCTTAAACACATCAGTATATGTATGATTATTTTAGATTTCCTTGAGCTATATACATGCATGCCAGTTTCACCTAGTTATGGGGGTTCCATAACCATATCACTAGAGGCACCGGTGTTATGACTCTTCTACGGTGAGAGTGATTGCTCGCAGCGTTCCTTTACAGTTTTGGCCAGTATTATTATTATCATGTGGGGTTGAATGGGTGCATCCTAGGACAAGTAGTATGATTTCATGGTAACTTCAGTGTGTGCCTTGCATTCGTTATAGGAGTTGATCCCTCCACTCAATTTATATATTAATTAGAGGCAACCCCTCTAATTTCATGATGAGGTCACCCCTCCAAGTATTCATGCACGTGGATATAACATGACCTATATGGGCTCTTGGCATATTTAAAATACAGATTTTCAAGATAAACTAAACATAAGTTTTTGGGAAAATCACTTAAAAATGAAGTAAACTTACCACTTTTTATGGTTGTGCGTGCTAAACTATTTTTTCTCATTGTGTGTATTAAAATTTCAAATTCATATCATTGTATGTATTTTACGACCATTTTACCCCTACTTTTTTTAAATTTTGAAGGGCAAAATGGTCATTTTACAAAACAAAATCGTCTCAAAATACACGCAATGATCGAAATTAATAAGTTTAATACACACAATGAGAAAAAAATAGTTTAGTACACACAACCATAAAAAGTTGTAAGTTCACTACATCTTTAAGTGATTTTCCCTAAGTTTTTTTCAGAAATACAAACCAGTCTTATGAACTTAAACCAGGTTTTCCAGGACATACATTTATTTCGCTGCTATTCATTTCATTCATTACTTGCTTATGTTTATGCTTTACATTCTATGTTATATATCTGCACATTGAGCGTATTGCTCAGCCATATTTCTCTTTCCATGTCCCAATACGGTAGGTACTAAAGGGCAAAGCTAGGAAATCCAGTACGAGCATGGAATGAGGCGCCAGCTTTCTTTCATTCTTTAATGCATTTACATACTTTTGCTTTGTTGGACATTGTTTAGTCCTTTCCTTACATTCTATACTTATGCATTTGGTGTGTGAAGCTTATCTGGATCTGATATTTCTTTCCGGATTCTTTTATGGTCATTTAATGTTTTAGAAATTTACCTTGTATGCTTTGATGATATGCCATAATTATCCTGTGATATTCCATTTATCAAAATAGGGTGTTACAATTATGGTACCAGAGCCAAGGCTTCGACCTGTAGGCTCTTGAAATTGACCTGTGACTAGTGGGAAGTCATCAACGTCCTCCTATAACTGACAGTTTGTTTTCATGCATTCATTTCATGTATCATTGTTGTAGAAATTTTGACTAAGTAATGGTTGGTATAGGACTGGCCATATTTAGTCACATGTGCTTTTAATCGAATCATTTTTCTTGGTGAACCGACCCATAGGCTTTCACATTACCTCATGTCATTATGTTTTGATGAACCGACCCAAAGGCGTTCATCCTCGTTATGTCAATTTTATTTTTGTGATCCGACCCATAGGCGTTCACCCAAACTCATGTCATTTGTATTTTGGCTATGCCTTCATAAACTGTTTCATGCATCATTTATTATGTTTATCATATGTTCTTATCAGATTAATCATTTCATTTTCATATTTAAACTGTCAGATGGTCATGACACGCGAACAAGAGCTAGCAGCAGCTGTCTAAGCAGCTCTGTGAGCCATGCTTCCCCAAATCATGAACCAAATTTGGACTGAATACCAGAACGCCCCGAATCAGAACAACAATCCTCCCCCTATTCCACTGCTTACTTTGTACACTTGGCTTGAGAGGTTTAACAAGCAGAAGCCAAGATCTTTTGACAAGGCTGAGACTTCATCTGATGCGGAAGACAAGGTTTCTCATATGGAGAAGATTTGTTATGTTATGGGATGTGATGGTGTCTACAAGGCAAGGTTGGCTTGCTATAAGTTTGAAGGTGATGCTCTGTATTGATGGAGAGCTTACAAGTTAGCTAATGGAGGAGATGTTTGGATAGCTGCATTGACCTGGGATCAGTTCAAGACTTTGTTTTATGGGCAGTTCCTTCTAACATTTGAGCAGGAGAGACTCAAGAGGGACTATCACTCCATTCATCAGAGAACTGGAGAGACTAGCATTGAGTTCATGCAGAGGTTTCTTAGGTTGGCTGGATTCTTAGGTGCGGCTGCAGGTACTGCAAAGGAACAAACCAAGCACTTTTGCTGGGGCCTACACGCCTCTACAGCGGATCGTTTACTTAGTGCTACTTATGCAAATGTGGCACAAGTTAATGATGATGCACGTAGCTTGGAAATGCTACATGAGCGTTATGTCTACGAGGAACAAGCTCGTCCTGAGAAGAGGTATAAAGTTCAGCCATCAAGCGTTATCATTTCATTTCAATCTTTATGTTCATTTATACCTTTTCCTATCAAATTGTATCTTCAGGCAGAAGGGTGGTGACCGCTCTCAACCGGCCACTCAGCAGAATGCCAACAAGGGCCACGCTTAATCTAACGACCGTTATGGATCTGACAAGAGGAACGGTAATGACAATTACCGTAACAACAACAGCCAGTCCAACAACAACAGGTCCCTACACTCTTAAACTTTTCTATGTTAAGTTGTTGTATGTTTTTACATACTAACATGTCAGCCTCATAAACAGGAACTCTGTGAGTGGACGAGAACAAAATGCTAAGGGTCAGTAGTCCAACAACTCGCCTTCATCTGTTAAACTATCATTTAAACTTCAATGCAGTCATGTTTATGCCAAGTAATCATGTCTCACGCATATTTCTTACATAGGCTCTCAGGTTGCAAGGGTACCTCAAAGAGGTTACACCTACCCCATCTGCACGACTTGTAGTCGTAGACATCTCGGTACATGTCGTAAGTCAGCCGGCGTCTTTTTCAAGTGTGGACTACTAGGACACATGTTGAAAGACTACAAGAAGGGAGACACTGCTGGTACTTCTAGTCCTGCTCTTCCTAAGCCACCAGCTTTGGGGCATGTCTACACTACCACACGGGACCAAGCTAATAAGTCCTCAGGTACTATCACTGGCATCCTCTTTATGAATGGTCATGCTGCGTGTGTTTTATTCGATACTGATGCTACTCATTCAGTTATATCCTCTACGTATGTCACTAGTATTAATAAAATCCCTACGTCATTAGATAATATTTTATGTATATCTACGCCTATGCGAGACTCTATTCGAATTACCCAAGTGTAAAGATCTTCCACTAGAATTCGATGACAAGGTTCGCCTAGTAGACACACTTCCTTGGGATATGTGCGAGTTTGATCTCATCTTAGGCATGGATTGTGTGACAATCCGTCAATTTATGGTTGATATTTTATTCTCAATATTTATTTGAAAACATTATTTTAATGTTACAGTATGAACTCACTTATTTTTGGGAAGTAATTTGGATTTACGTCTTGAAGTAGCATCGACTACGTTTAAACCGGAGGATTCAACGTTACGTGCTTACGTTTACTTACACCGTCCTTGGTGACAGTCCGACATTTCAGAAAATAAATTTATCCGTAAATATTATTTTGGAGTTTTAAATTTGAGTTAGTTCATAAACTCACAAATTTACGAGAAGAGATTAGGACTTACGATTTTATTTTAACGTCTTTTACGACCAAACCGGAAACCCTAGGATTACGTATTTACGTTTTCGAACTCCGTTTTTGATGAGACAATTTTTATTAGATTCGTTTTGTGTCGTTGATTCATAAATTATAAAAACGTTTTTCGTAAAACGACCCGAGGGCACGCAAATCGAGGAAACTAGAATCGAGGAGTACCCGTAAATAAATGGGGATGAGACAAGTGGGACACTTGTCTCACCCCCCCTCAAACCAGCCTTAACTTAGCCACCACCCCACTTATGTGTCAAGTGTAATCTAACTACACTACACATGTCTTATGCTTACTTTGTAAGCTAACTTACACCAAAAACCATCCAACACAAACCACTAGTATCATTTACACTCATGCAAACTAGCTACAAACTCTCTCATCTCCTCCATTGTGCCGTCCATATCTCACCCAAAAACACCCAACTTGATCTTGATTCTACCATAAAATCTCATGTTATTTACACACATGTTGAAGTCCTCTTGAAACCCTATTGATTGGTGGTGCTTATAACATTCAAGGAGGAGTATTCATGGTGTCTTGGGGCTGATTTTCCACAAGTAGTTTATGAATATTGGTGGTCATGAAGATGGTCTTGGTGATTCATAAGTTTCTCCATCAAAATCCATGTTTTGATCACAACCTACATCAACTTGGTGGTATAAAGATTGTCCTCCTCATCCTCTTGTTATTTTGATTATGTAAACATGTATTTTATTTCCTATTGTATATGTATATGATGATTATATGATGATAAAAATGTTATGTGGGGATTTGGTGTTGATAAACATGATTAAAAAGGTGAAAAACTATAAAGAAAAAGGCTAAAATCTTGCTTAAAAATGTTGGAGTTGGCCATGCAATGGAATCATTGTGATGAGTGAGATATGATCAAAACAAGTTTAAGGTACAAATCTGAGTTCACTGTTTTGCACGATTTTTAGAAAAGACTTAGAAGATGATTCAACAGTAGCTATAGAAGAGTTAACTGGAGCACATATCATGTAGTTTATGTGATAAAAATTTGAGCTTCTATCTCCATATAGAACTCAAGATATGGCAGTTTTGGTGAAGATGAAAATAAAAATCAGATTTTGGAAATTAAAGTATAATACTATTATATAAGCACTCAAAATTTAATAGTATAAAATATAAATTAAAACCCACTAACTTATATAATACATTTATATAAATATGTACAATGGTAAATAAGTGGACATTTTATAAAAATGGTAACTTGTTAAGTTTTATAAGTGATAAAACTATAAACATGATTTTTACGACTTTTTCGGCTAATACCGTAAAAATTAACGTTTTTGTTAAATAAAACTTAGATGGTTGGACCCGTCTAATGTAAACTTTATAAAACTTATATACTGATATATAAACATGTATAACAAGTAAAAACCGATAAAACCCGAACTATATAACATACGGACATTAACGGGCTAAGTTAACGATATTGGACTAATAATACAACAAAATGGACTAAAACACTTATAAACTTATTTATTGGACTTAACCCAAATTAGGCCCAACTTTTAAAGTGTAGAAACTGATAATATAAGTATAACATGGATTAATACAAGTTAATAAACTTATAATAGGCTTATTGGACTTAAAACACGTAAATAGGTAAAACTAGTAAACTAGTATAAAAGTTATCGACACATAACACTAAAATGAGTAAACGAGAATATGTAAACCCACTTGATCATCATATATATATAATCATCATATGTATACATAATTGTTATTTTTATATAGTCATTGGACATGAGTCTAAGACGAGTATTATTTGTCTAGGTTTCCGTGATTGAAGCACGTATCGTACATCCGAATTGCCGATAATCGTCTCCCCACATCAACGTGAGTTCATAGCCTCGCACTCTTTTAAATGTTTTTATGAAATGTTTTATAAACCCGCGAGGGAGATAACATGTTAGTTTTTACAAAATAGGACACCATTTGTCCCGATTGTTTGTTTATTAACTTGGACCCGAATGATTGTATGACCCGATAAATGATTAAAGGACCCGATAGATGAAATAAAATGGATTATTAAAGTTAGGTTATGTCACTAAAAGTCCCATTAGCATGAATTGTGAACTACCGGGATTTGGTTGACGCTGATGCATTTAATAGTACTATTTGGGGACGATCACCCCAGTTCGCGCCTTGACGGTTGATCCCCGTCGTGCCACATTGATTGGTAAGCGAATTTATGTATGAGAAGATTTCCATAGCGTGACCTTTGTGACGACACGCTACTTTAGGTGGTAAAATTGAGTATCGGGTTAGCTACCCGTTGTTGGTTTAGTAAGGTAACAATGTCATGCGGCTTATAATAATCCAAATTAACAAAATACTACTAGACGCTCCGAATTACGATGTATTGCCTGACTAGCACTACAGGGTCATACTATTAATATTATGTTCGTGTTTTGGTTTTAATAACCATATTCATATATGGTTTTTATTTAACTTTATACAACGTCGTAAGACGTCTTGTATGATGTTTTTACGACATTGGCTCGTATAATGATTTTTAAGGCAAATGCCTATATTAAGATTTTCGATAAGGATTTGTATAAAATGACTTTGGCTGTTTTATGGCCTATTAAACTGATTTGTAAAAAATGATTTTCAGTAATAATTTTATACTGATATTATATTGATGGATTTTATTAAACTCTATGAATTCACTCGGCGTTATCGCTGACCTTTTCTTTTAACATGTTTTATCTCAGGTACTTGAAGGTAATTCTCGGGAAGACAACAAGAATTCATGGCCCGCACCTAAATACTTATTTCCATTCAAATGCTTTGTAAAACCTGTATTAAATGCAAATGACTTGGGACCGATATAACTTTGATATTTATGAATGGAAATGCTTTATTAAAACGACGCGATTTTTATGCGTTGTCTATGATGTGAGTAATGTGCTATCCCGTAACACCAACTAGTCTTCCGCTGTATTGAGTTGTATAAATTTGGGGGTGTTACAGTTTGGTACCAGAGCTCTCGTTATAGAGAACGAAAGATTTTTAAAACCAAGGTTTTGAATAAAACATTTCAAAATCTTTTAACTATAAACATTTTTCTGAAATGTCTAAAAATCTTTTGACTATAACGGTGCCGAAGAATTCCCGAGTTACCGACAAGGCCAGACTGAGAAGTGTTATTTTAATATATATATAACTTGGATTATATATATATATATGATGTAATTTTATTACATGATTGTTTGATGATTATTTTGATATTTATACGAGGTATTTATACGGCGTAGATTGTCACAAGGAACCCTAAATCCCCTAGTAAATTAATCGAAGCTATTCTCGTAGGAATTCTAGCTATTCTAGATCTAAACCAAGTTGTGGATATTTATGATCCCAACAAATGGTTGATATTCGTAGAAATGTAGATATTAGTTGATTGTGATATTGAAAAAGAATTGGCGAGATTAAATCTTATATCGATGTCATGACGATCTTTTCTTATAGAGTGGAGTTTGACAAAACGTTACCACCCAGAAAGATGTCATCTGATTCGTTGTCATCCAATTCTTAAATTGAAGTCGAAAGAGTGAATGTTGCACTTGAGGCTGTCATTGGAACCATTACCCAAAAGCCTCATGCCACTAATACCTTTCCGAGAAGTCTAATTGAATGTATGAGTCATCTCATACTAGTGACTCATTTGATAATTGTTGTTGTAAGAGATATAGGATTGGAAATTAAGTGTTGATCATATCGAGCTTTTATTGCCCTTTCAAGGTGTAAGAATAAGATTGAAAGTATTGGAGAATGAGTTAGGATATCGAATTGAGTATAAAATTGGTTAAAACTTAAATATAAAAAAATAACTTGTATGGAATATGAGATGGTTAAGAGGAAGTCGTTAAGTTCTGTGATTGAATTATAAGGTTTTAATTGATTGTTGATTCGTGTTAAGGGTTGTTCCTAGGCCATTGTCCACTGACGAGGATGCCCAGTGTCCAAGAAATAAATTGAAGAAATCTTCTTCTGAATTGAGACCGATGGATCTTCCGGGACATATGGAACACCTAATGACTCCTGTAGATTAGTATTCATTGTGGTATCTTTTAAAAATCCCTAACTTAATTGAGATATCAGTTGGTAGGATGAGTTCTGAGAATTGTATGACATAGTGACACGTAATGTGTTACGGTACAATTTTGACTTGTTTGTGATTAATGAGAAAGACTACCTTTGATTGCTAATTCTACATGTATCGATATTATCTATCTTTTCTTGCTTCATCCTAATGTTCGCATTAGTGATGCAACCATTGAACAAATACTCATATCGAATTGAGTTACGTTGTGAATTATTCTTTTGAGTGCCATCGAGATCATGAACCTCATGATTATTTGGCTAAAGCTCATTTCCTATCATATTGTAGTTAGTTCTTGGTGAACAAGCTTTCATCACTCTTCTGTAGATCACTCATTGTTTTTATAAAGATAAAACAGTATTCCTTGAGAAAAATTAAATTTTCATCACTAAAAGGATTACTCAAAGTAAGATTTATAAGTGATTGTTATCGAAATGAAGTTGTTTATAAAACATATTGGAAAACTTAATTGTTTTCATAATAAAAAAAAATCTTTGTAAATTTATTCTTGATTCTTATCAAAGAATTAAGCATGAAAATGTTTTTATTATAAACATGATGATAAAATTTTGACGAACTGAGTATTGCATCGTTAATCTTGAAATTGTATATAGTTGCGCGCCTACATACAATTTAGAATGGACCATGCAAGGCTGATTAGTAGTCACCATAAAACCGATTAATAAACACTACATTTTCTTTGAAGATTGAGAAAGATTAAAATCTTATGAGATCCGCAAGAAGTGAAAAATAGGGACATAGTGTTAGGGACACCTACATATGTGCCTGTAGCATCTATTCTTCTGAGTCGAATTTACTCATCTGTGGGAATTGTCTTATTTGACAATTGACAATTCTTTCTTGTCCAATTCTCCCGTAGCGAGATTCTTAGGAAAAGTATCTGATTACCGAGTATTGATACCCGATTGGATGTATTAACGTTCTTATCATTTCTTATGATTTGATTTCATTTGAATGACATGGGTAACGATCCGAGGAGCTTTCGAATGCGTACTCAAATTATGAAAACATGGGATATATTCATATTCGTTAAATGTTTTCATTTGTATCTGATTTGAAATTCTCTCGCGTAGATTATGCGTTGACCTTAGTCTTTTAAGGTTAGTTGTGTCTCCATATATCCTTGAATTTGTGAAGGATTATGAATTATTATTAGTCTTTTGAGAAGTTCACATCTTATCGACGGCAATAAAAACTAGAAAGTTGATAGTGCCAGTGGAATGGATTGATTGATTATGACATAACGACATTGTCTAAATTGATGGGAACTCAAGTTAAATTCCCTAGATGATAAGATGTTGATTATCAAAAGTGATCTGAATAATTCTTGATGGATGACTATATCCTGCTTTCAGACTTAAAACTATACCGTGAATGGTTGTGAATTAATCACAGATATTATAATCTAGAAAGAACCTAATATGAATTTATTAAAAGATGTTTATGTTATCTGAAACTTTAGGAGGTATTTGTTGGTAAATTACCTAGACTTTTGATATTAAGGCAAGATTGAATTTGGTATTGATTATATTCTCGGTGCTGCACTTGTGGCATGTGCACTGTACGTCAGCACCATCTAAATTAAAGGAATTACCGTACAACTGAGAGAGTTTTCGGAGAAAGATTTTATTCTACCGAGCCTGTCATCATGAAGAGCTATGGTGTTATCATTCCTTATATTTATGGATAACTGTGAACTGAGTAAATTGACAATCGAAAACGATATCCATAACTCGAAGTGGAAGATTTGTTAAATCATTTACAAGGTTTTTGATCCTCAGCATGGTTATCATCAACTTCGCATCTGCGAAGAAGATTATCTATTCCAATCACTACACCCAGAACTTGTAATGAACATTATAAGTTTCACGTGATGTCGTTTGGATTGACCGATGCACATGTAGTATTCATAAATTTGGTGAATCACGTGTGTAGGCTGTAATTTGATAAATTCATGCTTGTGATCATTAAGGACCGTTAGTTTATTTATAAGAATAGAAAGGAGTTAATAATTAATTATAGATTGCCCTGAATTGGCCGAACGATAAAAACATGTACCTTGAATAATTAACATAAGACTTAAGGCTTAATACTTTACATGATTTAACCGTGTGATTAATAGATAATGGAATATAAATTGACTCTTCAAAATTTAGAAGTCATTTAAGACTTTGAGTTATACTAAAAAGAAAGTGCAAATATATTTTGACAAATGTTTTAACAAAGGATTTTAAGGGATTATTCCCTTATACACAAACCATTTAACTAAACTTCTGTTTAGGGGTAAATGTTTGTGTATACCTCAGGATAACTTAAGAAGAATTGAGGAAACCATTTAAACCATGACTTAAAATTTGAAACGATAATTTTTACTTTTAAAACTAAGAAAACTTTGACCAAAGTATAAACAAAGGTTTTTCGAACATTTACGAATCCTATTAATTATTTTCGATAAATCAACAAAAATCGTGTTAATTAAATTCAAATTTATTTTTGAACATTTTATATAATTGGTCGAACTAAGAAATTTAAAACTTTTACGTTTACGCTTCATAAAAATTAACTAATAATTATTTAATTAATTATAATAATAATTATCGACGCTTTAGACGACGGATTGAGTAAAACGGATAAAAATGATAGTAAAGACGAAACTAAAACATAGAAGATATGAAGAAAGAATTTTGAATAAATACGGACATGATAACAATTTCATCAGGAAAGTGAACGTAATTACTGACACGTTATGTATAAAAGATAAAGAACCAATTAGAATGTATTTCTTAATAATGAATGTGCAAATTGCCGAATAATTTAAAATATAGCCGATGTTTATAAGAAGGATAATATAAATAGTGAAAGGTTTCACGGCTAATGTGAACCATTAGAATTGAGAAGCCGATAGCGTTAAATGTTTTAAAGACCACTTGTGATTGTCTAGATATAGAGGATTGTGAGATATAGTTATGTTGGAATTTGTAAGTATAAGTATTCTATTTATGTCATTGATGACTAAAAGTATCTGTGTCTGAAGAAGTTGTACTAATGGCAAATTATGAAGGCAGACATCACCTCATACATTAGTAAACGTCTAGCTATTGCAAAGGTCATCATCTGAATTTGATTCGATTTGGGTCATCGTCGACAGACTGAACAAATCTGCTAATATCATTCTCGTTAATGATAAATGCAAAAGAGTTATCTAAACATAGCGTGCCTGTATCAATCATCTATATCAAGATCCTCGCTTCGCATCGAATTTCTAGAGATTTTCTCAGAAATCATTGAGAACGAACCTTGATGAGAGTACTATGTACCACCCCAAATCGAAGGGACGAGGTAAAGTAACGATACAAGGTAATATAAGTGTTGTTTTATGTTTGAATGATTGACCTTTGGTAATGAACCGTATAATCGTTTTCCTTTGGAAGGATTATCATTGATAATCATCGTATTAGGATCGAGATTGAATCTTGTTAGGATCTAAATATTAGAGCATCTGTAAGCAGGAGTTGAGATAAAGACACCCGACATACACCCAGTGTGAGTTGGACGTGTCTTTTAGGCTTAAGGTTTCCTATGATGGCGAACCTATCCTTGCAAAATACTCGACCCGCGAGACCTGAAATGATTGTTGAAATTAGGATCTGATTATTGACTGCCGGTAGTGGGCAAGAGGTTATGTGAATGTGAAATGTAGATCTTGAAGTGCCAAATGGGTAGCGAAGTTATGCCAGAATTTTTATCCTTGGAAAAATGAATTAATGATCTGACAAATCATGGGATATAAGTCCTCGTTGTATGGGACCATTGAGATGATGTAAAAGTTGGGATTGAAAGGCATATAAGTTGGATCTACCCTAGGACTTCAAGAACTGCGTGAATTATGTTTCGTAAATCAAACTTGATGGAATATCTATCAAGTAAAAATCTGATTGTTCTTAGTAAAGTTTAGATCGGCGAAAAGTTGCATTCATCAAAAACCCGTGAACATCATGGATAGAGAAAGTAAGTCAACATTAAGCCTGATCTTATTCCCGTAGTTATGTTTGATGAAACTCGCGTATTGTAATGGATTACACTTGTGAGAAAAGACCGAATGTGGAGGAAATACCCACATGGCTTTAACTCTATAAGAAGCGAGTAGTAAGATGATCTTTGAGGACAAAGATCCTGTTTAGGGGTAAATGCTGTGACAATCCGTCAATTTATGGTTGATATTTTATTCTCAATATTTAGTTGAAAACATTATTTTAATGTTACAATATGAACTCACTTATTTTTGGGAAGTAATTTGGATTTACGTCTTGAAGTAGCATCGACTACGTTTAAACCGGAGGATTCAACGTTACGTGCTTACGTTTACTTACACCGTCCTTGGTGACAGTCCGACATTTCAGAAAATAAATTTATCCGTAAATATTATTTTGGAGTTTTAAATTTGAGTTAGTTCATAAACTCACAAATTTACGAGAAGAGATTAGGACTTACGATTTTATTTTAACGTCTTTTACGACCAAACCGGAAACCCTAGGATTACGTATTTACGTTTTCGAACTCCGTTTTTGATGAGACAATTTTTATTAGATTCGTTTTGTGCCGTGATTCATAAATTATAAAAACGTTTTTCGTAAAACGACCCGAGGGCACGCAAATCGAGGAAACTAGAATCGAGGAGTACCCGTAAATAAATGGGGATGAGACAAGTGGGACACTTGTCCCACCCCCACTCAAACCGGCCTTAACTTAGCCACCACCCCACTTATGTGTCAAGTGTAAGCTAACTACACTACACATGTCTTATGCTTACTTTGTAAGCTAACTTACACCAAAAACCATCCAACACAAACCACTAGTATCATTTACACTCATGCAAACTAGCTACAAACTCTCTCATCTCCTCCATTGTGTCGTCCATATCTCACCCAAAAACACCCAACTTGATCTTGATTCTACCATAAAATCTCATGTTATTTACACACATGTTGAAGCCCTCTTGAAACCCTATTGATTGGTGGTGCTTACAACATCCAAGGAGGAGTATTCATGGTGTCTTGGGGCTGATTTTCTACAAGGAGTTTATGAAGATTGGTGGTCATGAAGATGGTCTTGGTGATTCACAAGTTTCTCCATCAAAATCCATGTTTTGATCACAACCTACATCAACTTGGTGGTATAAAGATTGTCTGATTGTAGGAAAATTACACCCTTTAGGAAAAAGGCGTAAAAGTGGTAAGTATTAAGTGAGGATTTAGGAAAATCAACACTAATGACCCTTAATGATGTGAAAGTTCGTTTCCCAAGGAGGTATATGTGTGTGAGAAATTTGTTAAATGTTTGTGATTAATGATTGGTTTAGAAGGGGATTAGAAGAGAAAATGACGAAGACGTAAAAATAAAAATTACCAAGAAAAATCACTACTAGAAAGTTAAAACGTAGAACCTTAAAAATCACAAAATAAAAATAAATTCTAAAAATTACCAAAAATTTACCAAAAATCAAAAATAATAAACTAAGAGTTTACCAATGATCAAAACTTTTTCAAACCTTTTAAATAATTAAATATTCAATTTTTAAATGCTAATTAAAGCCCTAAAAATCAAATAAATTATCAAAAAGCCCAAATCAAGATTTTTCAGTTGGTAAAACTCTAAAATGACCTAAAAAGATTAAAAACTGTTTTTAAAAATTTTAAAACTAATAAAAACTATTTAAAATGATTTAAAAACTATTAAAACTTAAAATAATTATAAAAATTAATCTAAAAGAGATAAAATTATTCTAAAAGTTGCTAAATTCCTATTTTAATGTATTTAACCTAAGAAAAATGTAAAAAGTTGGAAAATGTGAAATTTTAAAAATAATAATAAAATAATAATAAAATAATATTAAAAATCCAAAAATTATAAAAAATTCTAAAAACTTGTAAACTAGTTTATTTTAACCTAAATAATCAAAAAATCAAAGTGAAATTACCGAAATACCCCTAATGAGCCCTCAAATGGGCCAAATCCAAATTCAGTCAACACAAATGGGCTTTTGGGCCCAAAAAGTCAAACTTGGCCCAATTGACTTGGAAAAGCCCTATCTGACTTAAAATTCAATTCTAAGAACAAAACTCTAAAGGCCCAAAAGCTAAAAATGTGCTTATCACAGCTTATTGAACACAAAGCTTATTCTTATTGGGCTTTTCAGCCCATTAAGCCATAAGCTAATGCCATAAGCTCTAATTTGACACACAACCCTCTTTTAGGATGCTTAAGAGATCTGTCAAAAGAAATTTCCAATAAGCTCACTCAATAAGCCAGAAAATAGAAAAGCAAAAATCCACAAAACGACAAAATAGTCATTTTTGAGAAATAATGCACCTCAGTAGCTGATTCAACTTGCAAAAGCTTTCAAATGGACTCAATAAGCAATATCAATCAACAAAAATCCAATAAGCACAAGCAATAAGCCAGAATAAGCACAAAAGAGCTTATGTAAAAGTCAAAGGAGTTGGTTTTCTAGTCGAACCTAAAAGTCAACCACCCAAATGCTCCAATATGAACAAATGGGTCAAAATATGAGCACCTATTACAAAAACAAAGTTGTTGCTGGTTAAAATAAGCTATTATAGCTTATTGATAAGCTGACACCAAAAATGCACTAGCAGTGGTGACCAGCAGGGGAAAGGAGTTCCCACTGCTTTGACTAATTGACCAAGCTTATTTGAGAGTTCTGGTTTGATTCAATTGGAAACAAAGGCACCCTTGTGATCAGTGAACCACAAGGAGTCAATAGCAACAATAAAATCACAAAATGATCCACACAATAAGCCACAATAAACCAAACAGTCATCAGATAAGCACCAAATATGCAAATAAGCAGTTAAGCACTTAATAAGCAGATTTAAGCAAAATAAGCCAACCAAAATTAACCAGATGCATACACAAGCTATATAAACAAACAATAAACACAAAGCAACAAGAATCAAACACTGAATCAAAGTAAATAGCAAGATCAAAGCACAAAATGTTACTGATGAACAATGAACATATGCAGAAACAAGTTTGCTGATATACTTGACACTTGATCCAATTTCAAGCCTCAAATCCTTCTACCCTGGTGTGATTAACTATGATTTAGCACTTGTTAACCTTAACCTATGCTTAGATCTAGGTGTCCTCAAAATCCTAGCTAATTTTACCAAGTTATGAAGATTTTATAGCCAATCTATGAATCAATGTGTTCAAAGCCTCAAAACCTGCAAACAGATGAACAAATGCTCCCAAATAACAGATACCAATACTTGCATACAACACACAAGCACTTAACAAACCACAAATCCAACTTATGCAGTAATCCCAAACACCCTTTTAAAACTTGATTTCACAAATTTTCAAAGGCTTATGAATATTCAACCCACAAATCAGATCAGTAACACCTCAATAACATCAAACCAAACCAAATCAACAATAATCAACCACAATAACACAGATTCAAGCATAAATCCACAAAAATCACAAATATTCAGAAACTTAAAGAGAAAATGAAAAGGGAAGAAGGTGCAAACCTCCAAGAGCTACATCCAGGCCCTGGATTGTTTGAGCTGAGGTACTAGCAAAACAAGTACCAGCTTCCAATGCTGCTAAGATGAACAAACAATAAGGTGAGATCAAATAAACAAGCACTTTCTGATTTTTGAAACCCAAGCTTTATCAACTAAAACCTTGCCTCAAAAACCTTCAAACATATAAATGGAACTCAGAATTAGGCTATTCCAACACCAACTTTAAATAAACAAGAACAAGATTTCTCAAAATTCAGAAAATCAAAATTTTATTACTTAAAAAGGAATTACAAAGATTGATAGCCTAAAACTGGAACAAAGGGACTCTCACATGTTGAGGTCTCCTTTTATAGGCAAATGCCTGGCTAAACACTATTCATAAACACTAGAAGAGATTTCTCTATAATACCCTTGGTCTCCTAGACGTTTTCTTGGTGTGAGCTGTCCAAAATGCATCCAAACCGTTTAAAATAGCTTTGTGATGAAGCAATGAGTGTCAGCTGTTGATCTTGACACGTGGCTAAGCTTGGAGCTCAAGTTGTGTTTTGATTGGTGGACGGGTTTGAATGGTGGGGCCTATTGGTGAGTGGAGATGAGGGTTTTGTGTGTGGGATGTGATTCTGCATGTGTGAATCACACGTCGGTATGGGTAATTTTGATTTACCCTTTGTTTTAAGTGGGGTAAAATCTGGGTGGATGAAGGGTGAATAGTAAGTTGTTTGATCCGAAAATGGGGGAGTGTATTGTGTTTGGCGCATTTTCGTTTCAAATGTTTCCTTTGCACATGTTTAGCCCTTGTATTTTGGAAATTTTGGTAAACAAAGTATTTCAGCCCTTAAAATGTGTTTTCCTTTGTAAATAAGTTTCTCACATTGGCAGTTTTGGCACAAAACTTTGGAAAAAGGATTTCAAGGGTTATATTTGCCATTTTGAGATATTTCAAGGGCTGATCTTGGACATTCTTGATCTTCAAAGGTCTTCATTGTTTCTTTGACTTCATGAGGGACCATTATTGGCAATTTTGATTTGTTGAGGGACAAATCTTGCCATTTCTTCAAAGTTGAAGGACCTTTTGTGTAATTTTGACAAACTTAAGGGACCAAACTTGTAATTATTAATATACAAGGGTTTTAAGTGTCATTTCTTCAATAAATGAGGATCAATCTTGTTTGTATTCAAGTCTTCAAGGGTATTTGTTGAGAATTTCCATGATTAGGGCCCGGTTCTTTGTACGGCTTCGTTTCTCGTGTCCGTTTTTCCTTGTAACTTGTGATCTTTTGTCTTTTTCACGATTTCCATACCTAAAATACACAAGTAAACAAACACAAGCATATATATGGTATTTTATGACATTTTTATGCATTAAAAGCCCGAAAAGAACGATGAGATCATGTATAAATGCCATCTCATCACTCCCCCATACTAAACCATTGCCGTGCCCTCACGCAATGCTAGAATAAAGTATCTAAGCATCACCAAAGTTCAATTTTATTAAACTTTATTGAAGAGTAAAAGACTTGCAACATACTACGAAGATGTGTAAAGACATAATGTATGATTTTCATCACAAAAAGTGACTTTTAGGGTCAAAGAATAGAAACAAGTAAATGTCCCTTAGAGTAAACTTCGTCATCCTTGATTGTCATACATTCCATGCTAAGTGCAAAAACGAGATCATTGTTGGTACAAGTCACAATGCTAACACTACTCATACGTCCAAATTGTGTAATACTTTTTCTCCCCGCAATCCTAGTTATTATAAAAGGAAATGGGTTACTAGCATTTTTTATCTATTTCTCATGGATCACAAGTGATTCATATTGACTTATTTGAGTACTTATTAGTCCGAAAGCAAAGTAGCACGATTTGATCAATAGTTAGCCGAAGGACAAAATCTTTTAAAACGGCTTCTCGTGTATCTCCTTAAGTTCATATCTTGGCATAACTCGTTTCACGATTTGAGACCTTTCTCGGACCGATATTTGTCATGTACTTCATACTTCAAATCTTGGGAAGACGTTCTTAAAATTATGGTTTTCTCTTCATATATTTGGAATTTCTTCACTTGACGTTTTTGAGAGATTCTTCATATTGGACCACGACTTCATCATTTTTCTTCAATCTTTACTTTGGATTTTGATATACAACGATCCGCCACCTTTTCGAACTTGGATATATTTATCCTCATACCTTGTTAGGGTCTTTTTGGATAGACTTTCTCCATGATCTTTAGGGGAGTAATTGCTTCTCGTCGTGTGTCTCGATCCTTCATATTGATTTAGGAATAATGATACTTCACATCATCTTTGGATCTTTAGCAAAAATAGAGCTCCTCATGCCTTGTTAGGGCCTTTTTGGATAATCGCCAATCTTCGTGTCCCGCTTCAATAAGTTATGCCTTGGCTATGAACTCTATTCAACCCCGAGCAACTTTTAAACGATCTTGCGCTAGAGGCTAAGTAACCTTTCAAATCGTACGACCTTACTTATTGCAATTATGATTTATTCCTAATGCATTGATCTTATGGGAAGAAAAAGCCACAATTAAAAACATATGAGTTTTTGAAAGAACACTTTCGTGTTCTACGTTTAGCATGATCACTTTTCTAACTCTATCATTTCTCGTTCTTCACTATATAAAGACCTCTAATTAAAGAGACTCGTGAATACTTAGCCATGCAAGTCAAACTTAAGCCAAATTTGGATTAGCTTTCATTAAGACTATATCAAATCAAAGTTTTGGGTTTTCAAGCCACCTATAGGATCTTGCACTTTCTTGGACTTTTTCAAGTTTAGAGAATGCGTTTTATAGTTCCCTTGATAAGTAACTTTCTAGAATCAATTATAGGAACTTGCGAAAAGTTCTTGTTCTTAACCCGTATGAATTAAGACTTTCGCATTTTAAAGCTCCCTATATAAAAGTCTAGCAAAACTTGAATTGAGCGGGTTAAGGAATGTAAATGGCTCCAAATGCCCATCAAGTCGAAAATTAACTCTTATTCTACCCATCAGAAAATATACATTCGTGTCTCAAAAACACTTATGAAAACTAAGAAAAATTTTAAAATTTGGCCATTTTTAGCCTTATTAGCAACAAAACATTGAAAGTTGGAAAGCGTGAGGGCGTAGCAAAGCAAGTACCTATTCACCCCCCCCCCCCATACTAAAAGTAAACATTGTCCTCAATGTTTCGAGTCTAAAGGTGGAGCACCCCCATACTAGAGACGAAGAGTCGAATGCTTAGGATCTAGCATGGAAAGGGTGATCAACAATATATCTAAAGCCGTTTATTAAGTATGCTAAAAGATAATTGTTAGAAAAATAAAGGATATGTCATGGAATCGTGAAAAACTTCTTCAAACGAATGATGGAGGCTCACGTAAATGAACACGAGAGTCTTCAATCGTAGATGATTATGATGATCTAGATAACACAATCACAAACAACCACGAGACAACGAGTTGAAAGGGTACAAGTCCCCTTATTAGTGAATAGTGAGCATAAAGATAAGAATGGGATCTCCCCCACGAGGAACCTCGTTTTTGATTACCGAGTCATGAGCTCGACTCGATCCCCTCAATGCTAATTATCATTAGGGAAGGTGACTTGGTTGAGGGCAACCATTGAAGGAATTTCCCCACCAAAGTAGTGCTTAAGCCTATGTCCATTCACCTTGAAATTAGGACCATCATCTTGAGCTAGCTCAATGGTCCCATATGGAAATACTTGTGTAATGGTGAACGGACCCGACCAACGAGATTTCAATTTCCCGGAAAATATCTTAAGACGAGAGTTAAAAAGCAACACTTGATCACCAACTTTAAAAACCCGGTTTTTAATTTTTGAATCATGAAACTTTTTAGTCTTTTCTTTAAAAATTAATGAATTTTCATAAGCATTATCCCTTAATTCATCCAATTCATTCAATTGTATTTTCCGGTGATCTCCCGCGGTCTTCAAGTCAAAATTAGCATGCTTAAGGGCCCAATATGCCTTATGCTCCAACTCAATGGGCAAATGACAATTCTTCCCATAGACTAAATTATAAGGAGTGCAACCGATAGGTGTCTTATAAGCGGTCCTAAAGGCCCATAAAGCGTCATCGAGTTTGTCGGACCATGAAGCATGGTTTTCTCCAATTGACCTCTCTAAAATCCTCTTCAAAGCTCGGTTCGAAACCTCGACTTGCCCACTCGTTTGCGGGTGATAAGCCGTAGAAAGATGATGAGTAACTCCATATTTCTTTAGAACCTTTTCGAATTGGTCATTACAAAAATGGGTTCCACGATCGCTTATAATATCACGAGGGGTTCCGAACCGAGAGAATAGTTGCTTCAAAAACTTCACTACCACACGAGCATCATTAGTAGGCAAAGCCTTAGCTTCCACCCACTTAGAAAGGTAGTCCACCGCGACGAGGATATATTTGTTACCATGAGATGATGGGAACGACCCCATAAAGTCTATTCCCCATATGTCGAAAATCTCACATACTTGAATTATGTTTTGCGGCATTTCATAACGTTGAGACGATTTTCCTTGACGTTGGCACAAATCACACGACTTCACAAGTGCGTGTGCATCACGATAGATAGAAGGCAAAAAGAAACCGGCATCAAACACTATCTTAGCCGTGAGATTAGCACCGTGGTGACCACCCGTGGGTCCCTCGTGACAAGCTCTAAGGATATTAGAAGCTTCGGCACCAAACACACAACGTCGAACGAGTTGATCCGCACAAATCCGAAAGAGATAAGGGTCGTCCCAAAAATAGAACTTGACGTCACGAAAGAATTTTCGTTTTTGTTGTATCGTCATACCCTTGATTATGAAATTGCCCGCATGGTAATTTGCAATGTCGACAAACCATGGGGTTGTGTATTTAGAATTCACTACACCGAGAGTCTCAAGAGGAAATGTTTCGGTAATTTCCTTGTTCTCGAAAACATCTTTGTGAGGATCTTCTAGACGAGAGAGGTGATCGGCCGCTAGATTCTCGGCTCCTTTTTTGTCAAGCACGGTGACATCAAATTCTTGGAGGAGGAGCATCCAACGAAGCAATCTCGGCTTAGCATCTTGCTTAGCTAAGAGATACTTGATGGCCGAATGGTCGGTATACACGATGCTTTTAGTCAATACGAGATAAGGTCGGAATTTCTCAAAAGCATAAACCACGGCAAGGAATTCCTTTTCCGTTGTGGTGTACTTTAATTGAGCCTCGGTCATCGTCTTACTAGCATAGTGGATAGGACGGAAATGCTTGTCATAACGTTGCCCTAAAACGGCCCCTATAGCATATCACTTGCATCGCACATGATTTCAAAGGGTAATTCCCAATTAGGAGCAACAAGAATGGGAGCTTCGGTAAGTTTCCTTTTGAGAGTTTCGAAAGCCTTAACACAATCCTCCTTGAAGTTAAAAGGAGCATCCTTCTCGAGAAGGTGTGTCATAGGACGAGATATTTTCGAAAAGTCCTTGATGAAACGACGATAAAAGCCTGCGTGGCCTAGGAAACTCCTAACTCCCTTAACGGTTTTGGGATGAGGTAACTTGGCGATGATGTCTACCTTAGCTTTATCGACCTCAATCCCTGCCTTCGACACCTTATGTCCTAAGACGATTCCTTGTTTACACATAAAATGACATTTCTCCCAATTAAGCACAAGATTGGTTTCTTCACAACATTTTAACATTTGTTCGAGATTAGATAAACATGACGTGAACGAATTACCAAACACCGAGAAGTCATCCATAAACACTTCCATCGACTTCTCGATCATATCGTGAAAAATCGCCATCATACACCGTTGAAACGTACCGGGTGCATTACAAAGTCCGAAAGGCATCCTACGATAAGCGAATGTTCCATAAGGACACGTAAACATAGTCTTTTCTTGATCACGAGGGTCGATAGGGATTTGAAAGTAACCGGAAAAACCATCTAAAAAGCAATAGAATTCATTTCCCGGAAGTCGCTCCAACATTTGATCCATGAAGGGCAAAGGAAAGTGGTCTTTACGAGTGGCGTTATTTAACTTTCGGTAGTCAATACACACCCTCCAACCGGTCACAACACGAGTGGGAATTAACTCGTTGTTTTCATTGGGCACAACGGTCATTCCTCCCTTTTTAGGGACACAATGGATTGGGCTCACCCATGGGCTATCGGATATAGGATAAATCATTCCCGCGTCAAGGAGTTTAAGGACCTCCTTTTTAATGACATCGTGAATTTTGGGATTCACCCTTCTTTGACTTTGAATTGCGGGTTTGTAGTCTTCCTCCATTAAAATCTTGTGAGTACAAAATTTTCGGTCAATACCCTTAATGTCGGATATTTTCCACGCAATTTCCCCTTTGTGAGCCTTAAGAACTTTCAAGAGCTCGGTTTTTTCATCATTAGCAAGACCTTTTGCAATAATAACCGGCAACTTGTCATCACCTTCCAAGAATGCGTATTCAAGGTGAGAAGGAAGATCTTTCAATTCAAGGATAGGTGGTTCCTCGATTGAAGATTTTTGTTCAACACTCATAACTTCCATCGGCGAAAGAAATGGTGGAATAGAAGTATCATCACTAATCAACACCTCATCTTCATTGTCGATTTCATTTGAAGTGAAATCGCCTCCTTGGAATGGAGTGAGATTTGGTGTGGAATTAGCAAGAATCGGATCCAAAATAGTGGGATTGCCACTTGACGAGCTATCGGAAATACCTAACACTTCTTGTGAAAACTCATCGCAAACCACATCAACGATGTCAATGTGATTGATGGTAGCGATTGCATAAACATGAGAAGGTTTCGAGTTTTGAGTAGCGTTTATAACAAGTTCCTCTTCGTTGAATCTCAAAGTGATAGTTCTCGCATGAACATCGATAAGCGATCTCGAAGTGTCTAAAAATGAACGACCTAAAATTAGAGGAACTTGAGGATCCGCGGGGATGTCAACTACTATAAAATCAACGGGATAGTAGAACTTCCCCACTTTCACGAAAACATCTTCGGCTACTCCACATGCCATAATCGTAGAATGATCGGCCATCTCGATGGACATGTTCGAAGGAATGAGAGCCGGAAGCGAAAGCGATTTCCAAATGGAAAATGGCATCAAATTAATGCTCGCACCAAGATCGGCCAAGGCGAGGCATTCTTTCATATCTTGTATGTCACAAGGGATGAGAAACTTTCCGGGATCACCAACTTTTTCCGGTATGCGGTTAAGATAAACCGAAGAACAATTTGCAAGATTTGAAAGCTTTTCCTTATCGCTCATCATACTTTTAAAAGTGGAAGCGAAACGAGGCATATATAACAACGCATCAGCTAAACTCACATCAAAATGCACTTGTTGAAACATTTTTATAAAAAGCTCGATTTGTTGTTTGTTACGTTCTTGCAATTTCTCTTTGTTTCGTCTTGAAGGGTAGGTAAAGGTGGTGTGGGTTGGTCATTAGGCAACGGCCTTGGAAACTCGGGTTCCACAATTGGTATTGGTTCAACCGTAGGTGTGGTTTGAGCGGTACTTCGTGGGATTGTAATGTGCTCCTTTTCGACCATCACCTCGGGTTCTTTCTCGATTTCCTTCTCCTTAGAAGTACTTGGACGAGAGATTGGTTCCTTGAAAGTTTTACCACTTCGTGTAGTAATAACCTTCATTTCTCCCTTCGGGTTTGCAATGGTATCACTAGGAAGACCACCCGAGGAAGAGGGTTTACACATGATTGCTTCAAACATCTTAGCCATTCGGTCCTCAAATTTTGATTGCCTAGCATCCGCTTTTAATAACTCTTGCTTAATCTCATGTTGTCCTAATTCCATCTTTTGTTGATTTTGTTGTAGACGTTGGACATTTCCCTCCATTTTGTTTGCATGAGTTTTAAGTTCATTAGCAAGTTCATTTTTAGCTCGTTTTTCAACTTGGATCTTAAGCTAATCATCTCACGTTGCATGTTATCAAATTTAGCATCATTTGCTTTAGCATAATCCAAAAGTTCTCCTTGCAAATTTTTAGTGTGAGCATTTTGAAAACCTTGTGTAGTGTTTTGAAAATCACGGTTTTGATTTTGATTAGAAATTTGTCCATTCCCACCTTGATAATTCCCCTTGTTGTAATTGCGTGTATTGCCTTGGTAATTACCTTGGTTGTTGTTTCGATAATTGTTAACATTTTGGTTTGGTGGAGCTTGATTTGGACGGGAACCTTGACCGTTTTGGTTGTAAGTTCCCGTTGCTACATAAGCACTCGAAGTGTTACCATCCGCGGTAATGCACTCGGAAAGATCATGAGCTCCTCCACAAGATAAACAACTCTTAGCAACCGCTTTAACCGAAGCGGAATTGGAAGCTTCTTGAGCCTTCCAATGGGACATTAGATTAGCAAATCTATCAAAAAACCGATTTTCCTCATTAGCTTCATCATGTAAGGCGTTAATGCTACGAGACGATTGTGACGAAGATGACGAACCCATATTGGCAACACTCGGTGTGTTACGAGGGTTATAAACCTTAGATCTATTTTCAATGATTTGTAAAGCCTCATTTGTCGTCTTGCACAAAAAATTACCACCCGCGGCGGCATTCAAATAATCTCGTTCATGATCATTAAGCCCATTATAAAAAGTATCCACTTGATGCAATTCCGTAAAATCATGGTGTGGACATTCATGTAACATCTCTTTAAAGCGTTCCCATGCCATTGAAAAACTTTCATTATTTCTTTGCACAAATCGTGAAATCTCATTTTTCAAGTGTGTTGTTTTAGATGGTGGAAAAAACTTGTTCACAAACTTAGAAACGAGATCGGCCCATGTCAAAATCGAATTTGGCGGTTCTTTCTCAAGCCAAATTTTTGTGGGTCCATCCAACGAGTATGGAAACAACATCATCTTAATGGCGTCATGTGGAACATCCTTAAATTTGCTAGTGGCGGTGAGACGGTTAAAATTCCTAATATGGTAATGCGGGTTGTCTTTCTCGTGACCTCTAAACTTATTTGCTTGCAACATCGACATTAAACCCGTCTTAATTTCGAAATTCTCCGCAAGGATAGCGGGAATCACAATAGCCTCTCCAAAACCCTCGGTGGGTGCTTGTAGTAACTCCATCATAGTACGGTTAGCCATGACAACTTCTTGTTCTACAATAGGTTCAACAATTGGAGGTTCTTCAACAATCAACGTCTCTTGATTGGCTTGCTTTTGAAGTCGTTTACGAGCTCGTTTTGCTTGATTACGAGTGATCATAAACTTCACGAAGAATGGGAGGTGAGAAAAGAAGATTATTTTTGGGTGTTTTGTGAATTTTCGATTTTTTTTTGTGTTTTTGATGATATTTAATTTTTTTTTTTGATTTTGGTGTATCTTCGTAGACAACAATCTACAAAATCTCTCCTCGAATCAAACTCTTGATTAAAGAAGCCTCAAAGGAATGAAAACGATCACGTGGAGTGAACGCCTTCGAATGACTTTAGAACTTTGGTGAAAACCAAATTGTTCAAGAGGGTTTAATCACAAAGAAAACCAAGCAAATATAGTATACGTAATAATACTTTGGGCGGCAAAACCCTCGATTAGCCTTCAATCTCAAAATACTCACAAGCAAGCGGGGAAACGAGGCGGCGCGAAGCACTTAAGAGCCTTTTTCCTTAGGGTATATTTTATAATACCCGCCTTATACCCACCTTATAGTTTGTATCTTTCAAAATCGAGCTTCACGAAAGTATTTATCTATTTTTGCCTTTTTCTTTTTGTTTGAGATTCGAATACAATAATTGAGTGATGAAATCCCAATTAAGGTTGTGTTTTCACACTTTTGGAGATATTGTAAATTTATTGTGATACTTAATACAATATAGTAATAATATTTGTACAAGAAAAACCAAGAAAACCGATAATACGTATTAGTAGAGTTCTACTAATACAAATACTATTTGGTTAATATTAAAAACAACAATGCAAATTAATCACGACACACCTCCCCGGCAGCGGCGCCAAAGTGATTGTATGAAAATTACACCCTTTAGGAAAAAGGCGTAAAAGTGGTAAGTATTAAGTGAGGATTTAGGAAAATCAACACTAATGACCCTTAATGATGTGAAAGTTCGTTTCCCAAGAAGGTATATGTGTGTGAGAAATTTGTTAAATGTTTGTGATTAATGATTGGTTTAGAAGGGGATTAGAAGAGAAAATGACGAAGACGTAAAAATAAAAATTACCAAGAAAAATCACTACTAGAAATTTAAAACGTAGAACCTTAAAAATCACAAAAATAAAAATAAATTCTAAAAATTACCAAAAATTTACCAAAAATCAAAAATAATAAACTAAGAGTTTACCAATGATCAAAACTTTTTCAAACCTTTTAAATAATTAAATATTCAATTTTTAAATGCTAATTAAAGCCCTAAAAATCAATAAATTATCAAAAAGCCCAAATCAAGATTTTTCAGTTGGTAAAACTCTAAAATGACCTAAAAAGATTAAAAACTATTTTTAAAAATTTTAAAACTAATAAAAACTATTTAAAATGATTTAAAAACTATTAAAACTTAAAATAATTATAAAAATTAATCTAAACGAGATAAAATTATTCTAAAAGTTGCTAAATTCCTATTTTAATGTATTTAACCTAAGAAAAATGTAAAAAGTTGGAAAATGTGAAATTTTAAAAATAATAATAAAATAATAATAAAATAATATTAAAAATCCAAAAATTATAAAAAATTCTAAAAACTTGCAAACTAGTTTATTTTAACCTAAATAATCAAAAAATCAAAGTGAAATTACCAAAATACCCCTAATGAGCCCTCAAATGGGCCCAATCCAAATTCAGTCAACACAAATGGGCTTTTGGGCCCAAAAAATCAAACTTGGCCCAATTGACTTGGAAAAGCCCTATCTGACTTAAAATTCAATTCTAACAACAAAACTCTAAAGGCCCAAAAGCTGAAAATGTGCTTATCACAGCTTATTGAACACAAAGCTTATTCTTATTGGGCTTTTCAGCCCATTAAGCCATAAGCTAATGCCATAAGCTCTAATTTGACACACAACCCTCTTTTAGGATGCTTAAGAGATCTGTCAAAAGAAATTTCCAATAAGCTCACTCAATAAGCCAGAAAATAGAAAAGCAAAAATCTACAAAATGACAAAATAGTCGTTTTTGAGAAATAATGCACCTCAGAAGCTGATTCAACTTGCAAAAGCTTTCAAATGGACTCAATAAGCAATATCAATCAACAAAAATCCAATAAGCACAAGCAATAAGCCAGAATAAGCACAAAAGAGCTTATGTAAAAGTCAAAGGAGTTGGTTTTCTAGTCAAACCTAAAAGTCAACCACCCAAATGCTCCAGTATGAACAAATGGGTCAAAATATGAGCACCTATTACAAAAACAAAGTTGTTGCTGGTTAAAATAAGCTATTATAGCTTATTGATAAGCTGACACCAAAAATGCACTAGCAGTGGTAACCAGCAGGGGAAAGGAGTTCCCACTGCTTTGACTAATTGACCAAGCTTATTTGAGAGTTCTGGTTTGATTCAATTGGAAACAAAGGCACCCTTGTGATCAGTGAACCACAAGGAGTCAATAGCAACAATAAAATCACAAAATGATCCACACAATAAGCCACAATAAACCAAACAGTCACCAGATAAGCACCAGATATGCAAATAAGCAGTTAAGCACTTAATAAGCAGATTTAAGCAAAATAAGCCAACCAAACTTAACCAGATGCATACACAAGCTATATAAACTAACAATAAACACAAAGCAACAAGAATCATACACTGAATCAAAGTAAATAGCAAGATCAAAGCACAAAATCTTACTGATGAACAATGAACATATGCAGAAACAAGTTTGCTGATATACTTGACACTTGATCCAATTTCAAGCCTCAAATCCTTCTACCCTGGTGTGATTAACTATGATTTAGCACTTGTTACCCTTAACCAATGCTTAGATCTAGGTGTCCTCAAAATCCTAGCCAATTTTACCAAGTTATGAAGATTTTATAGCCAATCTATGAATTAATGTGTTCAAAGCCTCAAAACCTGTAAACAGATGAACAAATGCTCCCAAATAACAGATACCAATACTTTCATACAACACACAAGCACTTAACAAACCACAAATCCAACTTATGCAGTAATCCCAAACACCCTTTTAAAACTTGATTTCACAAATTTTCAAAGGATTATGAAGATTCAACCCACAAATCAGATCAGTAACACCTCAATAACATCAAACCAAACCAAATCAACAATAATCAACCACAATAACACAGATTCAAGCATAAATCCACAAAAATCACAAATATTCAGAAACTTAAAGAGAAAATGAAAAGGGAAGAAGGTGCAAACCTCCAAGACCTACATCCAGGCCCTGGATTGTTTGAGCTGAGGTACTAGCAAAACAAGTACCAGCTTCCAATGCTGCTAAGATGAACAAAAAATAAGGTGAGATCAAATAAACAAGCACTTTCTGATTTTTGAAACCCAAGCTTTATCAACTAAAACCTTGCCTCAAAAACCTTCAAACATATAAATGGAACTCAGAATTAGGCTATTACAACACCAACTTTAATAAACAAGAACAAGATTTCTCAAAAATCAGAAAATCAAAATTTTATTACTTAAAAAGGAATTACAAAGATTGATAGCCTAAAACTGGAACAAAGGGACTCTCACATGTTGAGGTCTCCTTTTATAGGCAAATGCCTGGCTAAACACTATTCACAAACCCTAGAAGTGATTTCTCTATAATACCCTTGGTCTCCTAGACGTTTTCTTGGTGTGAGCTGTCCAAAATGCATCCAAACCGTTTAAAATAGCTTTGTGATGAAGCAATGAGTGTCAGCTGTTGATCTTGACACGTGGCTAAGCTTGGAGCTCAAGTTGTGTTTTGATTGGTGGACGGGTTTGAATGGTGGGGCCTATTGGTGAGTGGAGATGAGGGTTTTGTGTGTGGGATGTGATTCTGCATGTGTGAATCACACGTGGGTATGGGTAATTTTGATTTACCCTTTGTTTTAAGTAGGGTAAAATCTGGGTGGATGAAGGGTGAATAGTAAGTTGTTTGATCCGAAAATGGGGGAGTGTATTGTGTTTGGCGCATTTTCGTTTCAAATGTTTCCTTTGCACATGTTTAGCCCTTGTATTTTGGAAATTCTGGTAAACAAAGTATTTCAGCCCTTAAAACGTGTTTTCCTTTGTAAATAAGTTTCTCACATTGGCAGTTTTGGCACAAAACTTTGGAAAAAGGATTTCAAGGGTTATATTTGCCATTTTGAGATATTTCAAAGGCTGATCTTGGACATTCTTGATCTTCAAAGGTCTTCATTGTTTCTTTGACTTCATGAGGGACCATTATTGGCATTTTTTATTTGTTGAGGGTAATCTTGCCATTTCTTCAAAGTTGAAGGACCTTTTGTGTAATTTTGACAAACTTAAGGGACCAAACTTGTAATTATTAATATACAAGGGTTTTAAGTGTCATTTCTTCAGTAAATGAGGATCAATCTTGTTTGTCTTCAAGTCTTCTAGGGTATTTGTTGAGAATTTCCATGATTAGGGCCCGGTTCTTTGTACGGCTTCGTTTCTCGTGTCCGTTTTTCCTTGTAACTTGTGATCTTTTGTCTTTTTCACGATATCCATACCTAAAATACACAAGTAAACAAACACAAGCATATATATGGTATTTTATGACATTTTTATGCATTAAAAGCCCGAAAAGAACGATGAGATCATGTATAAATGCCATCTCATCATTGTCCTCCTCATCCTGTTGTTATTTTGATTATGTAAACATGTATTTTATTTCCTATTGTATATGTATATGATGATTATATGATGATAAAAATGTTATGTGAGAATTTGGTGTTGATAAACATGATTAAAAAGGTGAAAAACTATAAAGAACAAGGCTAAAATCTTGCTTAAAAATGTTGGCTGTATAAAACAGTAAAGAAACATGTCATGAACTGATAAAATGATGAAGTAGAATCCATTTACAGTAAGCTATATGTCTTGTACACATGTTAGAGTTGGCCATGCAATGGAATCATTGTGATGAGGAGATATGATCAAAACAAGTTTAAGGTACAAATCTGAGTTCACTGTTTTGGACGATTTTTAGAAAATACTTAGAAGAGGATTAAACAGTAGCTATAGTAGATTTAAATGGAGCACATATCATGTAGTTTATGTGATAAAAATTTGAGCTTCTATCTCCATATAGAACTCAAGATATGGTAGTTTTGGTGAAGATGAAAATAAAAATCAGATTTTAGAAATTAAAGTATAATACTATTATATAAGCACTCAAAATTTAATAGTATAAAATATAAATTAAAACCCACTAACTTATATAATACATTTATATAAATATGTACAATGGTAAATAAGTGGACATTTTATAAAAAAGGTAACTTGTTAAGTTTTATAAGTGATAAAACTATAAACATGATTTTTACGACTTTTTCGGCTAATACCGTAAAAATTAACGTTTTTGTTAAATAAAACTTAGATGGTTGGACCCGTCTAATGTAAACTTTATAAAACTTATATACTGATATATAAACATGTATAACAAGTAAAAACCGATAAAACCCAAACTATATAACATACGGACATTTTTTCGGGCTAAGTTAACGATATTGGACTAATAATACAACAAAATGGACTAAAACACTTATAAACTTATTTATTGGACTTAACCCAAATTAGGCCCAACTTGTAAAGTGTAGATACTGATAATATAAGTATAACATGGATTAATACAAGTTAATAAACTTATAATAGGCTTATTGGACTTAAAACACGTAAATAGGTAAAACTAGTAAACTAGTATAAAAGTTATCAACACATAACACTAAAATGAGTAAACCTGAATATGTAAACCCACTTGATCATCATCATATATATAATCATCATATGTATACATAATTGTTATTTTTATAAAGTCATTGCACATGAGTCTAAGACGAGTATTATTTGTCTAGGTTTCCGTGATTGAAGCACGTACCGTACATCCGAATTGCCGATAATCGTCTCCCCACATCAACGTGAGTTCATAGCCTCGCACTCTTTTAAATGTTTTTATGAAATGTTTTATAAACCCGCGAGGGAGATAACATGTTAGTTTTACAAAATAGGACACCATTTGTCCCGATTGTTTGTTTATTAACTTGGACCCGAATGATTGTATGACCTGATTGTATGACCCGATAAATGATTAAAGGACCTGATAGATGAAATAAAATGGATTATTAAAGTTAGGTTATGTCACTAAAAGTCCCATTAGCATGAATTGTGAACTACCGGGATTTGGTAGACGCTTATGCATTTAATAGTACTATTTGGGGACGATCACCCTAGTTCACGCCTTGACGGTTGATCCCCGTCGTGCCACATTGATTGGTAAGCGAATTTATGTATGAGAAGATTTCCATAGCGTGACCTTTGTGACGACACGCTACTTTAGGTGGGAAAATTGAGTATCGGGTTAGCTACCCGTTGTTGGTTTAGTAAGGTAACAATGTCATGCGGCTTATAATAATCCAAATTAACAAAATACTACTAGACGCTCCGAATTACGATGTATTGCCTGACTAGCAATACAGGGTCATACTATTGATATTATGTTCGTGTTTTTGTTTTCATAACCATATTCATATACGGTTTTTATTTAACTTTATACAACGTCGTAAGACGTATTGTATGATGTTTTTACGACATTGGCTCGTATAATGATTTTTAAGGCAAATGCCTATATTATGATTTTCGATAAGGATTTGTATAAAATAAATTTGGCTGTTTTATGGCCTATTAAACTGATTTGTACAAAATGATTTTCAGTAATAATTTTATACTGATATTATATTGATGGATTTTATTAAACTCTATGAATTCACTCGGCGTTATCGCTGACCTTTTCTTTTAACATGTTTTATCTCAGGTACTTGAAGGTAATTCTCGGGAAGACAACAAGAATTCATGGCCCGCACCTAAATACTTATTTCCATTCAAATGCTTTGTAAAACCTGTATTAAATGCAAATTACTTAGGACCGATGTAACTTTGATATTTATGAATGGAAATGCTTTATTAATAAACGACGCGATTTTTATGCGTTGTCTATGATGTGAGTAATGTGCTATCCCGTAACACCAACTAGTCCTCCGCTGAATTGAGTTGTATAAATTTGGGGGTGTTACAGATTGGTTTTCCAAGTAGCATGCTACGATCGATTGTCATACATATCGGGTTATCTTCTGTGATGTTCAAGCATCAGAGTACATTCACAATGGTTTTATACCAGGAAAGTCTGTACAAATCATCTCTACGTTAGAAGCTCACACATTACTATCTCATGGTTGGGAGGGTTTCTTAGCTTTAATTCAGGATATCACTGCCGAATTTCTGTCAATCCAAGAAGTAGTGGAGTGGTTTGCTATTTTCAATCAAAAAAGGAAGATTTTCCAGAAGAACTCCCGGGTATACCACATACTCGAGAAGTAGAGTTTAACATTGAGCTCGTCCGAGGAGCTCAACCAATCTCTAAGGCTCCTTATCGCATGGCTCCCATAGAGCTTAAGGAGTTAAAAGATTAGCTACAGGAACTACTGGAGCGAGGTTTCATCCGTTCGAGTGTATCACCATGGGGTGCACCGGTACTTTTCGTCAAGAAGAAGGATGGCTGTGACACCCCCAAATCAGGTTTGCAGCAGAATAGTAATTGGGTGTTAGTAGGTGGATCACATAACAAATGGCATACAAAGCATTGATCATAATTATATGATTTGAAATACAATTGATACAAATATGGTTTTAGTACAATCAGTTGAAATGTTAAATATCAGTTGTTACAAATATCCCCGTGAAAACAGATCCCCCAATTATTATGATGCTCCTATATGATGCTCAGTCCATGCTCAAATAATCCAGCTTAATTTCCTGAGAAAAACATGCTTAAAAGAGTCAACATAAAGTTGGTGAATTCATAGAGGTTTGTAAAATCATAGTTCAGGACTGTATATTGTCCTACATAGTGTTGCACAAAGTTTGATATAAAAATCAAGTGTAGGATCTCAAATATCCCATATAGTATTTCATAAGGTTTGATAATAATCAAGTTCAGGTATATCAGTATGTTCCATGTATTAATGTAAATAATAAAAGGTCAAGTTTAGAATCGCAAACATCACATACATAGTATCGCACAAAGCCAAATACTATAAGGTAATTACATTCCCATATTTCCCGAAACTGAGACTTGACAGTTAAGTCCTCGACAGATGAGGACCCTTCGCCTTATCATTATCACGGCACCCATAACAAAAATAAGTTCTTAAATGTGAAACATCTGTTGTCCCGGCCGAGGCACAGTGAGCATGACTCACCCAGATGGGGACGGTCAATCCCAAATAGATCTATTTATAACATTCAGGCAATTCAAAAATTCTAACAGTTTCGGATGCACGGGTCATGCGGGTTCATCTACAATAGGCCATCGTAATTAAGGGTAACAGTTCAGTTTGCGTTTCCTCGATCAACAGTTTATTAAATATAAGATATCAAAATCATATAGTCAAAACAAGTTATAGCATGTCTCCCCCTCGCGGGTTAGTAAAAACATAAATAGTAGTGAAAGGCGAGGCTATGAACTCACCTGAATAGCAGTGCCCGGATAATATCACAGATAGTCCAAATAGTATGCTCACGATACAGTTAATTATCTAAGTAATTAATTGGGTCTCAATATATGTACAAATATAATACACATATAAATGCAGTTGATGAAAATGCATGATCATAGATTTAATAAGTTGTTATCGTTTTTAGTGTTAAACTTATTGTAAGTTATCGTAACATGTATACTTATAATTTAATAAAGTGTATTTACCCCGTTCGAATTGTAACAGTTCAAATGAATTAAATAAAATGATTTATTTAATTAGGACTTGTATAAATTTAATGTTTCATAAACGTCCTTCAAGTTCCGATTGTACACAATTAGTCCTCCATGTTTCACGACTTATAATATAGCCCTTATAGTTTATTATATTAAATAATATTAATAAAACATAAGTTAAATTGCACACGAGTCCTTGCTTTTAATATAGTTACCAAAACAGCCCCCTAGGGCTTGCTAAACTTTCAGAAAATGGCAAGATTGGCCCTTGTGTTTCAAGTGTTTTGTGACATAAACATTGATTTTTGAAAGCCATTTACGGGTTCGTTATTTAATCATAAAATGAACGGAAAACATATTTGTATTCTCGGACACGCTGTCTACAAGTTTCGTTCTTTAAGTTTGCGTGAAAATGGCTTTAAAGTGGGTAAAAACGCATGTGAAGTATGCGGGTCAGAAATCTTTGTTTTCATCAGCTTTTAAGGTGTGCGAGGCAGATTTTTAAAGGGCTGTAACTTATTCGTTATAGATCCGTTTTTAGTGTTCTTGGTGTCTATGGAAAGGTAGCCAGGAGATCTACAATATCCTAATTGGTGTCGGGTTCCAGATCTAACTCTAACTCGCTAAAAAATGCAGCCAAAGTCGGCTGGTCAGCGTACATGTACATGCTGTCAGCTTTTTATCCAAGTGCTGACAGCTTTTAATGTTCAAACGCAGGTTTTCAAAGTCAGTTTCCGGATTCGTTATAGCTCCGTTTTTGGTGATTCAAAAGGCTGTGGAAAGCTGGCTAGGTGATCTACGAAATGCCCCCATAAACAGATCTATAGTCGGGGTTCTACTAGGTCTAAACAGGGTCTAAAGTTGGCTACTCGGGCTACTTTTACACATAAAATAACGCCTATGATTAATTTGTTTAACCTAGCAAACGTAGTCCGTTTGTGTTCAAATTTGGAAGGGTTACTATTAAAGGGATAACTTAAGACATAATGCTCTCATTTTTGCCCAGCCCGTGTTTTATATGCACGTTTCCCAAGGGTGTGTTACTACATCAGGAGGTTTAGCTAATAGTACATGTTATGGGATTATGCTATTGATAAATTTTATACAAGTTGTATAAATCTAAGGATCTAGTCGTGATATATATATATATATATATATATATATATATATATATATATATATATATATATATATATATATATATATATATATATATATATATATATGTATATGTGTATATGGATCTCTACAAGTTCATAAATTTAGATCTATAGTTGTTCATGGTTTTATTTCAAGTGTATGCCATAATATAATTTGAAGAAAGAATCAAAACTGATTATAGATCTTACTTGTAAAAGTGGTCGATAAAAATATAACAGGATGAGTGGTAATAAGAGTAAAACCGGTGACGTGTTAAAAGCCCAAATTTTGGGGTTTTACAGCACCTACCCGTTATTTTAGCTTTGTCCTCAAAGCTTAAGATGAAGTTACTCGTCCAGGGAACAAGTGAGGACACTTTTTCTTGAACGTGTAATCTCGTGAATTCAAGTTTAGACTCATAGATGATATAGTTATAGATCGTATGCCCCCGATGAGTAAATTTTAATTTACAAAGTACTTATCTTTTATGTTTTGATAATTTACACATTTGGTCCTTCTATATTTGTAATGTGGCCTTTAGAGCACAAATAGTTTCCAATTAAAAATAACTTAGGGCTCAATTTATTTTCAAAAGTGGCAAAATCAACCTCTAGGGTTTTTAATCCGTGTTAAATCAACCAGGGATTCTTTCAAGTTTGTTAATGTCTACGTTTAGCCCTTAAGAATTTGTAAAAGGTTCATTAAATCATATTCGAGTTCTAATAAGTTTACCAAGTGGATAGAATAGGACAAGTTTGTTTTAAGTCTTGGTTTTTATTTAAGTAGGCTTCCCGATATACTTCTAGCCATAAGTTGCGTAGAGAAAGAGTACTTCAAATGATGGAAATCGAAGAAGAGACCAAGAATAAAGAAGTGTGTATCCCTGGTGAGATGCTGAAAGGGTCATGCATCTACTGTTGGTGGTTCAAAATTTGCACAAATTTCGACTTCTAAAAGGAGGAAGTCATTCATTTCAAGGCTTGTTAGACAAATGTATTGTCGAACTTAATTGGATGCAAAGAGGAAGAAGATTGTCCAAAAGTATGAGACATCAATTATCTCTTTCTGGAGGGTGACAAACATAACCCTACAATATACACCCATTGTGAGTTGGGCACGTCTTTTATGCTTGGGTTTGTTTTCCTCGTCGATTTGAGAAATGCGAGCTTAGAAGATAAGGCATCCTCTTACCAAGTATTTCTGGGCTTCGATATAAGGGATGACACTAAGTCTAGTGTCGATAAAGTCTGTGTCACCGTCGCCTTGAATGATCGAGGTTTCATTTCCTCATGGCAGATGAAACAACTTTATTTTCTGTGACACCCCAAAGGGGTCAACTGAAACGGAGGTGGGCACCCCAAAAAGGGTTTAAAATGCAGCGGAAATGGTATTTGGGTTAAGGATAAGCCAAAAGTCAAGAGCACAATGCTTTGATCTAAAAGAGATGAACACGAATCTTTCTATGTTTCTGGGTGAGGATGTAATGACATCAGATATAAGTTATTTTAAGGATACGATATTATTGGAGGAATTCGCGAGTCAAAAAGGATTACATTCCATAATTGGATAAATAAAATAACATCAATTATGAGTCATGTCGAATATATTTAAGCTCGTGTGATTATAAATTTCTGTTTACATCGATAAGCTTCCTCATCCATGTAAGGTAAAATTCATAACTCCATTCGGTGACCTATGATTTCTTTATTCAAACAAAAAAGCATCCTAATTCGTTTCAATAAGGATTTCATAGCCCACCTTACCTAAATATTTCCGGCAAGGCTTATTATTTAAAATAAATATAATATCTAAGATAATAGATATTATTAAGATACTTTACAGCCCGTTTGCTTATAACCTTCGTCTTCAGACGTCCCATAACATCTTAATATGAAGTTATAAATAAACTTCTGGTCCGGTGGCTTAAGATTTCACTCTTAGACGTCACATAACGTCTTGAGAGGAAATCATCATTAACTTAGGATCAAAAGACTCAGGTCTCATATGTAATATATAGGATCATAAGTACTTTGATTTTAGGTTCCACCGCATCATTAATAGATGCAAACTTGTCCAAATAATACCACGTGAAAATACTATAAGCACACGTGTATAAGTCGTTAATAAGTCGTGGTCCGTAGATATACGTACAAAATTATAAGTGTGAGAAAATAAATGTTGACGCGCGATAACGTGCGCAAGAATACGTATCAAACAAGGAACTCATATATATAATATAATGATATATTACAATCATAAGTATAGGCATTGTATCATATAGTTGCTTCTAGTAAGGTATATATACCTATATACACGTAATAGCAAGTTCAAACATCTAATAAAATGTAGTAGACGGAATAATGCTCCCTAGTGTGTTTTTAAATATTCCAGTATGTACGGTGGTTGTAAATCCGTTCTTATTATGTGGCCAGTCAGTTTTCCAAGTAGTCAAAATAGACCAACCGGTTTATAGTTATCAATTAATTATAAGAAATAATTAGCGTATATGAAATGATTAGCGTATAAGCTTAAGCTTGATATAAAATCAATCATGGAGGATTTTAAAAATCTTAGTATAAGATTTTCAAGATTTATTTGGATTTCATTATAATACCAACTCGTTTTTAGGCAATCCATTTATGTTACTGTATTTTAGCTAAATACATCGTTGTACAAGTATTAATAACTTCCATTTAAACTTGTTATTAAAAATATCATTTAAGTAAAAGTATTTTACTTACCATAGTTTTATTTTACTTTTATAATCTACGTACCTTAAATTTCTAATTTTTATGAACAGTTATAAAAGTAACAACACTTTATTATATTTAATTTAATGTCCCCAAAGTTTTCGCAAGTTAAATAATAACCCTTAGTTTACAAGTTTCAGAAAATGATGGTTCTAGTCCATTTAGTTTAGTATTCGCTCAAGTTTTAATACATTAAATGAAATATGGGGTTGCCTAAGTTTCGGTTATGGGCAAAACAAGTTTCAATGTCACGATTTTAATCCATGAGTTTAATGAATTGACATTTTTAGTCTAAAAGTTTTTATGAGATATATTTTTGGTATCAAAACTTTGTTTAAGTATAAAATCACTAAGTGGGCTTATTAAATGTGCCAAAAGAGCTAAAAGGCTTCTCAAACCCTTATTGAGCTTACAAGACCCATTAACAATTTTTGTGAGCTAAGGATTTCTTAATGGGCCTAATTACATTTTTAGAACCATTAATATTACAAATTTTACTACAGACAATAAATGGGCCTAATGGGCTTCCTAATGGACCTAAACATATTTTAGTCAATTAATAATACTTAAGCATTATCTAGGTGTGAAGTTTATGAAACCTTACAAGCTTATTACTGGTTTGTAAAGATTAAGTCTAGATCTCTAAATAGAGAGTAAAAACCTACGGTATGTTTTATTTCCGTGTTTTAAATGAAATCCAAGTTGGTTACAAGTTTGTATATTAATTATAAGCTTCACAGTATTTCAAGATAGAGTCCAATCTTGTTTTATGTTTACATTTAATTTACGGGGTCCCAAAAATTAAGATTTAGGGTTTATTGTAAGTTCACAAGTTTATTATAAGTTCGAAAATGAATCAGATAGCCCAAGCTATATTTCTTTCCCATGTGTTTTCATTATGAAATCTAGGTTTAAAAGGTAAATTTTAAAGTCCATACATAAGATCTAGGTTTTTACAAGTTTGTTATAAGTTCAATAGGATTTAATCAAGATCTCAAACAAAAATAATCAAATTTTAGATTTTTCTCAAGATATATAAAAGTCTAGTTAAGTTTACCAAAGACGTGGTAAGGATTTTCAAAGATACATTAAGATTTAAAAAAAATCAAATTTAAATTTTTCCAAAATTTAATTAAGTTTTTCCAAAATACAATTATTCAAGAAAAGATTTCAAAATCCTTTTATTTTATTATTTGTTTCTTTGCTAAGTTATATATAAAAATCTATTCCAAATTTTTCAAGATTTTCAAAAATCTATTTTTGATTTTCCAAGATTTTCCAAAATATATTTTAGATTTTCCAAGATTTATAAAAATCTGTTTAGATTTACCAGGATTTATAAAATCTAATTTATATCTTCCAAAGGTTTCCATTTTTCATATTTCCAGGAGTTTGTTATGTATTATGTTGTTTGTGGTTATAATGCATTGTTCGGACCATCATACTTTAGAAGCCATTCTATAAACGTTTGAGGAGCGAGAGCACTTTAAATCGTAAACCCAACCACCCAGTCAAAACGTAATATCGAGATGGAACATCTTTAGTATAAAGCTCCCTACTAATATGGCATGTTTGTAAGTTTTATTAAATACTTAAGTATTTTAATATTTTAATATCCCTCATAAAGATATTAAACAGTCGTAATACGTAAAGTACGTAAATGGTTAGCATCTATTACTACCATAAATATAAATGCATAAGTTAATGAATTGCATTTAAATAATATAGTTATGCATGCTCTCTATGCTATATGCTCTCTAAGTATGTACCGTCAAAAACCCAGTTTTTGAAATCTAAGTTTTTGAAAATTCTGTCCGGTTATAGTTCAATTAATAAAATAGAAAAACAATTTTATTTTTGATCTGATTCTCTATAACCATTCGCTCTGATACCATTCTGTGACACCCCCAAATCAGGTTTGCAGCGGAATAGTAATTGGGTGTCAGTAGGTGGATCACAGAACAAATGGCATACAAAGCATTGATCATAATTATATGATTTGAAATACAATTGATACAAATATGGTTTTAGTACAATCAGTTGAAATGTTAAATATCAGTTGTTACAAATATCCCCGTGAAAACAGATCCCCCAATTATTATGATGCTGCTATATGATGCTCAGTCCATGCTCAAATAATCCAGCTTAATTTCCTGAGAAAAACATGCTTAAAAGAGTCAACATAAAGTTGGTGAATTCATAGAGGTTTGTAAAATCATAGTTCAGGACTGTATATTGTCCTACATAGTGTTGCACAAAGTTTGATATAAAAATCAAGTGTAGGATCTCAAATATCCCATATAGTATTTCATAAGGTTTGATAATAATCAAGTTCATGTATATCAGTATGTTCCATGTATTAATGTAAATAATAAAAGGTCAAGTTTAGAATCGCAAACATCACATACATAGTATCGCACAAAGCCAAATACTATAAGGTAATTACATTCCCATATTGCCCGAAACTGAGACTTGACATTTAAGTCCTCGACAGATGAGGACCCTTCGCCTTATCATTATCACGGCACCCATAACAAAAATAAGTTCTTAAATGTGAAACATTTGTTGTCCCGGCCGAGGCACAGTGAGCATGACTCACCCAGATGGGGACGGTCAATCCCAAATAGATCTATTTATAACATTCAGGTAATTCAAAAATTCTAACAGTTTCGGATGCACGGGTTATGCGGGTTCATCTACAATAGGCAATCGTAATTAAGGGTAACAGTTCAGTTTGCGTTTCCTCGATCAACAGTTTATTAAATATAAGATATCAAAATCATATAGTCAAAACAAGTTAACGCATGTCTCCCCCTCGCGGGTTAGTAAAAACATAAATAGTAGTGAAAGGCGAGGCTATGAACTCACCTAAATAGCAGTGCCCGAATAATATCACAGATAGTCCAAATAGTATGCTCACGATACAGTTAATTACCTAAGTAATTAATTGGGTCTCAGTATATGTACAAATATAATGCACATATAAATGCAGATGATGAAAATGCATGATCACGGATTTAATAAGTTGTTATCGTTTTTAGTGTTAAACTTATTGTAAGTTATCGTAACATGTACACTTTTAATTTAATAAAGTGTATTTACCCCGTTCGAATTGTAACAGTTCAAATGAATTAAATAAAATGATTTATTTAATTAGGACTTGTATAAATTTAATGTTTCATAAACGTCCTTCAAGTTCCGATTGTACACAATTAGTCCTCCATGTTTCACAACTTATAATATAGCCCTTATAGTTTATTATATTAAATAATATTAATAAAACTTAAGTTAAATTGCACACGAGTCCTTGCTTTTAATATAGTTACCAAAACAGCCCCCTAGGGCTTGCTAAACTTTCAGAAAATGGCAAGATTGGCCCTTGTGTTTCAAGTGTTTTGTGACATAAACATTGATTTTTGAAAGCCATTTACGGGTTCGTTATTTAACCATAAAATGAACGGAAAACATATTTGTATTCTCGGACACGCCGTATACAAGTTTCGTTCTTTAAGTTTGCATGAAAATGGCTTTAAAGTGGGTAAAAACGCATGTGAAGTCAGCGGGTCAGAAATCTTTGTTTTCATCAGCTTTTAAGGTGTGCGAGGCAGATTTTTAAAGGGCTGTAACTTATTCGTTATAGATCCGTTTTTAGTGTTCTTGGTATCTATGGAAAGATAGCCAGGAGATCTACAATATCCTAATTAGTGTCGGGTTACAGATCTAACTCTAACTCGCTAAAAACGCAGCCAAAGTCGGCTGGTCAGCCTACATGTACATGCTGTCAGCTTTTTATCCAAGTGCTGACAGCTTTTAATGTTCAAACGCAGGTTTTCAAAGTCAGTTTTCGGATTCGTTATAGCTCCGTTTTGGGTGATTCAAAAGGCTGTGGAAAGCTGGCTAGGTGATCTACGAAATGCCTCCATAAACAGATCTATAGTCGGGGTCCTACTAGGTCTAAACAGGGTCTAAAGTTGGCTACTCGGGCTACTTTTACACATAAAATAACGCCTATGCTTAATTTGTTTAACCTAGCAAACGTAGTCCGTTTGTGTTCAAATTTGGAAGGGTTACTATTAAAGGGATAACTTAAGACCTAATGCTCTCGTTTTTGCCCAGCCCGTGTTTTATATGCACGTTTCCCAAGGGTGTGTTACTACATCAGGAGGTTTAGCTACTAGTACATGTTATGGGATTATGCTATTGATAAATTTTATACAAGTTGTATAAATCTAAGGATCTAGTCGTGACATATATATATATATATGTGTATATGGATCTTTACAAGTTCATAAATTTAGATCTATAGTTGTTCATGGTTTTATTTCAAGTGTATGTCATAATATAATTTGAAGAAAGAATCAAAAGTGATTATAGATCTTACTTGTAAAAGTGCTCGATAAAAATATAACAGGATGAGTGGTAATAAGAGTAAACCGGTGACGTGTCAAAAGCCCAAATTTTGAGGTTTTACAATGGCAGTATGCGTTTAGAGCTGAATAAGATCATGATTAGGAACCATTATCCATTACCAAGAATCGATGATCTGTTTGACCAACTTTAGGGTGCCAAACATTTCTCCAAGATTGATCTAAGATCCGGTTATCATCAGCTTCGAGTTAAAGAGCAGGATATTCTGAAGACTGCATTTCGCACCAGATATGGCCTTTATGAGTTCGTTGTCATGCCTTTCGGACTCACTAATGCTCCTGAGGTTTTCATGGACCTTATGAACCGCGTCTTCCACGAGTACTTAGATAAATTTTTTATCATCTTCATCGATGACATCCTCATCTTCTCTAAATCCAAGGAAGAATATGAAGAACATCTATGTATTGTGCTTCTGATTCTTCATCAGAAGCAGTTGTATGCCAAATTTTCTAAGTGTGAATTTTGTCTAAACAAGGTGGCATTCTTAGGCCACATTGTCTCCGCAGAAGGGATTACTATGGATCATGCGAAGGTTGAAGCTATCACTAAATGGCCAAGACCGACGTCTGCAACTAAGGTTCTTAATTTCCTAGGCTTAGCTGGTTATTACCGCAGATTCGTGGAGAATTTTTCAAGACTAGCCTTACCTTTTACCAAGTTGATGTGGAAACGAGAGAAATTCGTTTGGACTGATGAGCAGGAGAATGTTGATCCCAAACTTAGATCTATTAGCTTTGTGTTAAACGAGATTGAATAAGATTAACACTTAGAGAAACATCGTGTATTTAACAAACTAAGTGTTATGCGGAATTAACACTTAGAACAAAGAACAAACAAACAATGTAAACCATGCTGTTTCATTAGCATGGGATTCCATACGTTATAGGGCTTTGATGGTTAATTGGTACCATGATGTTTGGTTCGCTCATTGTATTCCTCTTCACTCTATTTACTTGTGGTTAGTGGTTAGAAGAAAATTGATGACTCAAGATCGGCTTAGGCAATGGGATGTTGGCCCTTTTGGTGGATTTAAGCCTTCTTCGATGTTCTTATTCTGTGCAGGTTTGGTCTAAGGTTCGGGTCCTCTGTGATATGGATAGCGTCCCCCCTCGAATTGATGATATTTTAGCTTATGTTATTCCAATTTCTAAGGGAAATTCTTGCCCTAGCATCCTTGCACGTCTTGTGTTGGCTGCTACTGCGTACTTTATATGGATGGAACGTAATTCAAGACTTTTCAAGAAAAAGCAGATGGCGGTTGATCAGCTTGTTCAGATTATTTGTGATACTATTCGATTGAAGTTTATTTCATTTCGTTTTAAGAAGTTGTCTACCAGGTCGAGTTTGCTGCTTGACAAATGGAGGGTGCCAAGCTTTAGAGTTTTTCACGACCGGTTTGGGTAAAATTACATGATGTGCCTATTCAAGTTTTTGAAGAAGATGGAATTAGTTTGATTGATTCTTTCATTGGTAAACCTGTAATGCTAGATTCCTATACTAGTTCTATGTGTAAGGAGTCATGGGTTCGGAGTAGTTTTGCTAGATTCTTAATTGAGGTTAATGGTGAGGCTGATTTTGTGGAGGTGGTTACAATTGGTGACCCTTCTCTTCCGGGGGAGGGTTTTACAAAGGAAACTATATGTATTGAATATGAATGGAGACCTCTTAGATGTGTTGAGTGTAAGACTTTTGGTCACTCTCTTGATAAATGCTCTAATAAAGTGGTTGTTTCTCCTATAGTTCCTACTGCTAGTACTGGTCTGATATGAGCAAAAACACATATCAATTTATCAACAAATCACCCTAAAACACAATAAAAATACCTAAACTTTGTGCTATAAAGCGGAATTATATGGTATGTTTTGTGTTTGTGCTCAAATAGGTAAGAAGGATACAATTTCAAGCAAACAAAAGAAAATCAAGCTTAATTTGATGAAAAAGACAAAGAAGGATCAAAAGTGACAAAACTTTGAAGACAAAGGACCTATCTTGACAATCTGCCAAAGATGAAGGACCAAAAGTGTAAATATGACAAAGTCAAGATCAAAGTCAAATCTGGTCAACTCTTAAGTCAATCAAGTCAAAAGAGCTTTTTGATCAAGTTTGCAAGTGGAAGGACTTAAATTGCCAAAAGAATGAAGAATATAGCTCAAAATTACATTCTGCCAAGTTAAAGGACTGATTCTGCCATTTTTGGAAAGTAAAACTTAGCTTGATCCGTGTGATATGCTATCAACCAATGGGAAATGAGGAATCAAGTGACCAGGATCACCAACTCATCTCATTTATTACCCACTTTCATCCGCCAGCATTTATTGGCCAAATCCCAACAGTGTTGCGCACTAACTTCTTTCTCAACCAATTAAAAAACGCCATGCAATAAATAGAATTATCCACTTTGGATAATGATCCGTGTGCCTAGCCCTTAACCAATGACAATATGACACTTGTCATCTTCTTCAACGCATATTACCAGGATCGAGTTTGAGCTAGAGGCAATTTCAGGAGATGGTATAAACATTAAAAGTGATCGTTTTCAAGAGACGAATTCAATGATCACAATCAATTACACTCAAGATCAACAACAAAGAAATCCCCAAATGTGTTCATAACCTGTAAAATTCAATTGAGCTGAATTGTCCACGTGGAAGTTTCTGATTGGATCTAACACGTCACCAACCCCAACCACTTCACATCTGCAATCTATAAATACCCTAGATTAGCTCATTTCTTGTATTGTAGAAAAAGTGTGAAATCACACACACTTTTAGTTTTCTCTCAACTCATTTTAGTTTTAGCTTAACAACTCAAGAGTCTGACAAACGCTTGAGTCTGTTATAGTTAGTTGTAACAGATTACCAGCCTTGTAACTACTTCTTCAATTCAATCAATAAAAATTTCCATTTTCCCCTCTAAATTCTCATTACTTATCTACTGTTCATAACTGCTTCATTGTTACCTTGTGATGCTGTTAGTTTGTTATGATCACCACTTGATCATAGTGAGCTATTTGTGAAGATTGTAGCTGTTGTACCTGTTTTGTTCATCCAATTCCAAGTTCTAGCAGATTTTGAAGAATTCAGTTCATTAATGGAGATTTGGTGTTAGAAAGCTGTTGATTGGTAACTGATTGATGTGTTCTAGTGCTAAGGTGGTGGTTAGCACTAGATTAGAGAGCTCAGCGCTCCTCTACTCCCCAAAGGAGGCTTAAGCATAAGGTTTCACTTTCTGAGTTACTAGTTCCACTTAACTGTTGAATGCATGCTTCATTCCTAGTTAATTTTGATTGATTGCATGATAAAATGTGTTTTAGCTTGTTATTGAACTGATTTCAGTGATTTGTAGCTTAAGTGTAGCTTTATCTTGCTTATAGCCTTAGTACTTGTCCTGTTTTTCAACATTCATCAGTCACTTAGCCTTAATAGTCCTTTTGGGATCTAGTTGTTTTAACTGCTTGTTTCTAGTTCAAATACACTTCATTTCAGCTATTGAACTTAGTGTGATATTACTCTTAATTCAGTCTAATCATTTGCTCAAAAATTCTTCATAAAAGCTTGAAAAATTTCAGTAAAGTAGTGTTTGGTATTAGCTTTGATTTGCTTTTCAAGTGTTAGTATTTGGAAAACTTTGGTTCATTTCTAGTCAACAAGTCATAACAATTAGTTTTGAGTCACTTTTAAGTCAAGGTTCTAGTCAAAAAGGCAATTGGTCATTAAAAAGGTTTGGGTTAGTTTTTAACAAGCATATTTTCAGAAAGTTGTGATTTTGATCTGATTAGCATTTCTTTAATAATAGATGAAATCATTCCAAACCAGTCCTCATCTTTCAGTCAATATATGAAGTTTGAGTGTGTATAAGGAAATTGTACGGTATCTAATATTGAGCAAGTAATAAGCCAAAGAATCAGCATTAGAGCAAATGCAATTCCCTGTAGTAAAATGCAAACTGAATTTTCATATCTCATTTTCCACTTCATAAAATAGCTGATTTTCTTTCACATTTCTATTCCAATAGTGTTCCTGGATAAATTTTGAGATTTTGAGCTTTTTGAAAATTCTGGTCAACGAAAGTCAACATAAGCACAATTTTAGCTTATTTTCATATTTAGGATTTATTACTTGATCATTTTCCTTAAGACTTGATTTCCCGTCTTTCTTTTGAGCTGTTTAACAAGAATTTTCATTAAAATCAAGTAGTGCAAGTCTGGCTTAACTGGTAGCTTAATTTGAGCTTATTGGATTTAGCTTATCAGAGTTCTAGTCACTTTTAGCTAAATTCCTTGGATAAGTCTAGCTAATTTTTGATTTTAAGTCTTTTGCAACTGGTTTGATCAAATTTGGTTGAGAAATAAGCTCAAACGAGCTTATTTTGTTATTGAACCCGTTTTTGTTAAAAAAGTTGTGAAAATTGCATTTTGGTCCTTGTTGTATTAATCAGTTTTAAAACTTAGCTAATCTTTCTACTTTTTTAGGGTTTTCAAATAATTAGTCCTTATATTTTCAGATTTGTTCAAAGTTAGTTAGGCTGTTTTCAATTAGTTGGAATTTGGTTACATTGTTTGGATAATATTCATTTTCAGTCCATATAGTTTACTATTTTTACACATTTAGTCCTTAGACTTTTTAGCTTTACATTTTTAGCATTTATATTTCATAAAATTTACATTTCCAGTCCTTATAGTTTGTAGAATTTACATTTGGCATTTTATTTGAATATAAACTTGGTATGTGCATCTTGTTTTACATATAAGTAGACGGTATTTTTCATTTTAGCAAGGCTTGTTTGAATTAGCAATAGAATATCCAAAAAAACTTTACCAACCAAAAACAATTAAAAACCCGATCTTGTTAGGACTTTCAATTTGTTAAGAACTGAGAAAAACGAACTTCAACTATACACATTTCAAATGGCGCCGCTGCCGGTTCTATGACTTTACGAGAGACTATCGATTGACGGTTTTCATTGGCTTTTGGGATCCGTTCACCTAGTGAACGTTATTTTTACGTATCATAAATCTAAAACAAATAAAAAATAAAAAATATAAAAATATATAAAAACTAAAAAATTAACAAAACAATTCTTTTCCTAAAGAATTGACCAAACAAATTAAAAAATCCAAAAAGCAATCTTTTTCCTAAGAGATTGAACCCAAAAATATATATTATTGGATTCTCTCGGTTTTTATGTATATATAGTATTTTCTCTTAAAAACTCATAAATACAAAAATATTTTCCATATATTATTATAAGTAAATACGTATACGTATAAGAACAACCAATTCACATATTCTCCATAAGTATTGCCAAGGCAATACACCGTGTTGAGGGGCATTCCGGTCCTTGACACGTGTATCGATCAAACAAAATAAAGCAAGAATAGATAAATACTTCCAATAAACAACAATTCGAAGAATACAAACAATAAAGTGAATAGAAAGGCGATGTGCTATAAAATGCCATCTAAGGGTCAATAGGTACTTAAGTGCTTCGCGCCACCTAACCCCCCGTTCACTTGAGAGTATTCTAAGAAGGAAGTCTTCATTGGGGGTCTTGCACCTAAGTAGTACATACGTATATTATTATTTTCTTGTGGATATTTCATATTGAAACTCGAAGAGGATAATCCTTTTATCTTTAAAGTCACACGAGAGCTTCTCTCTCATTCCTCGTATTGAGTTGCATGCTCACTCGCGGGCGTGCACAAATACCGATTGGTGTACAACCTCTTTCGTCCGAAAAGGAAGAAAAAGAGAAAGAGTAAGACCACCACCGTCCATCAAGCCGATCACGAGAATCGTGCTTTGATTCATCCACAACAAGAAGCCATGGCTGTTGATAATCGTTCTTTGATGGAACGTTTGCAATCCAATGTTCACGAATATGCCGATGCTATCAAGATTCCCGACATTCCCGCAAATTCATTTGAGCTAAAAACGGCTATGATTACCTTGGTTTCAAACACACCTTTCTATGTTCACAAGAATGATAATCCTCATGATCACCTTAAGAGATTCCTTGGTCTTTGCAATACCATTAAGTACAATGGAGTTCCACATGATGCTATTAAGTTGATATTAGTGCAATTTTCACTAGAGGGACCCGCTAAGCATTGGTTAAACACCCAACCACCCGATAGTATCACCACATGGGATGGTTTCACCACTAAGTTTTTGAACAAGTTCTTTCCGCCATCTAAGACCACGGCTTTGAGGAACTTAATTATAGGCTTTTAACAAAAACCTAGTCAATCCTTTAGTGATGCTTGGGAGGAGTTTAGAGAGTTATTGAGGAGATGCCCTAACCATGGATTGGATGAAGTTCACCAAATCAATACTTTCTATGATGGCCTTAAACCTCATCACCAAGATTCACTCAATGCTTCCGCGGGAGGGAATATTCTTCTTAAATCCATTCAAGAGGCTTTGGACATCATTGAGACCAAAGCAATGGTTCAAACAAACACTCAATTTTAAGAAAGGGTTCATGTTATCCAAAACAATTCTCAAACACCTTGTGATAACCAATTCCTCAAGTGTCACCAAGAGATCATTCAAAAGATAGATAGGGGTCATGAGATGAGTCTAAAGGCACACCAAGAAATGATTCAAGCTATTAAGAGCCTTTCATTGAACAATTCTTCAAATGATGTGAATGCCATTACTCTTTCTTGTGTAACTTGTGGAGGTACCCATTCCTATGAACAATGTGATAAGGTGCAAGGTTATCAAGGGGAATGTTATGCTTACCAAGAGGAACATCGTGAAAACTTCAAGCCAAATATCAATCCCAATAACCTTTCTTACAAGTCCCAAAATTACCTTACTCCACCGGGATTCCCACCCCAACCACCCACCCAACTTCAACAAAATCCTCCTCAAGTGTCACTACTACACAAAACGCTAAAGAGACCCCCTTAAAAAGACTGGTTATGAAAGAACATGTCTCTATGACCAAAACGGGTGGGAAGGGAATGCATGAAAACTGTTTTTTTTTTAAAAACAGTCTCCATAATGTGAATTCCAAAGAAACCTGTTTTTAAGATGCAACCAGTGTTTTTTATAAAACTAAAGACACTGGTTTTTACGTAACAACATGTCTCTATGTGATTGTTTTATGGACACCATTTTTTATTAAAAAACCAGTGTTTTTACACATTTTAAGACATTGGTTTTTAAAAAACCAGTCTTGTTTTTATTTTAATAGATTGTGGTTAATTTTTTTCTAAACTTAAAATCATAAGGACTAAACCGTACATACGTGTTTTTATAACATATTACATTTTTATACTTTATAAAATATATATGTGATTAAAGTATAAGGGCCATTAATACATAAAAAATTAAGAATCATAATTTTTGTAAAACTTATATATATTTACCTAATATGTAATTTTACTCGACGTATATATAAACCTACAATATAGTTTTAGTCGATCCAACCTACAACAGATTGTTAGTCAGTGAAACCTACAAACAGATACAAAAACCTACAACAACACAGATTCTTCCTGTAAGTATTTGTTCTTCAGTTGTTATTATTTAGTTGCATACGCGGGTTGATTACATATATGTTCTTGGTTGTTATTATTTTAGCTGTTGTAAGTCTGTGTGATTCACTTTTTTTATGCAATTATAATTAACATATACAGTTACAAAATTGAATATCTTTCAGATATTCATTCATTCATAATATATTACATAATGTAAAAGTCATGTCTAAACCCTTTATAAAGGGTGTCAAAATATATAACATTGCAACAACATACGTTGCAATTACCTGCACATAATTAACTAAGATATATCTAAACCCTTTATAAAGGGTGTCAAAAAAGATTAGGTTGCAACTGCCTATGTTGCAAGTTGCTGCACCTAACTATATACACAGTCACTGTTTTGGTTCACTGTTTTGATCGCACCGAATAACGTGTCAAGGATAACAGATAAGAAAAATAAACGATTATTAATCTTGCATCTTTCGTTTACCCTTGTTAAGCTGCTGAGTGTTAGCATTGACACCAATGGGTTTGATACATGGTAACTCGATAATGCAATGACTCACTGGTGGACCTCTCTTGACAACCTTTTTATTTGTTGATCCACTGGAACTGCATGTTCTTCGAGTTTTTTTGGGATTCCATGTCTCATCATCAGAATCCTCGTCATCGTCCTCATCTTCTTCATCTTCCTCGTCTTCTTCATTTTCAGCTTGTTCATCATCTTGTTCATCATCTAATAAACATATATTGAAAACCAATAAGGAGATGACAGATGCTTATAGGGAGATGTTAACCTACATCAAGTCTACGGTGGCTAAGAACTATAGTGAAAAGTCTATAAACAGTATCATGGATCTTGTGTCTGGGTCGGCTAGTCAAAACTTTGGTCTTTTGCAAGACTTCTATCAAACCACCTTGATAGCACTTGAAGAAACTAAAAACGAGGTAAAACTCTTCAGTTTTATTTATATAGTGAGCTTACCTGATAGTTTTATAGTTCTGTTGAAACCAGGGATGAAGCTACTTATAAACATGTTTTATAACTATAAAAGCCATCAAATAAAGTTTGCAATTCATAATAGCTAGACACCAAATTTTATCCAAAATACAGAAAGTGTTGCCAGACAATGGACAAGAAATTTGGGAATGGGATGAACTCATATATCATTTTTTATTGTCAAGACTTAATTTGCTATTTGTCCCACCCAAAACTAGAATCCTAGGTCAGTCACTGGTTGAAACAGATTTACCATTTTATAAAAGAAGTCGGAAATTACATACCTGGTTTAAAGGAACCTTTATAATTGAATTTTTTTGGAATTTTGAATTTACTCGAAACATCCTCATCTATCTGTATCCATTTTGAGAGTGGCCAGACAAGTTGTTCTGACCACCCATACTTTTCCTTGATGTAATCCGAGACTTCATCCCTGAGTTTTACAGATCCAGGAACAGGTTCTACAAAAACCAAAATATTAAAGTTAGTCCTTTTCATCAGATATTATACTTAAAAATCTAACAGTCCAAACTTCTATCCAACTGTTTTAACAAGCTACCTTGGATAAAGATTATTGGGACAGAAAAGGTTTTCGTTGAAGACTCAGTGCCTTCGTCTCTAAATTCAGCGAATATACCCTCAGTAAATTCGTCCAACATCTGTTGACTCCACGTCTTATTTGGTTTTCCATATTTGGCAACACCCCACTCCCACATTTCATCGGTCACTAGGCGCACTTTTTTGTCATAGTGCGTGGTTCCTACACTAATAAAAGACATTCGGTTAATAAAGGTACTAAAATATGTAAACTACAAAAAAAGGCTAAAAATGAAAACATAATTTGATGATTACATACCTTGCTTATAGAAGCGTTGAAAAGAAAACGTACTTGAAACGTCCGCATCAATAACTCTCCACGTTTGTGGACTGTAATCCATCTGCCCGTAATTTGTTACAACGTATTCCCAAATTTTTTCGACTTTTTCTACAATGTCAACTTCAATCCAGTTAGTATTAGAAAATAACCACAACACAACCTATCTACATATAACCCTATATTAACAGATAATATAAGGGCACGTTTGGTTTACAGTCCACACTAAGTATTAGAAAATCAGTAGACTCTCGCCCCTGTCGCATCTACAGGCCATAAGAGTGACTGGCCCTTACTGCATTGTATGACCCTAAGAAATCTAGAAGCTCTCCTTCGTTTATCCTAAGACACTACAACTAAAATTCCCTTTTAGTAAATCAATTAAACAAACAACACATACATGTATGTACTCTTTGACTATAAAGGTGCGTTTAGACGTGATTTTTTAAAAATAATCATGCATATGACAAATTAGATGTATCTTAGTTTTTTTATAATCATTTTGAAACTACAACACGTGTACAACAACATTCATAGGTACGTATCTAACCTATATACTTATGCTTAGTAAAATATTATGTCCCCATAAAAACTATAATCATTTTGTATTAATCAAACCTAAACACTAACTTGTGACCTATTTCAATGTACAAAAAATCATAGCCCTTAAAATGAGCATTCCTAAGCACCTTTAAACTTATTTCTAATTAAGGCGTCATTCACAATAAAGTGTATATGTCGTTTTGTTTAGTAGACTATTTATAGATCTATTTTATAAGGACCTTATGCTACCTGTTACATAATAAGCAAGTGATTATGTGATAACTAATCATAACTCAAAAACAGGTGTGGGTGTTTGGCAACACGTTTAAAAGCAATACACTATATGTGTTGCTGTTGAAAGTGTTGCCAAACACCCCTTTAGCAGAGCAATAAAATACATATACAAAACCTATATGTAAAAGACCCTTTGATGGATTTCTGCCCAAGAACTATGCAGATTATTTTGTATTAATCTTTACACAGGTGGTTAGGCGTCAATATAGTAAGCCAAACCGTTATGGATTTATATTCTTTTAACATATTGGGTTGCTTTGTGTGTATCTATAAAGTTGCTCTCACTAAAGGCTATATGAGGTTAATTGTCGTATTAGTCGTCAAAAATTAACTATTTCATGGTAAGTTTTGGTTTTCTTAAGTACCAGAAACCTGATTATTAGTAACTTTAAACTCATATTCATAACTTTATACTTACAAAGATATTATGGAGTACGATTTAACAACTCTTCATACAGGGAAGCTACTTCAAAACAAAAGTATAAATCATATACTACTAAATCCAAACATGGGTTTATATTTTTGTACATATATTTTATACTTTTACGGTTTTATATTCTTTTACCGTTTAATTTAAGGTAAAAAATCAAAGTTATCTTATACATCACTTTTACTCTATTCAAGCAAGACTTACCGAATAGCTTCTAATAAGCCCAAATATAAGCCGAAATTAACACCTCCTAATAAGCACAAATATAAGCCGAAATAAGCCCAAATATAAGCCGAAACAAACAACCCTTTATATAATCATAACTTCCAAAATAAGACCGAAAAAAGGGGTAAAACTTACCAAACATTAGTGTTGATTTTTGAAAGATCGAATTAGATTGAAATTATCGGTGATAGTGTGTGTTTTTAGTGTGTGAAATGATCGGTTTGATTAAGTGAAGTTGTGTTTGACTTACTGAGTGGTTGAGAAAGTAAATGTGTGTTAGGTGCAGATTAGGTGTTAAGTGAATGCGTTTAATTTTTAGCAGGTTTGAGTTTTTATAAAAAAAAAATTCAAAAAATCTTGGCCAGGACTCGAACCTGCGCCGTTTACACCACACACCAACACCTCAACCAACTGCCCTAGGGTCTTTGACTGTTATACCTTTGCACAATTTATTATTTAAGGGGTGATGTGGTTTTGCTTATTAACTTCGTTAATGTATTAACTTATAACATGTTTATATCAGGCACATTTTAGACTACAAAATGATAAACTGATTAAAAAACAGACACTTTTATCATGTGCTATCAAGTGGAAGGCCTTCAAAACAAAACTAAGGATGAAATTCATGCTAAAAAACATATCCCTGTTAACTAAATGGACATACATAGAGCAAGATGTGTGGGATCAATTCTGCCTGAATGAAAACACGGCTGCCAAAAATGTTAGTTTCACTGCTTTTTTTATCATTATACTATACTATTAATATAGATATGTTTATAATTCAGTTTACTCGCTTGTGTAGAAACTGCGTGCGCAAGCCCGTACACGAGGACAAAAACCAATAACTCGTCCTCGTGTAGGACCAAAAGGGTACCACGGTTTTGAGAAACAGTGGGAAGAGGAGCGAAATGATCCTGATAGGGCGACCGAACTTCACTTAATACCGGATATTCGTTCAAGCAACTACTGTTTAGCCCGGGCTCCAAGAGACAAGGATGGGATCAAGCCATTGTCTGCTCATTTAATTGATGTTTCTAAGAAGTTGGTATGTGTCATTCTTAATCTAATATGATCTACAACTGCATATATCTAAGTTTTCTAGTTCTGGTACATTAATTACATTTTTTAGGTACTGTAGGTAGAAGCAGCCAATGAGTTATCACAAAATTCAAACGAATCTAACTCGGGAATAGATGCCATCATAAAGGTGTTTGGACCAGAACATGGAGGACGCACCAGGGGGGTCGGTTGTGATATAGGGTATAAAAAGGGAGTTGATGGATATGTCAGGAAAAAGAGGACCTCAAAAGACAACGAAGAGCTACGCAATGAAGTGCGCCAACAGATGAAAGAAGAACTAAAGTCAGGTGACTTTTGATTGGAAATGAGGGCGGAACTTGAGAAGGAATTAAGAAGTAAAATTCTAGCTGAACATAATTTATCACCAACGGAAGATGATGTCAGAAGATCGGTGGAGCTGAAGTCGAGTCTTGACTCGAACACAAACAGCGTTTCGTTGGAACAAGGGGAACATAATCAGTTAAGTTCAAACAATGTCATCAAGAGACAATGCATACAGGTTAACATTTTCTAATTAGCCTTGTATTAATTGTTAATGTGCTTATTTTGTTTTCTAACTATTTGAAACGTTTTATTTAGGAGGTGCCCACAACATCGTAAGGAAGGAACAAGGGGAACAGAATCAGCGAAGTTCAAACAATGTCTTTAAGATACAATGCATACAGTTTAACTACTTCAGTTTTGTAATTAGCCTTGTATGAAATGTTAAATTGCTTATTTTGTTTTCTCACTACTTGATACATTTTATTTAGGAGGAAACCTACGGCTGCTTGTACGTCCCTTGTTGTGCTTTAGCTGGGAAGCCAGCGATGTGTGCCTTTGCAACAATATATCCGATTCTTGAAAATGGTATGGTACATTTTTAGAAATTAAGAAAAGGTCACATGAAGGTATCAGTTCACAAAGTTATGGAAAACCATAAAAATATGGAGCTCCCTGTGCCGAACGATGAACTGCCTTGTTTAGAGTCCGTAGTGAACGGCTTTATCCAATGGCTGATTTTTGCTATTGGTCGCTATAAGGTATTATGATAGTTTATATACAAGTTGTCATAATAAAGTTTTTGCTAACTTAGTTGGATTGTTATTCGTAGGGAACGTCCAAACAACCTGTAACATAAGTTCCAACGAAACGTTTGGTGCCTCAACCTGAATCGGCACCTTCATCAAAAAAAGGGAAAAGTAAATGTTACCCCTAAAGAATTGAACATGAAGGACAAAGCATCTGAAGATGCAATCAAAAAACAAAAGTCGATAGAGCGGGTAAGACTTACTTTTATATCGTTATGTTGATTTGTGCATGTTATCATTATATGTCCTTTACTTTTTATGTTTAGCGTGTCTTCTTTGTGATGGATTTTATGTGTGACCGGATGATGTTTATTTGTCGGTTTGGTTAAACTTAAAGTATGTATCCAAATCGGTGTTTATGTAGTTGGGAATTGGGATGCAGTGAACTATTCATTATTCTGCAAGTCTGCAGCAAAACTGAACACCCCTGTATATATTAGGCCATCTAAACATCTCCTAATTTATCACTTGTTCAGTTCGTTTGGTTATAGTTTGAACTTATAGGTAGAACTGGATTAGTCACATTCGAGTTAACTGATTCAGTGATTGTAGAAGTTTTTTTCTTTAACATGTGTTTGGTAAAGCGAGTTAGAGTTCTCATTTTGATAATTTAGTTTAATTTTGGAGTTGGTTACAGTTTAGTTGGTTAGGATAGGATTTATTCAGTTTTACTTAATTCGAAGTTTTAAGTGTAATTTTCTCTAAATGGTAAACATAGCAGTCCGAACATCTCCTAATTATTGCAATTACAGAGAAGTGATATAAGTATTGGGTTTACTGTGTTTTAAAATCGGAAGAACCAAGTTTCAAGAGGAAGCGATAAACACCCCCTTAATATGCAGTTTCACATATTAGTGCTTTACTCTTAGGGAGCAACTCTTAATCTGATATAAACGACTGTTTATATGATAATGTTGATTTTTGTTTACTGTTTGTTATGTCAGGTTGAAAATGAGAAAGCTGACAACCGAAAGAAGTTGCACGATCTGCAAAATGATATACTCAGTAAACCACAGAATGTGATAGATGGGTATAATAATTGGATGAGCCGTGATGATATTGCTGAGCCGTATTCTATTGTTGTTAATCAGAAGGTTTTTAATGCAACTAAGGAGTTCTACTTTTCAATAAACACAACGGACATCATTGAGCTTTTGACAAACAAACAACTGGATATTGGCATCTTGACCCTATTTTCGAGGTAATTAATATATGTATTATTATATACTTCATTGCAAATGATTTTTTATATCACATAAATTTATGTTTATATCGTGTATGTTCGAACTAGGTCATTGTATCAGTAGAGGAACCACTACTCAAATAACAAGGTTGGTTTCCTTAACCCGATGAAGATTACCGCAGATTTGTGCTTTCATGAAAAGCTTGCAACAATGGACTACTTAGCTCAATCATTGACTTCTTACGATTTTTATCTTGCACCATTTCTACAAGGGTAACATCTCTTACCATCTTAATTATCATCTATATTTGTTCGTTCTTTTTTTTAATCCTAAAACGTATACAATAAATGCAGCCGGCATTATGTACTAATCATAATATGCCCCAAGGATGGTAAAGGTTTTATTTTGAATCCTCAAAAGGATTCACAAACTAATGAGAACTGTTACAGACTCGCTGGACTTGTGAACTCGTAAGTATTATTTAAAAAGTTTAATATTTCACATTTGTTGTTGTGTAATTTAACTTGCACATGTTCGTGGAATTTTTAGTGTCCTTGGTACTATGGAGTGTGATTTTCCTCTAGTGAATCGTCAGCCGGAAGATTAGGAGTGTGGATATTACGTCATGAAATGGATGCATGACTTCGTCCTGAAATATCAAACCAATAACTTTCCAAACACAGTAAGTCTTTTTTAAACCGTGTATACATTAGTTAGATAAGCTATTAGTATAGTTTAGGTTAAGGATACACTAAAATTAGTATCAATAAGCTATAGTAGTTGTGTTAGTATCCGTTAGTAGCCTTAACAACTCTTTCCACAAGCCAATGTTATAGCTTTTAATTCCCTTGGTTGGTCTGATTTGCATGTTGCTTTTATCTAGCTTATTGTGTTAATTTGATTAAATTACTTGTAGGTACCGTGGAATAACGAGCGTCCGTTGGATAAGAGAGAGTTGAACGCGATTGTTGAAGCTTGGTTTACATTGTGGCGACAAGTTTAATAAAAACAAATTTGATACGAAATATGTATTTGACAATTTTAATCCTTCCAATTAATAAAGTTCTCTTTATTTACATACATTTGTTGTTTATGACAATTCAAGTCCTTTAATTTAGTTTTTTATATAATTCTTGTATTTACATTATTCCATTGTAGAGGGTTAAATTTGTAAAATTTGGAATTTAATAAAAATGCCAATTTTTTTTTTAAAAAAACTAAGTAAAAAGTGACTGGTTTTTAAAAAAAACACATTTTTTACTCCATAAAAAGACTGGTTAGATGCTCTTAAAAAGACTGCTTTCTGGATATTAGTATGGATACCAATCTCTAAAGAGACTTGTTTTTATGAAGATAACCAGTGTCTATTCTTTTAATAGAGACTGGTTTCAAAACCAGTCTCTTTATGTTTCGAGCAAGGAGATCCTCCACAAAGAGACGTCCTACAAAACCAGTCTCTATTGCCTTTTTGGACCAGTCTCCATGGACTTTTTTGTAGTAGTGTGTTACAAAGGCATCAAGGTCAAAGACCACCTTACCAAGGGAATAATTACAAGGCACCCAATCATTTTCAACTTCAAGGAAATAACTTTTATCGACCAAATCAAGGATTTAATGCACCACCTCCACCTTATCCACAACAAGGTTTTTATCAAGGGAATGTGCAACCTAACCCCATGGATTTGATCCTTCAAAAGCTTACTTCTTATGAGAAACAAATTAAAGATGCTCAAGAGGAAAATAACAAGAAATTTGCTCTTCTTCAAAACCAAATTATGTATAATCAAAGACCACAAGGGGCTTTACCATCCAACACACAAACAAATCCAAGAGCAAACGTCAATGCTATTACAACAAGAAGTGGAAAGATAACAAAGGATCCTTCACCTCCTAAACCTCCTATTGTTCCACCCACTTTTGTTCCTACATGTGACAAGCCTTCTACCTCAACTTCACCACCTCATAATACTCCCATTCAATCAAACACACCTTCTCAACCTATTCCTACTTTTCCTCTACCTTCCACACCTCCAAATGAAGAAGCTAACAAAGACAAATCATCTACTACAACACCTATTCCACCTACACCAAAACCAACTCTTCCATAGCCTTCAAGGTTGAAAAAGGACAAGTTAAAGAACAAGGATGCCATCCAAGTCAAAAATTTCTTAAGAATGTTCAAGCAACTTAACATCAACATATCCTTTGCGGAAGCTCTTGCTTATATGCCAAAGTTTGCTAAGATGTTCAAGGATTTACTCTCAAACAAAGAAAAATTGGTTGATTTACCCAACACATCCCTTATTGAAAATTGTTCCGCCGTGCTACTTAAAACCTTACCAACAAAACTTGGAGATCCGGGGCGCTTCTTGATACCTTGTAATTTTCCTGGTGTAGAAAATTGCATGGCTTTGGCGGATCTAGGGGCAAGCATTAACCTCATGCCTTTATCGGTTTGGAAAAAACTCTCTCTTCCCGAGCTCACTCCCACTAGGATAACCCTTGAATTAGCCAACCGAACCATAGCTTACCCCGTAGGTATAGCGGAGGATGTGTTTGTAGGTGTGGATAAGTTTACATTTCCGGCCGACTTTGTAGTGGTGGATTATGACATGGATCCTAGAGTTCCTTTGATTGTTGATAGACCGTTTTTGAGAACGGGTCGTACTTTGATAGATGTGGCGGAAGGAGAATTAATTATGAGAGTAGAGGATGAGAAAGTGGTGTTTAAGTTAGGGAAAGTTTGTGATAGGAAAGAGGTTAAGGAGTCTAGACCGTGTGAGACTATTAACATAGTTGATGTGTTAGATGAAGTGTGTGATGAACACTTTCATGATGCTTTCAAGAGTACTAGTGATGAAATGCCCCATGTTGAAACTGTGGCCTCAATTGCTCCCTCTTTAACACCTTTTGGAGAGAGTGATTTCCTCTTGGAGGAATTTGAGTTAAACTTTCTTGGTGATGATGATTCTCCCATTAATTGGGAAGAAGATATTCTTACTATCCAAAAGTTGCTCAATGAGGATCCTATTCCTTCTCCTACTCCACAAGAAGTTACCAATGAAAATCCTTCCATAGTAAAACCTTCCATAGAGAGTCCACCTCCAGTTGAACTTAAGGACCTTCCATCCCACCTAGAGTATGCTTTCTTGGAGGGTAAAGACCAATTACCCGTGATCATTGCTAAAGAGTTGAAAGAGGATGAGAAGGAGCAACTTATTAAAGTCCTTAAGAAACACAAGAAAGATTTAGCTTGGAAAATATCCGACATAAGGGGAATTGATCCACATTTTTGTACACACAAAATCCTTATGGAGGATGATTACAAACCCGCCATTCAAAGTCAACGAAGAGTTAACCCAAAAATCCATGAGGTCATTAAGAAGGAAGTGATTAAACTCCTTGATGCGGGTATGATTTACCCCATTTCCGACTCTCCATGGGTTAGCCCGGTACATTGTGTTCCAAAGAAGGGTGGAATCACCGTAGTGCCTAATGAGAACAATGAGCTTATTCCTAAAAGACTTGTTACCGGTTGGAGAGTTTGTATTGACTATAGGAAACTCAATGAGGCTACTCGGAAAGACCATTTTCCATTACCTTTTATGGATCAAATGCTTGAACGCTTAGCGGGAAATGAGTACTATTGCTTTCTTGATGGCTTTTCGGGTTATTTCCAAATACCCATTGACCCTAAGGATCAAGAAAAGACCACATTCACTTGTCCCTACGGTACATTTGCTTACAAGAGGATGCCTTTTGGCTTATGTAATGCACCGGGGACGTTTCAAAGATGCATGATGGCGATTTTCCATGACATGATAGAGCAAACTATGGAGGTTTTTATGGATGATTTTTCCGTCTTTGGAAATTCATTTACCTCATATCTCACCAATCTAGAGAGAATGCTTAAGCGTTGTGAGGAAACACGTTTAGTGCTTAATTGGGAGAAATGTCACTTTATGGTGAAAGAGGGAATTGTTTTAGGACACAAAATATCCAACAAGGGATTAGAAGTGGATCGAGCTAAAATTGATGTGATTGCTAAGCTTCCCCCACCCACTTCGGTTAAAGGTGTGAGGAGTTTCTTAGGTCATGCGGGATTTTATAGGCGCTTTATACAAGATTTTTCTAAGATAGCTAGACCCATGACTCACCTCTTAGAAAAAGAGGCTCCTTTCATTTTTAACCAAGATTGTTTGGACTCTTTTGAGACTCTCAAGGAGAAATTGACAAAGGCTCCCGTTTTGGTTTCTCCAAATTGGGAATTACCTTTTGAGCTTATGTGTGATGCTAGTGATTATGCGGTGGGGGCCGTCTTAGGACAAAGAGTGAATAAGCATTTTCAACCTATACACTATGCGAGTAAAACCATGACCGGTGCACAACTTCATTACACTACCACGGAAAAAGAGTTGCTTGCTATAGTTTATGCTTTTGAGAAATTTAGACCATACCTTGTGCTATCCAAAACCATAGTGTATACGGATCATTCCGCTCTCAAGTGTCTCATGACAAAACAAGATGCTAAGCCTAGGCCTTTGCGATGGGTTTTGTTGCTCAAGAGTTTAAGATAGAAATTCGTGATAAGAAAGGGGCCGAGAATTTAGCGGCGGATCACTTGAGTAGACTTGAGCATCCTTTTCAAGGAGAGTTTCCAAATCAAGAAATCAATGAATCCTTTCCATTAGAGGAGCTCATGTCTATCTCTTCCTAAGAGGATGCCACTCCTTGGTTTGCGGATATAGCAAACTATCTTGTGGGAAATGTGCTTATTGAGGGTCTTACTTACCAACAAAAGAAGAAATTTCTTAAGGAAGTTAAGTACTACTTTTGGGTTGATCCTTATCTTTTTAGGCAATGTGCGGACCAAATCATTAGACGGTGTGTAGATGGGCCCAGGCATTTAAGATCTTAGAAGCATGTCATAAAGGACCTACGGGTGGACATTTTGGGCCCAACTATACCGCCAAGAAAGTCTTTGATTCGGGTTACTATTGGCCTTCCATTTACAAAGATGCCCATGAGATGGTAAAATTTTGTGATGTGTGTCAAAGACAAGGAAAAATTACGTAACGTGATGAGATGCCACACAATTTTATTCAAGAATGTGAGATTTTTGATGTATGGGGCATAGACTTCATGGGACCTTTCCCATCTTCTAAGGGAAACAAGTATATACTTGTGGCGGTGGATTATATGTCCAAATGGGTGGAGGCTAAAGCCTTATCTACCAATGATGCTAGAGTTGTTGTGAAGTTCTTAAAGCAATTGTTTGCTAGATTTGGTGTACCTCGGGCCATCATAAGTGATCATAGTACGCACTTTTGTAATGATCAATTCACGAGAGTTATGAAGAAATATGGAGTTAATCATAGACTTTCTACCATGTATCACCCTCAAACCAATGGTCAAACCGAGGTCACAAATCGTTGTTTAAAGAGAATTTTAGAGAGAACGGTGGGAGAGCATTGAGCTTCTTGGTCGGATAAGCTTGATGATGCTTTGTGGGCTTTTAGGACGGCTTTTAAGACACCAATTGGTTGTATTCCTTATAGGCTTGTCTATGGTAAGGCGTGCCACCTCCCATTCGAGTTGGAACATAAGGCATCTTGGGCTCTCAAGTGGGCTAACTTTGATTTAAACCAAGCCAGTTCACATAGGAAAGATCAACTTAATGAGATGGATGAATTGAGAGCCAATGCCTATGAAAATTCTTTGCTTTACAAGGAAAAGACTAAGAATTTGCATGATGCTAAGATCAAGAACCGTGAGTTCAAAGTTGGAGAGCCGGTTCTCCTCTTTAACTCAAGGTTGAAACTTTTTGCGGGCAAGCTTAAGTCGAGATGGTCCGGTCCATTCACTATTGCTCAAGTGTTTCCATATGGAACTATTGAGTTATCACAACCCGATGGTCCAAATTTTAAAGTGAATGGTCACCGTGTGAAACATTATTTTGGGGAGGACATTTCCGTTGAAATGGTCCAAGAGATCCCCATTTTCCCCATGAATTAATTCATTGAGGGACGAGTCGAGCTAGAGACTCATTAACTCAAGCATCATATAACTAGGTTTAGAGTGTTGTAGGTTAGCAATAAGGGTATAGACTTGGAGATAAGTGTAGGGGAGACCTTTTTTTGTCTTCATGTTGTTTGTAGGGTTGCTCACTCATTTCATGCTTTGGAGCTTATGGAGGAGGCCCTTGTATCCGGTTCACTTCGTTACTATTGTGATCTTTCATTGACACCTTGTGCTTAAACATGAATTCACTAATAGTTGACCTTTCCTAAACTTGGGTTAAGCAAAGTCTATTCATTGTCCTAAGTGTAGAGGAAGTTTTTATACTTCCATGCTCTTAAACATTGAGGACAATGTTTAGCATAAGTGTAGGGGGGTCTTCTATTGAAGTGACCTTACCTAGAACTTGTCATTGTCTTTCATGATAACTCGGAAAATTAATTTTTCAAACATTTTTCAAATTTTTGATCTACTTTGGCATAACACATTTGTAATGTATATATTTCTTATTTTATTTTTCATTAATCATTTTTCATTTGCATAACACATTTGTATTGTATATATTTCTTATTTTATTTTTCATCAAAAATATATAAAAAGGAAAAAATATAATAAAGGAAATGGTTTGACAAATTTAGATTTCTTTGACATATTAGGCCTGACATGGATATTTTGACTCAACCCGAGTTTGCTTATCTTAGCACTCTCTAGCTAGTATCCTTAACCATGTAGTCCTTCATTGGTCTATTAGGCTAAGCATCCACCAATCTCATTATTTGAGATTTTAAATTTGTGGAGAATGGGAAATGATAGAGTTGAAGCAAGTATAAAATGGCTAGATAAACTTCATGATAATTACTTGTGGCTAAACCCTTCTCTTCTTTACCTCTAATTTCTTCGCATGTATATATGTTAATAAATAATCAAGAACGGTTTTAATCGGTTTGTAATCTCTTATGTATTTTTGTCTAATCATTCATGGTTGATATAAGTACGTCTTAAGATTCTAAGTTAGAACGTTTTATGTATACTAGACTTATGTCATGCTTAATACTTAGCGGGTGTTTTTCCTTTTATTCTTTTCTACTTTCTTTGTGAGGAATAAAGAAAAATAAGAGCGACTTACAAAAAAATGAGTGGCTAAAAAAAAGAAAAGAAAAGGAAGAAAAAAATATATATACAAGACTCCCAAGAGGGGCAGTGTGGTGTTAATTATAGTGACTATTGAGTTCCAATATTACCTTGACGGGTTGCGGGGATTCAATAGATTGCTCCAATCCAATATTACCTTGACGGGTTGCGGGGTTGAAGATCCAAAGTCTCAAAAATATGGCGGATGTAAATTATTACGTGAGTTTTATTTTTCTTTCCTTAGCGAGTGTGTAGCTACTTATGAAAGCATGACATGAGGATTTTACACATAAGGCGAATGACTTATTACTCTTGAAACGGACTATATTAATTGTGAGCGGTTTTTCAAGTAATGGATGAGAGGATTACTTAGGATTAAAATCGTGCTTCCTTATTTTTGGATTTTACATTTCTTATACTTCACACTTGAAATAATGACAAATTTGCCCACAAGCAATTTGCTCAAATAATAACCGGTTCCACATTTAATTGTCATGAATAAATTGATGCACTTTTTACTTGTGAATACAATGATCCTATTTTTAAGCTTGGTATGGGGAAAGTGAAACTTAAGGATGATAAGTGTCCATGGTACCCAAGCCCTAATCAAAGTCATTGAATTCTTTATGAGTTATTTCCATCAAAACCATTTCAAGAAATACCAAAAAGATATAGATAGAATTGTATTTTGTTTATTGCATTGTTAAAAATCAAAATCATGCATCATTTAGTTTAGAGTAGTGTAGATGCATTCCATAATGGCCAAGGTGGATTAATTATGAGGAGAATGTAAATTTGTGCTTTAAAATATAGCATTGCATGAGGACATGACAATGTTCAAGTGTAGGGGATTTGATATGAGCAAAAACTCATATCAATTTATCAACAAATCACCCTAAAACACAATAAAAATACCTAAACTTTGTGCTATAAAGCGGAATTATGTGGTATGTTTTGTGTTTGTGCTCAAATAGGTAAGAAGGATACAATTTCAAGCAAACAAAGTAAAATCAAGCTTAATTTGATGAAAAAGACAAAGAAGGATCAAAAGTGACAAAACTTTGAAGACAAAGGACCTATCTTGACAATCTGCCAAAGATGAAGGACCAAAAGTGTAAATATGACAAAGTCAAGATCAAAGTCAAATCTGGTCAACTCTTAAGTAAATCAAGTCAAAAGAGCTTTTTGATCAAGTTTGCAAGTGGAAGGACTTAAATTGCCAAAAGAATGAAGAATATAGCTCAAAATTACATTCTGCCAAGTTAAAGGACTGATTCTGCCATTTTTGGAAAGTAAAACTGAGCTTGATCCGTGTGATATGCTATCAACCAATGGGAAATGAGGAATCAAGTGACCAGGATCACCAACTCACCTCATTTATTACCCACTTTCAGCCGCCAACATTTATTGGCCAAATCCCAACAGTGTTGCGCACTAACTTCTTTCTCAGCCAATTAAAAAAGGCCATGCAATAAATAGAATTATCCACTTTGGATAATGATCCGTGTGCCTAGCCCTTAACCAATGACAATATGACACGTGTCATCTTCTTCAACGCATATTACCAGGATCGAGTTTGAGCTAGAGGCAATTTCAGGAGATGGTATAAACATCAAAAGTGATCGTTTTCAAGAGACGAATTCAATGATCACAATCAATTACACTTAAGATCAACAATAAAGAAATCCCCAAATGTGTTCATAACCTACAAAATTCAATTGAGCTGAATTGTCCACGTGGAAGTTTCTGATTGGATCTAACACGTCACCAACCCCAACCACTTCACATCTGTAGTTTATAAATACCCTAGATTAGCTCATTTCTTGTATTGTAGAAAAAGTGTGAAATCACACACATTTTTAGTTTTCTCTCAACTCATTTTAGTTTTAGCTAAACAACTCAAGAGTCTGACAAACTCTTGAGTCTGTTATAGTTAGTTGTAACAGATTACCAGCCTTGTAACTACTTCTTCAATTCAATCAATAAAAATTTCCATTTTTCCCTCCAAATCCTCATTACTTATCTACTGTTCATACCTGCTTCATTGTTACCTTGTGATGTTGTTAGTTTGTTATGATCACCACTTGATCATAGTGAGCTATTTGTGAAGATTGTAGCTGTTGAACCTTTTTTGTTCATCCAATTCCAAGTTCTAGCAGATTTTGAAGAATTCAGTTCATTAATGGAGATTTGGTGTTAGAAAGCTGTTGATTGGTAACTGATTGATGTGTTCTAGTGCTAAGGTGGTGGTTAGCACTAGATTAGAGAGCTCAGCGCTCCTCTACTCCCCAAAGGAGGCTTAAGCATAAGGTTTCACTTTCTGAGTTACTAGTTCCACTTAACTGTTGAATGCATGCTTCATCCCTAGTTATATTTGATTGATTGCATGATAAAATGTGTTTTAGCTTGTTATTGAAATGATTTCAGTGATTTGTAGCTTAAGTGTAGCTTTATCTTGCTTATAGCCTTAGTACTTCTCCTGTTTTTCAACATTCATCAGTCACTTAGCCTTAATAGTCATTTTGGGATCTAGTTGTTTTAACTGCTTATTTCTAGTTCAAATACACTTCATTTCAGCTATTGAACTTAGTGTGATATTACTCTTAATTCAGTCTAATCATTTGCTCGAAAATTCTTCATAAAACAGGCCCCTAGGGCTAGCTAAACTTTCAGAAAATTGCACACGAGTCCTTGCTTTTAATATAGTTACCAAAACAGCCCCCTAGGTCTTGCTAAACTTTCAGAAAATGGCAAGATTGGCCGTTGTGTTTCAAGTGTTTTGTGACATAAACATTGATTTTTGAAAGCCATTTACGGGTTCGTTATTTAACCATAAAATGAACGGAAAACATATTTGTATTCTCGGACACGCCGTCTACAAGTTTCGTTCTTTAAGTTTGCGTGAAAATGGCTTTAAAGTGGGTAAAAACGCATGTGAAGTCAGCGGATCAGAAATCTTTGTTTTCATCAGCTTTTAAGGTGTGCGAGGCAGATTTTTAAAGGGCTGTAACTTATTCGTTATAGATCCGTTTTTAGTGTTCTTGGTGTCTACGGAAAGGTAGCCAGGAGATCTACAATATCCTAATTAGTGTCGGGTTCCAGATCTAACTCTAACTCGCTAAAAAACGCAGCCAAAGTCGGTTGGTCAGCCTACATGTACATGCTGTCAGCTTTTTATCCAAGTGTTGACAGCTTTTAATGTTCAAACGCAGGTTTTCAAAGTCAGTTTTTGGATTCGTTATAGCTCCGTTTTGGGTGATTCAAAAGGCTGTGGAAAGCTGGCTAGGTGATCTACGAAATGCCCCCATAAACAGATCTATAGTCGGGGTCCTACTAGGTCTAAACAGGGTCTAAAGTTGGCTACTCGGGCTACTTTTACACATAAAATAACGCCTATGATTAATTTGTTTAACCTAGCAAACGTAGTCCGTTTGTGTTCAAATTTGGAAGGGTTACTATTAAAGGGATAACTTAAGACCTAATGCTCTCGTTTTTGCCTAGCCCGTGTTTTATATGCACGTTTCCCAAGGGTGTGTTACAACATCAGGAGGTTTAGCTACTAGTACATGTTATGGGATTATGCTATTGATAAATTTTATACAAGTTGTATAAATCTAAGGATCTAGTCGTGACATATATATATATATATGTGTATATGGATCTTTACAAGTTCATAAATTTAGATCTATAGTTGTTCATGGTCTTATTTCAAGTGTATGCCATAATATAATTTGAAGAAAGAATCAAAAGTGATTATAGATCTTACTTGTAAAAGTGGTCGATAAAAATATAACAGGATGAGTGGTAATAAGAGTAAAACCGGTGACGTGTCAAAAGCCCAAATTTTGGGGTTTTACAATGGCAGTATGCGTTTAGATCTGAATAAGATCATGATTAGGAACCATTATCCATTACCAAGAATCGATGATCTGTTTGACCAACTTCAGGGTGCCAAACATTTCTCCAAGATTGATCTAAGATCCGGTTATCATCAGCTTCGAGTTAAAGAGCAGGATATTCTCAAGACTGGATTTCGCACCAGATATGGCCTTTATGAGTTCGTTGTCATGCCTTTCTGACTCACTAATGCTCCTGAGGTTTTCATGGACCTTATGAACCGCGTCTTCCACGAGTACTTAGATAAATTTTTTATCATCTTCATCGATGACATCCTCATCTTCTCTAAATCCAAGGAAGAATATGAAGAACATCTATGTATTGTGCTTCTGATTCTTCATCAGAAGCAGTTGTATGCCAAATTTTCTAAGTGTGAATTTTGTCTAAACAAGGTGGCATTCTTAGGCCACATTGTCTCCGCAGAAGGGATTACTATGGATCCTGCGAAGGTTGAAGCTATCACTAAATGGCCAAGATCGACGTCTGCAACTAAGGTTCTTAGTTTCCTAGGCTTAGCTGGTTATTACCGCAGATTCATGGAGAATTTTTCAAGACTAGCCTTACCTTTTACCAAGTTGATGTGGAAACGAGAGAAATTCGTTTGGACTGATGAGCAGGAGAATGTTGATCCCAAACTTATATCTATTAGCTTTGTGTTAAACGAGATTGAATAAGATTAACACTTAGAGAAACTTCGTGTATTTAACAAACTAAGTGTTATGCGGAATTAACACTTAGAACAAAGAACAAACAAACAATGTAAACCATGCTGTTTCATTAGCATGGGATTCCATACGTTATAGGGCTTTGATGGTTAATTGGTACCATGATGTTTGGTTCGCTCATTGTATTCCTCGTCACTCTATTTACTTGTGGTTAGTGGTTAGAAGAAAATTGAAGACTCAAGATCGGCTTAGGCAATGGGATGTTGGCCCTTTGGTGGATTTAAGCCTTCTTCGATGTTCTTATTCTGTGCAGGTTTGGTCTAAGGTTCGGGTCCTCTGTGATATGGATAGCGTCCCGCCTCGAATTGATGATATTTTAGCTTATGTTATTCCAATTTCTAAGGGAAATTCTTGCCCTAGCATCCTTGCACGTCTTGTGTTGGCTGCTACTGCGTACTTTATATGGATGGAACGTAATTCAAGACTTTTCAAGAAAAAGCAGATGGCGGTTGATCAGCTTGTTAAGATTATTTGTGATACTATTCGATTGAAGCTTATTTCATTTCGTTTTAAGAAGTTGTCTACCAGGTCGAGTTTGCTGCTTGACAAATGGAGGGTGCCGAGCTTTAGAGTTTTTCACGACCTGTTTGGGTAAAATTACATGATGTTCCTATTCAAGTTTTTGAAGAAGATGGAATTAGTTTGATTGCTTCTTTCATTGGTAAACCTGTAATGCTAGATTCCTATACTAGTTCTATGTGTAAGGAGTCATGGGTTCAGAGTAGTTTTGCTAGATTCTTAATTGAGGTTAATGCTGTGGCTGATTTTGTGGAGGTTGTTACAATTGGTGACCCTTCTCTTCCGGGGGAGGATTTTACAAAGGAAACTATATGTATTGAATATGAACGGAGACCTCTTAGATGTGTTGAGTGTAAGACTTTTGGTCACTCTCTTGATAAATGCTCTAATAAAGTGGTTGTTTCTCCTATAGTTCCTACTGCTAGTACTGGTCTGATATGAGCAAAAACTCATATCAATTTATCAACAAATTAACCTAAAACACAAAAAAATACCTAAACTTGTGCTATAAAGCGGAATTATGTGGTATGTTTTGTGTTTGTGCTCAAATAGATAAGAAGGATACAATTTCAAGCAAACAAAGGAAAATCAAGCTTAATTTGATGAAAAAGACAAAGAAGGATCAAAAGTGACGAAACTTTGAAGACAAAGGACCTAACTTGACAATCTGCCAAAGATGAAGGACCAAAAGTGTAAATATGACAAAGTCAAGATCAAAGTCAAATATGGTCAACTCTTAATTCAATCAAGTCAAAAGAGCTTTTTGATCAAGTTTGCAAGTGGAAGGACTTAAATTGCCAAAAGAATGAAGAATATAGCTCAAAATTACATTCTGCCAAGTTAAAGGACTGATTCTGCCATTTTTGGAAAGTAAAACTGAGCTTGATCCGTGTGATATGCTATCAACCAATGGGAAATGAGGAATCAAGTGACCAGGATCACCAACTCATCTCATTTATTACCCACTTTCAGCCGCCAGCATTTATTGGCCAAATCCCAACAGTGCTGCGCACTAACTTCTTTCTCAGCCAATTAAAAAACGCCATGCAATAAATAGAATTATCCACTTTGGATAATGATCCGTGTGCCTAGCCCTTAACCAATGACAATATGACACGTGTCATCTTCTTCAACGCATATTACCAGGATCGAGTTTGAGCTAGAGGCAATTTCCGGAGATGGTATAAACATCAAAAGTGATCGTTTTCAAGAGACGAATTCAATGATCACAATCAATTACACTCAAGATCAACAACAAAGAAATCCCCAAATGTGTTCATAACCTGCAAAATTCAATTGAGCTGAATTGTCCACGTGGAAGTTTCTGATTGGATCTAACACGTCACCAACCCCAACCACTTCACATCTACAGTCTATAAATACCCTAGATTAGCTCATTTCTTGTATTGTAGAAAAAGTGTGAAATCACACACACTTTTATTTTTCTCTCAACTCATTTTAGTTTTAGCTTAACAACTCAAGAGTCTGACAAACTCTTGAGTCTGTTATAGTTAGTTGTAACAGATTACCAGCCTTGTAACTACTTCTTCAATTCAATCAATAAAAATTTCCATTTTTCCCTCCAAATTCTCATTACTTATCTACTGTTCATACCTGCTTCCATGTTACCTTGTGATGTTGTTAGTTTGTTATGATCACCACTTGATCATAGTGAGCTATTTGTGAAGATTATAGCTGTTGTACCTGTTTTGTTCATCCAATTCCAAGTTCTAGCAGATTTTGTAGAATTCAGTTCATTAATGGAGATTTGGTGTTAGAAAGCTGTTGATTGGTAACTGATTGATGTGTTCTAGTGCTAAGGTGGTGGTTAGCACTAGATTAGAGAGATCAGCGCTCCTCTACTCCCCAAAGGAGGCTTAAGCATAAGGTTTCACTTTCTGAGTTACTAGTTCCACTTAACTGTTGAATGCATGCTTCATTCCTAGTTAATTTTGATTGATTGCATGATAAAATGTGTTTTAGCTTGTTATTGAACTGATTTCAGTGATTTGTAGCTTAAGTGTAGCTTTATCTTGCTTATAGCCTTAGTACTTGTCCTGTTTTTCAACATTCATCAGTCACTTAGCCTTAATAGTCATTTTGGGATCTAGTTGTTTTAACTGCTTGTTTCTAGTTCAAATACACTTCATTTCAGCTATTGAACTTAGTGTGATATTACTCTTAATTCAGTCTAATCATTTGCTCAAAAATTCTTCATAAAAGCTTGAAAAATTTCATTAAGTAGTGTTTGGTATTAGCTTTGATTTGCTTTTCAAGTGTTAGTATTTGGAAAACTTTGGTTCATTTCTAGTCAACAAGTCATAACAATTAGTTTTGAGTCACTTTTAAGTCAAGGTTCTAGTCAAATAGGCAATTGGTCATTAAAAAGGTTTGGGTCAGTTTTTAACAAGCATATTTTCAGAAAGTTGTGATTTTGATTTGATTAGCATTTCTTTAATAATAGACGAAATCATTCCAAACCAGTCCTCATCGTTCAATCAATATATGAAGTTTGATTGTGTATAAGGAAATCGTACGGTATCCAATATTGAGCAAGTAATAATCCAAAGAATCAGCATTAGAGCAAATGCAATTCCCTTTAGTAAAATGCAAACTGAATTTTCATATCTCATTTTCCACTTTATAAAATAGCTGATTTTCATTCACATTTCTATTCCAATAGTGTTCCTGGATAAATTTTGAGATTTTGAGCTTTTTGAAAATTCTGGTCAACGAAAGTCAACATAAGCACAATTTTGGCTTATTTTCAGATTTAGGACTTATTACTTGATCATTTTCCTTGAGACTTGATTTCCCGTCTTTCTTTTGAGTTGTTTAACAAGAATTTTCATTAAAATCAAGTAGTGCAAGTCTGGCTTAACTGGTAGCTTAATTTGAGGTTATTGGATTTAGATTATCAGAGTTCTAGTCACTTTTAGCTAAATTCCTTGGATAAGTCTAGCTAATTTTCTATTTTAAGTCGTTTGCAACTGGTTTGATCAAATTTGGTTGAGAAATAAGCTCAAACGAGCTTATTTTGTCATTGAACCCGTTTTTGTTAAAAAAAGTTGTGAAAATTGCATTTTGGTCCTTGTAGTATTAATCAGTTTTAAAACTTAGCTAATCTTTCTACTTTTTAGGGTTTTCAAATAATTAGTCCTTGAATTTTCAGATTTCTTCAAAGTTAGTTAGGCAGTTTTCAATTAGTTGGAATTTGGTTACATTGTTTGGATAATTTTCATTTTTCAGTCCATATAGTTTACTATTTTTACACATTTAGTCCTTAGACTGTTTAGCTTTAAATTTTTAGCATTTATATTTCATAGAATTTACATTTCCAGTCCTTATAGTTTGTAGAATTTACATTTGGCATTTTATCTGAATATAAACTTGGTATGTGCATCTTGTTTTACATATAAGTAGACGGTATTTTTCATTTTAGCAAGGCTTGTTTGAATTAGCAATAGAATATCCAAAAAAAACTTTACCAACCAAAAACAATTAAAAACCTGATCTTGTTAGGACTTTCAATTTGTTAAGAACTGAGAAAAACGAACTTCAACTATACACATTTCATGGTCCATCTACTTCTGTTGCTATTCCTGTTATTGAGAATAATGATGGTTTCCAAACGGTGACCAAAAGAAAGAAAAAGACGAATATGCCGAATTCTATTAAGGGTGGTAAGTTTACTGGTCCATCGGTTCAACCGAATGTCAAATTTGTGCCTGAAGCTACAATTAGTAACCCGAAGAAGGGGGTGACTAGTGCGAAGACTGGTTCTTTGCCCAAGTTGAAGTCTATTGTTACGTCATCGTCAGGTGCTGGTTTATCTACATCAAATACTTACTCTGTTTTGGATCATGATGATGAAGATGATGAGGTTGAAATGGTATATGATGAAACAACCAATTTATTCTCTAAGACAAATGCAGGTGTAAACTCCTTCACGGAAGCTGTTAGCTAGTTTGGTTTGTTTCGTTGTGTACTAGGTGTTTTGTAAGTGTTTATGGCATGTCATAAGCACTAGATTTAGGTGTTTATCAAGTTGTTTTTAGCTTGAGGTTAATGTGGTACTTTAGCCACATTCCATTTGTACTTCACTGTTTTTTGGTTAATCTATTTACCGGGGAAACCCATTACCAAAAAAAAGAGTACCGGGTGAGGGTTGTACTCTTTTTTCCTTGTCCAAGGTTTTTCCCACTGGGTTTTCTTTGGCACGGTTTTTTAAGGAGGCAGGCTTATTTGGATTTCCTTTGCTCTTATCGTGGTGTTGTTGGAAGCTGAAGAGAATGCGTGTCTTCATGTTTGCATCTTGGTTTCTATCTAGTTTACTTGTATTGTAGTTCTAGATTAGTTAGTGTTTATGTCATTACATAACCATGTGTTAACATTCTGCCTGTAGGATGCGGTTAATGTGGTATCTCAGCCACATTCCTTTGTACTTCAACGCTTTTTTGGTTAATATATTTACCGGGGAAACCCTTTACCAAAAAAACAATGTAAACCAAACTTTCACTCTTGATTGATAATGAAACTTCCATACAATGAAAGTTGTAAAACTTGTAAAGACTTATTAAAACGGATAACAAACTATGAACCCTATGACCTCCTTTTATAACACAAGGAGTCGTGTACAAAGGTCTACGTATCAACTATTCTAGGTAAAGATAAATATAGAAAATACAATGTCAAACATATCTTTACTAGAATTACAAAACATGTAGACTAAGTATTCCTATCAGTGGTTGAACTTCTTCTTGTCAGCGCTCAAATATGTCTTGTTAGTGCTCATCTGTCAACGCCTCGTTTACTCTTGTCAGCGCTCAAATATGTCTTGTTAGTGCTCATCTGTCAACGCCTCGTTTACTCTTGTCAGCTTCTCAGTGACTTAGCTAATTTTATTCCCAACAATCCTCCCCTAAACTTGATATCTACTCTAGTAATCAAGTTTCTAAATAAAAACCAAGTACAAGGAGGATTCTTACAAATACAAACTATCTCTTAATTAGAAAATGAACAAATCTAATTAAATCCTTGCTAACATCACTAGTATAGTCAACCTCTAACTGTGTAGATACCATCATCTTCAAAACATCTTTAGACATAGGATACTCAGCATCAACCAAAAGATATTCTGAAAACTTTGAGGTGCTAAGATGGTATACACCAACAGCTGAATGTAGACGCCACTTCAAACCACTAATATCATCCAGATCGAACCATATTGGATCAGCCTCATCTGGAGCAATCATTCTCTTGAATGTTGTCCAAATCTTTATTCCATTTGCTGAAGAAGGCTCTTCAGCTTCATACTTGGTCTTCATCAACTTCCACAAATCTACCAAGTCTTCTCTATACATACTTGCAAGCAATAAAATCAAAGAAGTGAATGTATGTACCTTGTCACCATATCTGATGATCGCCCAGAAACCACTTGCATCTTCTTCATACTTGATTATTGGGTTTCTGAAATCTAAAGGTAACACTTCTGCAACATCTGAAGCCTCCAAAGGTGAAAGCTTTATATTATTTCTTATCACAACTTTACTTGGATTTAATTTATCAAGTACTATAATTTCAATGGGGATTCCCTTCTTCACTGGCCTTAGCATAATGGAAGCCCTCTTGATCTGCATGTTTTCTTCAATTTCTTCCTTCCTTTCATCAGAAAGATGTCTGATAGTATTTGCCTCACAAACACGTTCCCAAATAGGATATGCATAAAACTCTAACTCTTCAAAGGATAGCTTCTTCAATTTCTCATAGGTCCACCCCCTTGATGACACCTAAGAAGCATATAATAGAGCTCTCTTCTATCCCTTTTGAGCTCAGAAAGTACCTTACTATCCTTATGCTTCAAAATCACCTTGCAATCATCTTGAACTCTCAACAGAATTTCCAAACCCCAAATTTGTCTAGTAAGTGACATGTCTGGATTTCTCCAATTGAAGATTCCCATGCAAAATACATATCCACTACTTCAGGCATATTAAAATTTACCTGCATCTTCAACTCCCTAAGCTTTTCCCTAGCCAATTCATCCTCCCCATACTCCAACCTTTCTAGTTCTTCAATTATCATTACACTAGAACTAGAACTCTCATCATCACTACCATCTTTATTGATTTCAATGGCAGTCTCTACCATATCCTGTTCCTCAAGTTGTGTAGCTAAAACAGAATCAAAATATACCTGAGCTGCATCCTTAGGTACTTGTACCTCTTCCATAACCCCTTTACCCTTATCCAAAGCGCCAATAGTTGGTAAAGGGATGGATGGTACCTGTGTAGAAACATCCTTGATGATAACTGGTGGTTGGGATACACCAGTCATACCTGCAAGTCTGTCAGTGTCTGATTTGTTCTTGTCAGCGTTCAAATCTTGAATGTCAGCGGCTGACTCTATGAATTGCTTCATCATCACTACAAAGGAAAGCTTCTTGGGAGTAACCAAAGAAACATCAATAGCTGGCTTCTCCTTCAAACTTGTCAATGCCTCAGCTATCTCCACACTCCCAAAAGAACCACCTTCTTGTGAGCCCTTATCACTCACATGTACCTGCTCATCCTCCCCTTTGGAACAATCCTCATGCCTTCTCCTATTATTAGCAGCCTCCAAAATAACTATCCTCTCCATCAATGACTTGAGATTAAGGCCTTGACCTGTGAAAACTTGTACCAGGTCTGCATTTTGCTTTTGCAAGCGTATATAAAATGCCGTCAATTCCATAGATGATAAAGGTTCCAGTCCGCCCTCCTCTATCATGGGGATTTGACCCCCACGAGAGATTCATTGGGCATGGATATGGTCTTAATGATGTTGAGACTATCTTGACCTACTTCTAAGCCAGTATCAATAGTCCCAGCCCCACCCATGTCACCAACCACACTTATAGTGGTGGTTCTCTCTCCTACATGGCTAGGACCACTAGAGGAGAACACTCCATTAGTCCTTTGGCGTTTCTCAAACCTATAGTCTTGGGGTTCTGAGGATGAAGTGGAATGGAGTCTATTTGGGTGTGAGGGTCTGTTTGGGTTTGGGGAATATTGGTGTCAGTGTTTGGGTTGGTTGTGTCACTGCCCACATTGTGAGTGTCAGCGCCTGAGGGTTGGGGTCAAGGTCCATGTATTGGGGTGATGGAGGTTTTATAGGTAGAGGGTATGGTTGTGGTTGAGGGTGTGAAACTGCCTGAATGACAGCTTGCATGGCTGGGGTGAGGGAAAGGTCTCTAAAAGGTGGGGTATTCATGTTGCCAAATACAGTTTTCTTTTGAGTAGGGACCTCATAAAAATTGTCATGGTCCCTACTACAATAACTTTGTACATCAAAAACCATTTGTAAAAACCTTAGGTAAGCAAGAGTCATCTTGTTACCCTTGTTGTGACACATGCCATCAAAAATCATTTTAGAAAAATTAAACTTTTGCCCAGTTGCAATGCAAACAAGAGCACAACCGATAGTTCGATTGATTTCATTGAAAGAAGATCATTTGGGACTCAAACATTGAAGAATGACATGTATCAGGTACTTCCAGGCTGGGGGAAATTGTTGTTTAGTGTATTTATTTATGTGCCCAATAGGGGGCAAAGCATATCCCAAGCCTTGAAGTCCTAACTCTATCTCTGCTAGGGGAAGGGTTGTTATACCATCAGCATCATTAAGGCGTAATGCTTGACGAATTAGAGCTTCAGTAACAACCCATTGAACCCCATGAACAGTGCCAACCAATGTAAGCACTCCAACAATTGTTTTGGAACTAACAATGTTCCAAAACTGCTTGATGTGTGTGATAGGGATGAGTGGAGTATGAGAAAGTGCACACCATAGAGGAGAAGCCATCAAATATCCAATCATCTCTATGTATTGGGGGTGCAAAGTATTATCTTCAACCATATAAGCCACCATATTCTGTTGGCTTCTGAACCCTAATTCCACACCAGCAGGTTTTAACTTTGGTGCCATGTGAATGTTTTGAGAAAACTATGATATGTTAACAATGGAGGTATGAAGGTTTTGAGAAATTTAGCAGACAAGAATAGTAGTTACCTTGTTTGAAAGAAATGAGCCAAATTTATAGGAGAGGTATAAGCACACGATTGGTTGAAATATGAGGTAGTTATATTCAAAAAGTGATCATCACAATCTTGAAAAATATATAACTTATCTCATTCATTAATTAAAAGTTACCAACTCTATAAAATTACTGCCCATATTTTCGTCAAAAATAACAACTGGGTGTACCCCAATGTTTTTCAATGGTCAAAAAGTAAACATCAGCGTGTAACGGCTATATTCTTGTTAGCGTTGAAATTTTGCCATGTCAGCGTTTAAATTGGTCTTATCAGCGTTGGAAGTAAACTATGTCAGTGGCCAATAAGAAAAATAATAAAAAACAAAAAGACCTTAACAAAGAAGTTTACCCTAGTGAAGATAACTCTTATACTGAAAATGACTATAGGGTGGCAAGCACTGTCCAATCATGCACACTTGCATAAGCAAGATAGACATAATTGTCCTCAAGTGTCCCTTGCTAACCAAAGTTCTTAACAGTGAAGTAATCTCATATAAACTCTTTATAACTTCCCAGGTAAGCCCAATTGAAATGTTCACCAAGTCTCCCAACCGACCAATCCCAATTCTAGGCCAAAACATCTTGGCAACATGCACAGTATATCAACTTTGTATGCTATAGTGCCTCAAGAACTAGAAATTCCAATTCTTACTCACCAGTGGACACAATCTAGAATTGTGATAAGAGTATTCCAAGAATACCCAAAAACCTAAAGGTTTCCTAAACCTCCCCTTAAACTAGGATATACAAAGTTACAAAAATAAAAATTATATGACAAAAATTTATTTCAAGATAGGAATGAAAACATTCCAACCATCATAAATAAACTTTTGACATAGTCCTTGTAAGCTCCAAATATCCATAAGAAACTTTGTATCCAATTTTACAATGCTCATAATGCCTGCATGATTAGATCAAAAACTACAAAACTAACCTGTTGCTGTCAGCGGCCATTTTTACACTTGTCAGCGCTCAAATAACCTCGGTCAACGTTAGAAAAATAAAGTGGAAAATCTAATACTTTACAAAGATAAATAACAGTGCACATCTTGTACATACTATATAATGATTCCAAAAACACATTTAAGTGAGACTAATCATTCCAATATTTGTTACCAAGTACTGGAACCTCCCCACATCAAAAGGTTTAGTTAAAAGATCAGCCACATTTTCTTCTGTGTCTACCCTATCTGGATGTATTAAACCTTTTTTAAAACAGTCTCTTATAAAATGATGCTTAATTTCTATGTGTTTAGTTTTAGAATAATGTACAGGATTCTTAATCATGCATAATGTACAGTTATTATCTACAAATATCTTGGTATGCATAAAATTATACCCATAATCCAACAGCTGGTTTTGTATCCATAGAACTTGCCCACAACAAGTAGCTGCAACCACATACTCTGCTTCAGTTGTAGAATTTTCCACCACTGTTCGTTTCTTGCATTGCCAAGATATGAGTCTGCTTCCAAGAAATAGGCATCCAGCAGTTGTGGATTTCCTATCAAACTTATCACCTCCATAATCATTGTCTTAATAGCCAATGAGCTCCAATGGATAATCTTTAGGATACCATAATCCCAAGGTGGGATAGCACCTAAGGTATCTAAAGATCCTTTTAACAGCATGAAGATGACACTCTTTGGGGGTCACTTGATGGCGTGCACATGCACACACAACAAACATGATATCAATTCTAGAGGCTGTAAGATACATCAATGAACCAATCATTGATCTATAATGCCTGACATCAACATCTTTTCCATCTCCAGTCTTTCCCCAAGGGTGTTCCCTATCCATGGGTGTGCTAGCCCGTTTTTCATGAGGAGAAAAACCAAACTTCTTCAAGATCTCAACCACATATTTATCTTGAGAGATAAAGATACCATCTTCTTTCTGTTGCACTTGTAGACCTAGAAAGAATTTCATCTCTCCCATAGCACTCATCTTGAATTTGTCTGTCATGAGCTTTGAAAAGTCTTCACTCATCTTTATATTCGATGATCCAAAGATAATATCATCCACATAGATCTGTACAAGAAGAAAATCCTTTCCAATCTTCTTGGTAAATAGAGTCTGGTCTATGGTGCCCCTCTTAAACCCATTCTCCACAAAGTAAGTGGATAATGTACTATACCATGCTCTTGGGGCTTGATGAAGTCCATACATTGCTTTCTTGACTCTATACACCTTGTCTGGATGCTCTGAATATTCAAAACCTATAGGTTGCATAACATACACTTCCTCCTCAATTGTGCCATATAAGAAAGCACTTTTCACATAGATTTGATAAACTGTGAAACCCATGCAAGAAGCATAGGCTAGGAAAATCCTTATTGCTTCAATTCTTGCAACAGGTGCAAAAACCTCTTCATAGTCTATCCCTTCTTTTTGTGTATAGCCCTGAGCAACTCAATGTGCCTTGTTTATGACTACAATCCAACTTTCATACTTTTTATTCCTTAAAACCCAATGTGTCCCAATAGGTCTGACATACCTTGGACAGTCCACTAGCTCCCAAACATCTTAAATTGCAAACTGGTGAAGCTCATCCTGCATTGCTTCAACCCAGTTTGGTTCTTTAAGAGCTTCAAAGATCTTCTTGGGTTCCTTTTGTGACTATAAAACAGGCAAACAAACATGCTTTCACAAGAGGGGTATCTTCCTTCTTGTGAATATTAGCAATGAATTCACCTTGAGTCTGGTGAGTCCTCCTTGTTTGGACAGGAGTCTGAATATCACCAATTATTTGGAAAGGAGGATGATCTTTGGCCACCTTTGTAAGTATTCCTCCCCCAAATATTGAGTTGTCATGTATAGTGGACTCCATGTTGCCAATATCATCTTCATGGCCACTCCCATCCCCACTTGAATTGACATCTTGATTGGGTATGGGATCTTCAACATGTTCAAAAACATTTATGTTGGAGGAAGAGAATAAATTTCCAAACAGGCTGTCAGCGTCTGAATTCAACGTGTCAATGTCTGAATTGGCTTTGTCAACGTCTGAAGATGCATGCATGAATTCATCAACTGGTTTTCCTTGTGGCCCTTCTTCCTCCTTTCCAGCAGCAGCAGATGCTTGCACAAACCCATTAGTCCATGTAGGTATGGTGACATAATCAAATATGGGAGTTCGCTTAACTGCATGTGATCATTCTTCTTTAGCAACCTGTGTACCTCAAATTTCAACAATAGGTTCTTCCAAAACATTTGGATCCGTCTCCATAATTTCTGGATTAGTAACAGGCATATAATTCAAGGACCTAGATAATGGTTTCAAATCAAATAACCAATCTGGTCCATTCTCAGGATCACTAGGCTTACTTTCTAAGAACTTAACATGCACCTTTTCAAGAATGCGTTTTTCCTTCTTGTTGTAAACCTTGTACCCTCTGCAATTCATAGAATAACCCACAAAATATCCTTCATCACCTTTTGCATTAAATTTTCCTAAGGGATCACTAGTATCTAAGATTGCTACATGACATCCAAAGGGTTTAAGAAAGTCTATATTAGGCTTCCTTTTCCAAAATAGCTCATAAGGTGTCTTATTGTGGATTTTGTTGACCAGGGCTCTATTTTGAACATAGAAAGCCGTGTTCACAGCCTCAGCCCAAAAAGCAATGGGAAACTTAGCATCTGCTAACATGGTCCTAGCTGCTTCTATAAGAGTTCTATTCTTTCTTTCAGCTACACCATTCTGCTGTGGAGTTCTAGCTATGCTGAACTCCCTAGAAATCCCCTTATTGACACTAAAGGAATCTAGAAGATTGTTCTTAAGCTCTCCACCATTGTCACTTCTAAGAATTTTAACCTCATTACCCGTTTTCTTCTCAATCTGTTTGATGAAGTTAATTAAAGTCTTAGCAGTATCACTCTTTAAAGCCAAAAAGAAAGTCCAAGTAAACCTAGAATAATCATTAGTGACAACAAAACAGTAAGAATTACCATTTAGGCTTTCTATATTGGTTGGGCTAAATAAGTCCATGTGTAGCAAGTGAAGTGGTTTAGAACTAGAATGCACACTTTTAGACTTAAAGGAGACATTATGTTGTTCGCCTTTAAGGCATGAAACACAAGAGTGATCATTGTGAAAAGCCTTTGAAGGCAAACCATCAACAAGATCATGTATCACAAGTCTATTAATGTTCTTAAAGTTAATGTGCCCTAACCTTCTGGGCCATAAATTACTTTCATCTACTGATGCTTTAGCATAAAGACATGACATAATTTTGTTCATCTTAATTCCTTTTAGATTAACATCATATATGTCCTTATGCCTAGGTGTTCTATACTCAATAAACTTCTCATCGGGAATCTTAAAATCCTTACTCAACACCAAGCATTCAGTATCAGTAAAAAGAACTTTATTTTTGTTGTCACAAACTTGTGACACACTAAACAAGTTATAATCAAGTTCCTTTACCAGAAAAACGTCTTCAAAACGCAAGTTGTTGGTGATAAGAGTGCCTTTGCAAGAGATATTACCATAGCTTCCACCAAAGTACACTTTGTCACCATCTTTAATGGGGATAAAATCTGTCAAATAATCTTCCTTCCCTGTCATGTGCCTAGAGCATCCACTGTCCCAATATCCATGATCATTGACCTGTTTTCGAATGCCCTGCACATAAAGAAAACAAATTAGTTTTCTTTGGGAACCCAAGCCTGTGCAGACTTGGATTCATGTGGTTGTTCAACAAGAACTAACTTATTCCTTGTAACAACCCCCTATTCATCCCTTTGTGGCCTGAACACCCAATTTACCCCAATTGGTTTATTAATGACCTTTGAAAGATAATTAAATCTATTGCAAGTCATAAAAATTCCATCTGAATTAAGGTTTTGGTCTTGTTTAGGTCTCAATGTCAAACTAGATGAAGCTTTAGACCCCTTTCCCTTAGGTTGTAAATACCTATTGTTACTTGGTCTAACACAAGGTCTAACAATATTTTATCGGGGTTATGTCCCATTTACCCAAAAAAACACAAGGTCTAACAGCAGCTAGTTGTGGCATTTTCATACCAAAATTGGAGCTGTCAGCATTGCATTTATTCTTGTCAGCGTTGAATTTGTTCCTGTCAGCGCTGAATTTGCTCCTGTCAGCGCCTAAATCACAGTTTGCTATAGGAACCCATTGTCTATTAGACCAAGTGTTGGTATTTTGAAAGGGCCTTTGTCCATGATTATTAGTCCCTTTAGAAAAAAAAAGGAGCTGGTCTAATGGCCTGTGGACGTGTTTGGATAAAAGGTATGGGTTTGACCATGATTGACCTATTGTTAGTGGTAGATTTAGAGCCACTGACACAGTTATAGGACAAATGAGAAAAACTTCCACATGTGTAACAAGCCTTTCTAGACATAACCTTAGGTCTAGATTGAAAGAAGCCTGTCCCATTAACACCTGCTTGACTTTGGGGTGATCTAGGTTTCCTATACATTTCAGCATATTTAACACTAGATTTGGTCTTAGTTGTAGAGCCAAGGTCAATAGGTCTTCCAATGGTAGGATTAGTGATGGATATTGGTTTAACTTTAGATTCTTCATCACTAATAAGCCCTCCCTTAACAAATAACATAGGGTTGTCCTTCTTCCACTGTTCAAGGTCAGTCACTTTCTGCTTATATTCCTTAACTGGGGAAATCACTCTAAGTGGAGGAATAAATTCCTTTTCTTGGAGTTCTGGAATACCAGTCCAAGAGATATCCTTTTTCAGGACGCCATAGAAATCCCCAACAGGTGGTGGAATGGCAGCATACTCTTTCATCCCAATCCCCGACATGTCCCTAGGGTTTCTTTGTTCACTAACACACTTTTCTAGGGTTTGGTTGGCTTTTTCAAAATTTTCAATTTTAAGCCCTACATTCTCTTTATCTTTAATGGCTTCACTTAACTGAAGTTGTAGGTCAGCTCTACATTTCATTAAAGACTCCCTAGCTTCATTACTAACTCTCAGATCTCTATTTAAAATATTAATTTGATCTTTTAGGTCAAATTCCATTTTCTTATATTCCTCTATCATCCCTTTAGATTGTGCAAGTGCCATTTGATAGTTTGCAAGTCTAGTGATTATGTCAACAACATCTGATTTTACTTTTAAAATTTCTTTGTTAAGTATTTCAGTATTTAACCTGCAACCTTTACTACAAAAAGCATCATCATATACCTCATTATCTGATGAAGATGAGGAGTTGGCCATGAGAGCAAAGTGAACATGCTCTTCTTCTTCCTTTTCAGCAATCAAAGCTTGATTCTCTACCACATCCTTTTCCATAAAGCTCCAGTCCCATCCAACGCCATCAATATCTTGCATGGCGACCATAGCCTTTGGCTTAGCATTTTCAACCTTGATGATATTGGCTTGAATTCTTTCCAGCATCAGATCTTCTTGGAGATATGCACTCCCTCATGAAGTGTCCCATCCTACGGCAGTTATAGCACTCAACCTAGGATTTTTCAAATCCAGTTGTGTCTTTAGCATTCAAAGTCATCTTTCTTCCAAACCTCATGTTCCATCTATTCGCCCTAATGCTTGCAAGTGCCATATTCCACTTGATATCCATCTCTTCTAAGTCAACATCACTTCTTTTCTCAAGATCCTCATAAGTAACTAAGGAACCATTGGGTAATGCAGCAATGTATGCACATACTGTATCCAAATTAATACCATCAGGTTTAAGACTTAGTGAGCCAACATTGTATGTGTCAGCGTTAAAATTTGAGCCGCTGACAAAGGTTGATCCACCGCTGACAAAAGTTGATCCAGTAACATGATGTACATTCAATCCATTAACATATGAGTCTTTAACAAGTGTGTAAACACTTATCCTTTTGCCACTAAAATCAAGGAAAAACAAGACATAATCATGTGTTTAATATCGTAAAAGTCGGAATTACGCGTGGTTTTGTGTTTTTGTGTTAAATAGGTACAAATGATCAAAAGAAGAGAAAACACGGGATTTCACGGTCAAATGTTGAAGAAAAGTCCAGGAAAGAGACGAAGATAAAGTCAAAAGACCAAAAGTGTGCCCAAGTTTACGAAAACCGGCTAAACCGACACGGTTTTGAAGAAATGATCAAAGAAGCCGAAATCAAGTTCGTTTTTAGCGGATTAAATCTTTTTTAAGATATTCGAGCCAAGTGGGCCCCACATTTGGGTATTGGGCTCAAAAGCCCATTAAGGCCCAAAACCTTAAAGTTGTGAGACGGATTGGAAGGAATTATGCAGTTGGGCCACAAAGCCCATTGACCAAAACAAAAATAAAACGGGAAGGAATTATGCAATTGGGCCAAGCCCAATTTACACAAACAAATGAACGGGTGAAAATAGTTTTCATTTACTTCACTTTGACTCACACAAATAAACATTTACTCTCACCCTCACACACATATACCTACTTAACTCCCTACACGTTTTATTTAATAAAATGTTTATCCATTTAACCCATTCTCTTTTTTTTATTCATTCGATGATAACTAAGTAAACATTCACACACACCCCTTTTCTCTCCTCACAAACACAAACGCAGAAACCATCTAATTTTTTACCCAACCTTCACAAACCCTAAATTACCCTAATCCATATATTTCATCACAAAAATTGGGGCTTTTAATCCATTCGTGTGATTCATACGATTCTCATATTAAATCCCCCCTTTTTCGGAGAAGACACCAAGGTGGTCCTCATCTTATTCCTGACGTGGCTTAATCTCCTCTCATGATTGGATAAACCAAATCACCACTACCAAACCCAACAATACTAATCCTCCACATCAGATTCAAGAAACACAAAATTGCCAAGGTGGTGATTGATTGTAGTGTTTTACTACCCTTTAGGAAAAGAGCGTAAATAGCGGTAAGTATCGAGTGATGATTTTAGGAAAAATCAACACTAATGACCCACAATCAAATAAAATGAGAGAGAAAGATTCGTTTCCCAAGGAGGTATATGTGTTGTGAATTAACTTGTATTTCTTTGAGATTAATATTGATGAGATGGAATGACGGTTTCGTGAAAATTACCCTATGACGTAAAAACGTAAACGTAAAGCCGTAGAAAAACACAAAAATTAAAAATTATTAAAACCAAAAACCAAATAACAAAAAGGCTAAAAACAAGTCTTAAATAATATAAACAAAGATAAAAATCCAACAAAGATATTTTAAAAGCTTTTATTAATTAAATAATTAATTTTAAATGCTAATTAAAGCCCTAAAATCAATTACAACTAATAAAATATTCCAAAATATGAATTTATTGAAAAATTACTTAACTTATATTATTAGAAGACCAAAAAGTAATTTTCTAAAAATTAAGACCTATTAAAACTATTTCTAAAACTCTAAAAATGATTTAAACTAATTAAAAACTAATTAAACTTAAAATAATTATAAAAATAAATCTAAAAGCTATAAAAATATTCTAAAAATAGAAATGATCCTAATTAATGCTAAAGAATTTAAGAAAAATGAAAAAGAAAGAAAAATAAAATTTTGAAAATTAAATAATAAAATATTATTAAAATATTACTAAAAATAAAAAGTTTCTAAAATTTAAAATAAAAAATTTCTAAAAATCATAAATAATATAATTAAGAGAAAAACACAAATCTAAGCTTCTAAACCTTTTTTAATAATTTTATAAAAATCTTTAAAGTTTATAAAAAACCTTAAAATATTATAAAATTAAAAATAAATGTTTTTGAAACCAAAACTAGATGTAAACCTCAAAAATATATTTTAAAAACTAAAAATGATTTTTCCTAAAAATTAAAACTATTTTTGGTATTTTTTTATGATTTAATAAAAACGTATATTAAATAAATTCTATTAAATAAACTAATAATGGGAAAAATATAAAACCAATTTTTAAAAATCAACAATCCTAATAAGTTTCTATGAAAAATAAAAAGAACAAAAAGTAGCTTATAAATAAGCTGGAATTTAGCTTAAAACCTACGGCTTTAAATAAATAAGACAAAACAAAAACGTGTTAAGTAAAATTCAAAACCAAACTTGTCAGTCAAAGTCCCCAGGGCGCATTTGGTTAACACGTTGGGTTGTGAGTGTGGTGATTATGGGTTCGAGTCTGATAACCCCCTTTTTATACTTTATTATTTTTTTTTTTTTTTTACTTTTGCTAACTCAAACACTGACCTCTAATGACTTGCAAACTTAACTCCAATCCACTTTTATGCAAAGATTAACCCAATGTTTAACAAAAAAAACGTGGACAGTACTTGAACACTTGATGAATAAGTGTGAGTGCACACTTGTGAACCAAAAGGGATTTGGCAATGATTGTTTGATGATTGCTTTGGACAACAAGGGGCACCCTTGAGCTTATTGAAGCTCAAGGAGTCAGTAACACACAAAATAAACACTCAAGCACACCACAAATAAGCAAATCAAGCACACCCTAGCCTATTGAAGGTTTCTGATAAGTTTAAGCAGATCAGTGGGCAAAAAGGCTTACAACTTGCAATCTAATGACCTTCAAAGGCCAAAACTGAGCACACACACTCACAAGATGGTATACAAGCCAAATCAAACCAAAAATCACCCTATACTTCACAGATTTCCAAAGATCCTAGCACCAAAATGTCATTAAAACTGGCAGATAAGACTATGCAGATTTTTAGCACCTTATATCCTTTTTTAACACACAAATTAGCCACAACTTTGTCCCAAATTAACTACAATCTAATAACCTAGCTATCTTAACCAATTAACAACCTTCTAACACTCTTTTAAATAAAAATCTAAGATCCTTCCCCTGCTAACACTTGTTGCCAAACACACTTGTATTTTTCTGAAATCGTTTTTATCAAACCAAAACTTTATAAAATTAAGCAAAACTGATTCAATTGCATCTAAACACGTATAATAACTCAAAATAACACCAATCCAACAGTTTAAGCACACTGTAGCATCAAATCAACAAAGATCATACAAAGCTAACTTTCTGAATTTTTTTCAAAGGTAAATAGGATTTACCTTAGGTCCCTTACATCCAAGGGACCTAGTGGTTGCTTAACCACCTCCCTACCAGCCGGGGCTGGTGCAGAACTGAATCAACAGGCCTTGAACACCTGCTAAGAAGAAATCAAAAAGCAACAAACAAAAATAAACACAATATTTTATAACCTGTTTTAACTTTATTACCCTTTTTAAAACCTTTCCAAACCTTCTAAAAACATTTTCTAAAACCCTATATCACCAATAACATTAACCAAGAACACCAAATCCTTACACAAATTTCTGACAAAAATCCTTTGATTTTCAGAAACTTTTGAAATAACTTGAAACCTCAATATCACTTAACCAAATAACAATATGGAACTCAGAATCAAGTTTTCACACAATACTCAACTTTTAAAACAATAAAAAAGGAATTATACTTGAATTATTTCAAAAACCAAACTTTTTATTTCTTAAAAAGGAATTACATGTGAGAAACTTGAAACTGGAACAAAGGGATCACCACAGCTTGGGTCTCCTTTTATAGAGCCTATAGAACATCCTAGAAGCATAAAAACATAAACCCTAATGCATAGAAAAATCCTAAAATGCCCTTGAACAGTTTTGAGTGCATTTTGTCCTTTCTTGATCTTGGCCATTGGATTTTGCGTTGGGAGGAAGCTAATGATCTTGGACGTTGATATGGGACACGTATCAAGCCTTGGAGGCTAAGGAATGATGTGATTGGTGGATTGGGGAATTGGGGGTTTGGACCACAAACGTGGGATGCAGGTTTTTAGGAGTGGGATAGGTTTTGGCATGTGTGAATAGAGTGTGTGTGGGTTTAATTGAAAATTTACCCAGGTTTAATGAAGGTAAGTTCTGGGGAGTAAAAAGTGAACAGTAAACCCCATTTGATCCGATTTTGGGGGAGTTACATGTGTTAGGCGCCATTTCGTTTTAAATCTTTCCACTTGTGCACATATGGTCCTTCCCTTTTGATATTTTTGCCATTTGAAGTTTTTAAGCCCTAAAACTTGTTTCTGCCTTGTTAATAACTTTCAAGGTTTGGCAGTTTTGGCACAAACTTAATAAAAAGGTTATCAAGGGTAATTTTTGGCATTTTTGAATATTTCAAGGGCTGTTTTTGAACATTGTTGATCTTCCAAGGTCTTCTTTGTATATTTACTTCATGAGGGACCATAATTGGCAATTTGAATTTGTTGAGGGACCAATCTTGCCATTTCTTCAAAGTTGAAGGACCTTTTTGCAATTTTGACAAACTTAAGGGACCAAACTTGTAATTATTAATATACAAGGGTTTTAAGTGTCATTTCTTCAATAAATGATGATCAACCTTGTTTTGTCTTCAAGTCTTCAAGGGTATTTGATGAAAATTCCATGATTAGGGCCCGGTTCTTTGTACGGCTTCGTTTCTCGTGTCCGTTTTTCCTTGTATCTTGTGATCTTTTGTCTTTTTCACGATATCCATACCTAAAATACACAAGTAAACAAACACAAGCATATATATGGTATTTTATGACATTTTTATGCATTTAAAGTCCGAAAAGAACGATGAGATCATGTATAAATGCCATCTCATCACTCCCCCATACTAAAAGTAAACATTGTCCTCAATGTTTCGAGTCTAAAGGTGGAGCACCCCCATACTAGAGACGAAGAATCGAATGCTTAGGATCTAGCATGGAAAGGGTGATCAACAATATATCTAAAGCCGTTTATTAATTATGCTAAAAGATAATTGTTAGAACAATAAAGGATATGTCATGGATTCGTGAAAAACTTCTTCAAACGAACGATGGAGGCTCACGTAAACGAACACGAGAGTCTTCAATCGTAGATGATGATAATCTAGATAACACAATCACAAACAACCACGAGACAACGAGTTGGAAGGGTACAAGTCCCCTTATTAGTGAATAAAAAGCATAAAGATAAGCATGGGATCTCCCCCACGAGGCACCTCGTTTTTGATTACCGAGTCATGAGCTCGACTCGATCCCCTCAAAATGTGAACATTTAGGGATATCATGGTATGGTCAAAGGGGCTTACATGATAAACAAGGCCCAAAAAGCGACCGGTAAAAAGGACTAAGTCCTTATATGATGCAAAATACCGGGGTCGAAGATGGCGTTCTCGTTTTCATGGAAAAAACAATTCAACGCCACTCCAACATGTGCCATAAACTCAAAGAGTTTGAAGAAAATAGATGAGAAGTAGAAGGGTGAGACAATTGGTAAGACAAACGTTTGAGCTACTCGAGGTAGACTCGCACCAAGCAAATAGATATAGTTTCCATTTATTGCATCGGTGGAAGACCGAGATTTCCCTTTACATGAAATTCCGGGATCGAATATCTCGTCCTCGGTGGACAAGGATGAGGGAACATTAGGGGCTTCCCCCATACTAGGACCACACAAAACATCGTCAAAAGGAGTAGACGAGTTTGTAGTACTCAAAACACGCGGTGATGACGGAGTTAGATTTGTAGAAAAATCAATTAAATCACATTTAAGATCTTTTCCTTTGTTATCTTTTAAACTCTCCTTATGAAAACCCTTTTTAATTATGTCGAAAATATTCGGTGTTTCTAAGACGATGTTAGTCACACTAAAAATTCTCACATTTTGAAACCGTTTTGGTTTTGGTGGTGGCAAGTTCTCAAAACGTTTATCGACGAAGAAAACCTCCCCATCGGGGCCAACATATTCATCATCCGAAAGATCTTCCGTAGAAACCGGCAACTTATCAATACTTTTCAAGAATGAAGGCGAAGGATTTTTCGATTCAAGTATTGATGGTTTCTTCTTTGTAGGCTTTGCACTCATAACCTCCACCGGCGGAGGAAATGGTAAATTGTTTTTGGAGACATTCCCTAAAACTCTTGGTGAAAATTCTTTGCAAACGACATTGGTCGAGTCACCATGGTTTAAAGTTGCAATAGAATAGACATGAGAAAGATTGGAGTTTTGTGTTGCATTGATGACAAGTTCTTCTTCATTGAAACGAAGGGTGATTTTACGAGCATGAACATCGATAAGTGCTCTTGATGTATCCAAAAATGAACGACCCAAAATGAGAGGAACTTTTCGATCGATGGGAATGTCCACAACGATAAAGTCAACGGGATAGTAAAACTTTCCGACTTTAACGAAAACGTCCTCGGCTACTCCACATGCCATGATCGTAGAATGATCGGCCATCTCGATGGACATGTTCGAAGGAGTAAGAGCCGGAAGCGAAAGCGATTTGAAAATCTCGAGAGGCATTAAATTAATACTAGCACCAAGATCGGCCAAGGCGTAGCATTCCTCCATATCTTGTATAGCACACGGAATCAAAAATTTACCGGGATCACCGACTTTTTGTGGTATGCGGCTTAGAAAAACCGATGAACAACTAGACGATTGTTGTAACTTTTCTTTGTTGTTTAGCATACTTTTGAAGTTTGCGGCGAATCGAGGCATCATGATTAAAGCATCGGCAAAACTTATGTTAAAATGCAAATCACGAAACATTTTCATAAATAGCTCAAATTGATAATTGTTCCTTTCTTGTGCTTTCTCTTTGTTTCGTCTCGAAGGGTAAGGTAAGGGTGGTGTGGGTTGGTCATTAGGCAACGGCCTTGGAATCTCGGGTTCCATAATTGGTATTGGTGTAACCGTAGGTGTGGTTTGAGCGGTACTTCGTGGGATTGTAATGTGCTCCTTTTCGACCACCACCTCGGGTTCTTTCTCGATTTCCTTCTCCGTAGAAGTACTTGGACGAGAGATTGGTTCCTTGAAAGTTTTACCACTTCGTGTAGCAACAACCTTCAATTCTCCCCTCGGGTTGTTAATGGTATCACTAGGAAGACCACCCGAAGAAGAGGGTTTACACATGATAGCTTCAAACATCTTAGCCATTCGGTCCTCAAATTTTGATTGCCTAGCATCCGCTTTCAATAATTCTTGCTTAATCTCATGTTGTCCTAATTCCATCTTTTGTTGGTTTTGTTGAAGACGTTGGACATTTCCTTCCATTTTGTTAGCATGAGTTTTAAGTTCATTAGCAAGTTCATTTTTAAGCTCGTTTTTCAACTCGGATCTTAAGCTAATCATCTCACGTTGCATATTATCAAATTTAGCATCATTTGCTTTTGCATAATCTAAAAATTCTCCTTGCAAATTTTTCGTGTGAGCATTTTGAAAACCTTGTGTAGTGTTTTGAAAATCACGGTTTTGGTTTTGATTAGAGATTTGTCCATTCCCACTTTGATAATTCCCTTTGTTGTAATTGCGTGTGTTGCCTTGGTAATTACCTTGGTTGTTGTTTCGATAATTATTAACATTTTGATTTGGTGGAGCTTGATTTTGGCGGGAACCTTGGCCGTTTTGGTTGTAAGTTCCCGTTGCTACGTAAGCACTCGAAGTGTTACCATCCGCGGTAATGCACTCGGATAAATCATGAGCTCCTCCACACGATAAACAACTTTTAGCAACCGCTTTAACCGAAGCGGAATTGGAAGCTTCTTGAGCCTTCCAATGGGACATTAGATTAGCAAATCTATCAAAAAACCGATTTTCCTCATTAGCTTCATCATGTAAGGCATTAATGCTACGAGACGATTGTGATGACGATGACGAACCCATATTGGCAACACTCGGTGTGTTACGAGGGCTATAAACCTTAGATCGATTTTCAATGATTTGTAAAGCCTCATTTGTCGTCTTGCACAAAAAATTACCACCCGCGGCGGCATTCAAATAATCTCGTTCATGATCATTAAGCCCATTATAAAAAGTATCAATTTGATGCAATTCCGAAAAATCATGATGAGGACATTCATGTAACATCTCCTTAAATCGTTCCCATGCCATTGAAAAACTTTCATTGTTACGTTGCACAAATCGTGAAATCTCATTTTTTAAGTGTGTTGTTTTCGATGGTGGAAAAAAACTTGTTCACAAACTTAGAAACGAGATCGGCCCATGTCAAAATCGAATTTGGCGGTTCTTTCTCGAGCCAAATTTTAGCGGGTCCATCCAACGAATATGGAAACAACATCATCTTAATGGCGTCATGCGGAACATCTTTGAATTTGCTAGTGGCGGTGAGACGGTTGAAATTCCTAATATGGTAATGCGGGTTGTCTTTCTCGTGACCTCGAAACTTGTTTGCTTGTAGCATCGACATTAAACCCGTCTTAATCTCGAAATTCTCCGCAAGGATGGCGGGAATAACAATGGCCTCTCCAAAACCCTCGGTGGGTGCTTGTAGCAACTCCATCATAGTACGATTAGCCATTACGACTTCTTGTTCTATAATAGGTTCAACAATTGGAGGTTCTTCAACAATCAACGATCCTTGATTTGCTTGCTTTTGTAGACGTTTACGAGCTCGTTTAGCTTGATTACGAGTGATCATAAACTTCACGAAGAATGGGAGGTGAGCAAAGAAGATTCTTTTTGGTCGTTTTGTGGATTTTCAATTTTTTTGTGTTTTTGATGATATTTAATTTTTTTGGATTTTGGTGTATTACGTAGACAACAATCTACAAAATCTCTCCTCGAATCAAACTCTTGATTAAAGAAGCCTCAAAGGAATGAAAACGATCACGTGGAGTGAACGCCTTCGAATGACTTTAGAACTTTGGTGAAAACCAAATTGTTCACGAGGGTTTAATCACAAAGAAAACCAAGCAAATATAGTATACGTATTAATACTTTGGGCGGCAAAACCCTCGATTAGCCTTCAATGTCAAAATACTCACAAGCAAGCGGGGAAACGAGGCGGCGCGAAGCACTTAAGAGCCTTTTTCCTTAGGGTATATTTTATAATACCCGCCTTATACCTACCTTATAGTTCGTATCTTTCAAAATCGAGCTTTTCGAAAGTATTTATCTATTTTTGCCTTTTCTTTTTGTTTGAGATTCGAATACAATAATTAGGAGATCAAATCCCAATTAAGGTTGTGTTTTCACACTTTTGGAGATATTGTATTTTGGTTGTGATACTTAATACAATATATTAATAATATTCACAAAGAAAAACCGAGAAAACCGATAATACGTGTTAAGGGAGTTCCACTTAACACAAATACTATTTATGGATAATATCAAAAACAAAATTTTCCAAATTAAGACACGACACACCTCCCCGGCAGCGGCGCCAAAAATGATTGTAGTGTTTTACTACCCTTTAGGAAAAGAGCGTAAATAGCGGTAAGTATCGAGTGATGATTTTAGGAAAAATCAACACTAATGACCCACAATCAAATAAAATGAGAGAGAAAGATTCGTTTCCCAAGGAGGTATATGTGTTGTGAATTAACTTGTATTTCTTTGAGATTAATATTGATGAGATGGAATGACGGTTTCGTGAAAATTACCCTATGACGTAAAAACGTAAACGTAAAGCCGTAGAAAAACACAAAAATTAAAAATTATTAAAACCAAAAACCAAATAACAAAAAGGCTAAAAACAAGTCTTAAATAATATAAACAAAGATAAAAATCCAACAAAGATATTTTAAAAGCTTTTATTAATTAAATAATTAATTTTAAATGCTAATTAAAGCCCTAAAATCAATTACAACTAATAAAATATTCCAAAATATGAATTTATTGAAAAATTACTTAACTTATATTATTAGAAGACCAAAAAGTAATTTTCTAAAAATTAAGACCTATTAAAACTATTTCTAAAACTCTAAAAATGATTTAAACTAATTAAAAACTAATTAAACTTAAAATAATTATAAAAATAAATCTAAAAGCTATAAAAATATTCTAAAAATAGAAATGATCCTAATTAATGCTAAAGAATTTAAGAAAAATGAAAAAGAAAGAAAAATAAAATTTTGAAAATTAAATAATAAAATATTATTAAAATATTACTAAAAATAAAAAGTTTCTAAAATTTAAAATAAAAAATTTCTAAAAATCCTAAATAATATAATTAAGAGAAAAACACAAATCTAAGCTTCTAAACCTTTTTTAATAATTTTATAAAAATCTTTAAAGTTTATAAAAAACCTTAAAATATTATAAAATTAAAAATAAATGTTTTTGAAACCAAAACTAGATGTAAACCTCAAAAATATATTTTAAAAACTAAAAATGATTTTTCCTAAAAATTAAAACTATTTTTGGTATTTTTTTATGATTTAATAAAAACGTATATTAAATAAATTCTATTAAATAAACTAATAATGGGAAAAATATAAAACCAATTTTTAAAAATCAACAATCCTAATAAGTTTCTATGAAAAATAAAAAGAACAAAAAGTAGCTTATAAATAAGCTGGAATTTAGCTTAAAACCTACGGCTTTAAATAAATAAGACAAAACAAAAACGTGTTAAGTAAAATTCAAAACCAAACTTGTCAGTCAAAGTCCCCAGGGCGCATTTGGTTAACACGTTGGGTTGTGAGTGTGGTGATTATGGGTTCGAGTCTGATAACCCCCTTTTTATACTTTATTATTATTTTTTTTTTTTTTTACTTTTGCTAACTCAAACACTGACCTCTAATGACTTGCAAACTTAACTCCAATCCACTTTTATGCAAAGATTAACCCAATGTTTAACAAAAAAAAACGTGGACAGTACTTGAACACTTGATGAATAAGTGTGAGTGCACACTTGTGAACCAAAAGGGATTTGGCAATGATTGTTTGATGATTGCTTTGGACAACAAGGGGCACCCTTGAGCTTATTGAAGCTCAAGGAGTCAGTAACACACAAAATAAACACTCAAGCACACCACAAATAAGCAAATCAAGCACACCCTAGCCTATTGAAGGTTTCTGATAAGTTTAAGCAGATCAGTGGGCAAAAAGGCTTACAACTTGCAATCTAATGACCTTCAAAGGCCAAAACTGAGCACACACACTCACAAGATGGTATACAAGCCAAATCAAACCAAAAATCACCCTATACTTCACAGATTTCCAAAGATCCTAGCACCAAAATGTCATTAAAACTGGCAGATAAGACTATGCAGATTTTTAGCACCTTATATCCTTTTTTAACACACAAATTAGCCACAACTTTGTCCCAAATTAACTACAATCTAATAACCTAGCTATCTTAACCAATTAACAACCTTCTAACACTCTTTTAAATAAAAATCTAAGATCCTTCCCCTGCTAACACTTGTTGCCAAACACCCTTGTATTTTTCTGAAATCGTTTTTATCAAACCAAAACTTTATAAAATTAAGCAAAACTGATTCAATTGCATCTAAACACGTATAATAACTCAAAATAACACCAATCCAACAGTTTAAGCACACTGTAGCATCAAATCAACAAAGATCATACAAAGCTAACTTTCTGAATTTTTTTCAAAGGTAAATAGGATTTACCTTAGGTCCCTTACATCCAAGGGACCTAGTGGTTGCTTAACCACCTCCCTACCAGCCGGGGCTGGTGCAGAACTGAATCAACAGGCCTTGAACACCTGCTAAGAAGAAATCAAAAAGCAACAAACAAAAATAAACACAATATTTTATAACCTGTTTTAACTTTATTACCCTTTTTAAAACCTTTCCAAACCTTCTAAAAACATTTTCTAAAACCCTATATCACCAATAACATTAACCAAGAACACCAAATCCTTACACAAATTTCTGACAAAAATCCTTTGATTTTCAGAAACTTTTGAAATAACTTGAAACCTCAATATCACTTAACCAAATAACAATATGGAACTCAGAATCAAGTTTTCACACAATACTCAACTTTTAAAACAATAAAAAAGGAATTATACTTGAATTATTTCAAAAACCAAACTTTTTATTTCTTAAAAAGGAATTACATGTGAGAAACTTGAAACTGGAACAAAGGGATCACCACAGCTTGGGTCTCCTTTTATAGAGCCTATAGAACATCCTAGAAGCATAAAAACATAAACCCTAATGCATAGAAAAATCCTAAAATGCCCTTGAACGGTTTTGAGTGCATTTTGTCCTTTCTTGATCTTGGCCATTGGATTTTGCGTTGGGAGGAAGCTAATGATCTTGGACGTTGATATGGGACACGTATCAAGCCTTGGAGGCTAAGGAATGATGTGATTGGTGGATTGGGGAATTGGGGGTTTGGACCACAAACGTGGGATGCAGGTTTTTAGGAGTGGGATAGGTTTTGGCATGTGTGAATAGAGTGTGTGTGGGTTTAATTGAAAATTTACCCAGGTTTAATGAAGGTAAGTTCTGGGGAGTAAAAAGTGAACAGTAAACCCCATTTGATCCGATTTTGGGGGAGTTACATGTGTTAGGCGCCATTTCGTTTTAAATCTTTCCACTTGTGCACATATGGTCCTTCCCTTTTGATATTTTTGCCATTTGAAGTTTTTAAGCCCTAAAACTTGTTTCTGCCTTGTTAATAACTTTCAAGGTTTGGCAGTTTTGGCACAAACTTAATAAAAAGGTTATCAAGGGTAATTTTTGGCATTTTTGAATATTTCAAGGGCTGTTTTTGAACATTGTTGATCTTCCAAGGTCTTCTTTGTATATTTACTTCATGAGGGACCATAATTGGCAATTTGAATTTGTTGAGGGACCAATCTTGCCATTTCTTCAAAGTTGAAGGACCTTTTTGCAATTTTGACAAACTTAAGGGACCAAACTTGTAATTATTAATATACAAGGGTTTTAAGTGTCATTTCTTCAATAAATGATGATCAACCTTGTTTTGTCTTCAAGTCTTCAAGGGTATTTGATGAAAATTCCATGATTAGGGCCCGGTTCTTTGTACGGCTTCGTTTCTCGTGTCCGTTTTTCCTTGTATCTTGTGATCTTTTGTCTTTTTCACGATATCCATACCTAAAATACACAAGTAAACAAACACAAGCATATATATGGTATTTTATGACATTTTTATGCATTTAAAGCCCGAAAAGAACGATGAGATCATGTATAAATGCCATCTCATCACTCCCCCATACTAAAAGTAAACATTGTCCTCAATGTTTCGAGTCTAAAGGTGGAGCACCCCCATACTAGAGACGAAGAATCGAATGCTTAGGATCTAGCATGGAAAGGGTGATCAACAATATATCTAAAGCCGTTTATTAATTATGCTAAAAGATAATTGTTAGAACAATAAAGGATATGTCATGGATTCGTGAAAAACTTCTTCAAACGAACGATGGAGGCTCACGTAAACGAACACGAGAGTCTTCAATCGTAGATGATGATAATCTAGATAACACAATCACAAACAACCACGAGACAACGAGTTGGAAGGGTACAAGTCCCCTTATTAGTGAATAAAAAGCATAAAGATAAGCATGGGATCTCCCCCACGAGGCACCTCGTTTTTGATTACCGAGTCATGAGCTCGACTCAATCCCCTCAAAATGTGAACATTTAGGGATATCATGGTATGGTCAAAGGGGCTTACATGATAAACAAGGCCCAAAAAGCGACCGGTAAAAAGGACTAAGTCCTTATATGATGCAAAATACCCGGGGTCGAAGATGGCGTTCTCGTTTTCATGGAAAAAACAATTCAACGCCACTCCAACATGTGCCATAAACTCAAAGAGTTTGAAGAAAATAGATGAGAAGTAGAAGGGTGAGACAATTGGTAAGACAAACGTTTGAGCTACTCGAGGTAGACTCGCACCAAGCAAATAGATATAGTTTCCATTTATTGCATCGGTGGAAGACCGAGATTTCCCTTTACATGAAATTCCGGGATCGAATATCTCGTCCTCGGTGGACAAGGATGAGGGAACATTAGGGGCTTCCCCCATACTAGGACCACACAAAACATCGTCAAAAGGAGTAGACGAGTTTGTAGTACTCAAAACACGCGGTGATGACGGAGTTAGATTTGTAGAAAAATCAATTAAATCACATTTAAGATCTTTTCCTTTGTTATCTTTTAAACTCTCCTTATGAAAACCCTTTTTAATTATGTCGAAAATATTCGGTGTTTCTAAGACGATGTTAGTCACACTAAAAATTCTCACATTTTGAAACCGTTTTGGTTTTGGTGGTGGCAAGTTCTCAAAACGTTTATCGACGAAGAAAACCTCCCCATCGGGGCCAACATATTCATCATCCGAAAGATCTTCCGTAGAAACCGGCAACTTATCAATACTTTTCAAGAATGAAGGCGAAGGATTTTTTCGATTCAAGTATTGATGGTTTCTTCTTTGTAGGCTTTGCACTCATAACCTCCACCGGCGGAGGAAATGGTAAATTGTTTTTTGGAGACATTCCCTAAAACTCTTGGTGAAAATTCTTTGCAAACGACATTGGTCGAGTCACCATGGTTTAAAGTTGCAATAGAATAGACATGAGAAAGATTGGAGTTTTGTGTTGCATTGATGACAAGTTCTTCTTCATTGAAACGAAGGGTGATTTTACGAGCATGAACATCGATAAGTGCTCTTGATGTATCCAAAAATGAACGACCCAAAATGAGAGGAACTTTTCGATCGATGGGAATGTCCACAACGATAAAGTCAACGGGATAGTAAAACTTTCCGACTTTAACGAAAACGTCCTCGGCTACTCCACATGCCATGATCGTAGAATGATCGGCCATCTCGATGGACATGTTCGAAGGAGTAAGAGCCGGAAGCGGAAAGCGATTTGAAAATCTCGAGAGGCATTAAATTAATACTAGCACCAAGATCGGCCAAGGCGTAGCATTCCTCCATATCTTGTATAGCACACGGAATCAAAAATTTACCGGGATCACCGACTTTTTGTGGTATGCGGCTTAGAAAAACCGATGAACAACTAGACGATTGTTGTAACTTTTCTTTGTTGTTTAGCATACTTTTGAAGTTTGCGGCGAATCGAGGCATCATGATTAAAGCATCGGCAAAACTTATGTTAAAATGCAAATCACGAAACATTTTCATAAATAGCTCAAATTGATAATTGTTCCTTTCTTGTGCTTTCTCTTTGTTTCGTCTCGAAGGGTAAGGTAAGGGTGGTGTGGGTTGGTCATTAGGCAACGGCCTTGGAATCTCGGGTTCCATAATTGGTATTGGTGTAACCGTAGGTGTGGTTTGAGCGGTACTCTCGTGGGATTGTAATGTGCTCCTTTTCGACCACCACCTCGGGTTCTTTCCTCGATTTCCTTCTCCGTAGAAGTACTTGGACGAGAGATTGGTTCCTTGAAAGTTTTACCACTTCGTGTAGCAACAACCTTCAATTCTCCCCCTCGGGTTGTTAATGGTATCACTAGGAAGACCACCCGAAGAAGAGGGTTTACACATGATAGCTTCAAACATCTTAGCCATTCGGTCCTCAAATTTTGATTGCCTAGCATCCGCTTTCAATAATTCTTGCTTAATCTCATGTTGTCCTAATTCCATCTTTTGTTGGTTTTGTTGAAGACGTTGGACATTTCCTTCCATTTTGTTAGCATGAGTTTTAAGTTCATTAGCAAGTTCATTTTTAAGCTCGTTTTTCAACTCGGATCTTAAGCTAATCATCTCACGTTGCATATTATCAAATTTAGCATCATTTGCTTTTGCATAATCTAAAAATTCTCCTTGCAAATTTTTCGTGTGAGCATTTTGAAACCTTGTGTAGTGTTTTGAAAATCACGGTTTTGGTTTTGATTAGAGATTTGTCCATTCCCACTTTGATAATTCCCTTTGTTGTAATTGCGTGTGTTGCCTTGGTAATTACCTTGGTTGTTGTTTCGATAATTATTAACATTTTGATTTGGTGGAGCTTGATTTTGGCGGGAACCTTGGCCGTTTTGGTTGTAAGTTCCCGTTGCTACGTAAGCACTCGAAGTGTTACCATCCGCGGTAATGCACTCGGATAAATCATGAGCTCCTCCACACGATAAACAACTTTTAGCAACCGCTTTAACCGAAGCGGAATTGGAAGCTTCTTGAGCCTTCCAATGGGACATTAGATTAGCAAATCTATCAAAAAACCGATTTTCCTCATTAGCTTCATCATGTAAGGCATTAATGCTACGAGACGATTGTGATGACGATGACGAACCCATATTGGCAACACTCGGTGTGTTACGAGGGCTATAAAACCTTAGATCGATTTTCAATGATTTGTAAAGCCTCATTTGT